>CM032448.1:61222917-61288626 GCA_019049505.1 Pachyrhynchus sulphureomaculatus
TATATATATATATATATATATATATATATATATATATATTATATAATATATATATATATATATATATATATTATATATATATATATATATATATATATATATATATATATATATATATAATATATATATATATATATATTATATATATATATATATATATATATATATATATATATATATATATATATTATATATATATATATATATATATTATATATATATATATATATATATATATATATATATATATATATATATATATATATATATATATATATATATATATATATATATATATATATATATATATATATATATATATATATATATATATATATATATATATATATATATATTATATATATATATATATATATATATATATATATATATATATATATATATATATATATATATATATATATATATATATATATATATATATATATATATATATATATATATATATATATATATATATATATATATATATATATATATATATATATATATATATATATATATATATATATATATATATATATATATATATATATATATATATATATATATATATATATATATATATATATATATATATATATATATATATATATATATATATATATAAAATATAGGTCATTCTTTTTAAACCGGACCTCCCCACCATGTCAAAATTTGGAGCGGCTTGCGAGGACTTAAATTAAAGCTTAAAGAGTACAGTTTTGAAAGCCGTTGGGCCCTTTTGAAAATAAAATATTGCGCATGCACAAAGGTCTTCGAAAAGCAATTGCTTCCCCAAAAAAATCATTAAAAGTGAAAAAAAAAACAGGTGGAATGGCATTTTTTTTATAACCTCATTAGACTTTTATCTTCCCCCGTGGATTTTTTTCCCAATGGCGAGTAACAACAGGTTTTGTTGGTGAAAAAATTCAAAATTCAAATAATTTCTTGAAAAAATTTAAAGAAATTCATACGTATTCCTCATAGCAAAACAAAACTTTTTTGTTTTATGAACCTGAATTCTAAAGTGCGTTGCTTTCAAGAAAAACAATCTGGATTCATTTTTTCATGCAGCATTCTCCAGGACCCAGGTTTATAGGAAAAAAGGATTTATTTGGATTTTTTAGAATCTTTCACATGATTTTTCTCATTTTTTCCACAAACGAAAAAAATCTAAAATTCAAAATTGGCGTTAAACTTTTCCATGGAAAATTCATTTTGAAATCCTATAGGAAATTTTGACAAATTAAAATCCTGGATTTATTATATTTATTTATTATATTATTATTTATTATATGCAGATGGGCTACCAAGCACTTTAACAATTTGAAAGTATTATTTTTTTAAAAAAGTGGAACATGCAAAAGTTCAGAGACATTTGCGCCTCAGATTTGACTCAGCTAAGCCAGTCACAGAAATATTAAAAAATAATTCCTTACATTTTTGACTGATAATACTCTTTTTATGAAAAGATATTCTATCGCCAAAAAACGAGTCAAGTTAATAGGAGTACCAGGAAGTGATAGATATACTTACGTAGAGCAATCTGAGCAATAACAATTTGAAGCAGATCTCAATTTCTTTTTCAGATTTAGTCATTTATAGTGTCTTTTAATTCCTATTATTATTATATTATTTATTACTGTATTGTTATTTTCTTTTTAATATTTGTTAAATAGCATTTATAAATGTTTCTATGTTAATTTTATTCAAAAGATATTATTAAACATAGTGCCGATTAAATTACACTTGTTGGTGTATGACACAGAAATAATTTATATATCAAAGGTGACAATATATAATGCACAAATTAAAAAAACTATTAAACTTTAGATCATTTAATTTAAAGGTAAAGTAAGGTGGTTCATAATTTGATTATTATTTGTTGTTTATCTTAAAAATATTTTTGTTACTTCTAGATTACAATATTGCCTTATTTTTTTTTACATACATTTTATTAATTCTACTTGAAATGAATTTATCTACCTGTTTGGACCGAATTGATGTTAATATAACCCTGTTTGATTCTTAATGCGAGACTTCATACAAAAATAATAAGGGATTTACTTCGATTAAAAAAGAAAAAAAAGTTTAGGCAATGTATAAAGCAAAAGTATAAAGAGAAAGACTTGTAAAAAAAAACAAGAATACTTTTCTTTACATAAACAAATATAAAATATATACGGGTTCACCCTAGCATTAGTGTACTACGAAACTGCAGTCACGCCTAGTGCGACTTTTTATATGTGTCAGTTAACAAAATAAAAGTATACTCTGTAATCTGTGTTGTTAATATGTACTGTCACAAAGCAACGAAAAGCTCCATAAATTCTTTACTAATTTTCTCTTCTTTTGAAATTCACAGCTTTATTTGCTTCTTATGGTTAATAGTTCCTAAAGAGTTAAATTAAATCATTATAATAATGTTTAAACCGTGTTTAATAAACAGGGCAGTTAAAAGATAGGATATATTTATTCAACTAAAATAATTAGCCTAATAATAAGCCCAAGAACATACACATTCTGTCATTTACTACTGAAGTAATACATATCCTTAAAACAGAAAACAATAAAAATTCAAAATTGTAATTTAAATAACAACAGTAAAATACCCAGTTAATGATGTTATGGATCATGCCGATCTGTGTCAAGATCCAATTTCTGCAAAGACTCGCTCGTCAACGAATGGGGGAAAGAAAAAAAAAAAAATATTGAGTAGAAGTCTAATGTCGCAAGAAGATTTTTATCTTACTTGCTTACTTATTCCGAAGTCTTTCTACCGTGAGGTGTAAGACTGGGGAGTTGAGTTGATCAGCCTCTTCCACTCCTTCCTATTCTGTATCAAGTTCTTAATTTTACTCCACTGAATATTTCTCTCCTGGGCAGTCTTTTTTGCTTCCTCTTGCCATGTTTTCCTAGGTCTTCCTCTTCTATTTGCTCCCTGGACTCGCGCTTCATAAATTCTTCTTGTTACACTTTCTTCCGTCATCCTGTGTATAGGTCCTAGCTATCTCAGTTGTCTGTCCTGATTGGTATTATTTTGAATTTGTTTCTAAATACTTCGTTCATGTTTTTGTCCCTTCTTGATTTTCCATCAATTTTCCTCAGGAATCTCATTTCCGTTGCGTTTATTCTACTCTTGTCCTTACTTGTGAGGGTCCATTTTTCACTACTGTATAATAATGTCGGGTTTACTGTTTTTTTAGCTGCTTCAATCTTTATATCTGTTGTTATTTCTCTTTTCTCAAGGAATGTTTTTCTTAAATCATTGTATCTTCTTCCTACTTTTGCTATTTTATCTGATATCTGAAATCTGTTTTTACCTCTTTCTCTAGGCTCTTCAGCATTGCCGGTGTGATTTCATCGACTCCAGCTGCTTTACCTATCTTCAATTTCGCTATGGCTTCATTGATCTCATCCTCAAAAATAGTTAATTCTGCAGGCCCCCTTTCTTCTCTCATTTCGGTTACCTGTACCATTGTGTTATCTGATTCTGTTATTTCCTGAAAGTGTTCTCTCAATCTGTTCATTATCTTGACTTGAACTGTTATCATATTTCCATTTTTATCCTTCATATTTCTCATGCTATAGTCTTTCTTCTTTCTTAGTTGTTTTAGTGTACCTCAAAATAGTTTCTGGTTGTCTCTGAAATTTTCCTTCATATTCTGTCCGAAATTTCTACAAGACTCTTGCTGCACTTCGTTTACTGTAGTTTTGAGTAGTTTCCGTATCTCCTTGTACCTTTCGTAGTCCGCTGTTGTATTTGTACCAAGATATTTTTTCCGCAGCCTTTTCTTCTCCTTAACACTTTTCTGTATGGTATCTCTGTTGTCCACCAGTTTGTTCTTTTCATATAGTTGTTCCCTGTTTTTGTTTTTCCGCAACTTTCTTCTGCTGCAGTTAGTATTGTTTCTTTTAATCTTTGTCAGTGATCATCCATGTCAGTCTCGTCTCTATTCTGTCTCTTTAGTATTTTCCTAAAGATTTATTGGTATTTGTTTCTATTCATTTTCTCTTTAAGTTTATAACTTTTTATTTTCTTCTTTATTTTCTTCCTTCTTTTGTCTTCTTTTTCTCCCTGGTCTGTTATTAGTTTCATTCTGACAAGGTAATGATCACTGCCAATTTCTGCTTTTCTGGATACTTTTACATCACTCACTTCCTTCATATCGATTACCAGAATTTTTTCGTTTACATATTTCTCTTTTGTTACGTGTTCCAGCCAACCTGGTGCTATTATCAGTCCCACTACCTTTCCTGCTCTTTCTGTTTCTTCTACTCCAGACCAAAATAGCTAATATCCTTCATGGATTTTCCTAACCCCTTTTCCTTTCTTCTTTGTTTCTATTATTGCCAGTAATTCCACTTGTTGTTCTATCATCTCTTCCACTATTTCCTATTCTTTACCTCTAAGGCTTCTTATATTCCATGTCCCCATTATAGTCACTGTTTTTCTAGTTTCGGTATCTCTGACCTCCTTTTCTTCTGTTTTAGGCTTCTCCTTTTTCCTCTCTTTTCTGTCTTATTTTCGTTTTTCCCCCTTATGTCACTAATATTCCATGTACCTGTAGTAGAAATTTTTTCTTCTTGTTTCTTAGTACCTAATTTCCCGTACATTCCCTCTTGTTCGTTTTCTTAATCGTATCCTTTTCCTTTGCCTGTGTCTTCCTAATTCTTCCCTTCCTCTTAATCTTTGCTTTGGTCAGTTTTTTGATTTCTTAACCTCGGCATTTCCCGTCTGTTCCTTCAGTTCTTGATTTTCTTCATACCACCTCCACACTTTTCTGTCCATTATTATTCTTTGATATCCTAACTTTACTGATGTTCCTCTTTCGCTATATGCTTGATTTTTTCTGTATCTCTCATTCTTCCTTAGTTAGTTCGTTATTGATGTAGATTCTGTCTTGCAAGCCCTTTAGTTTCCTTTTGTTGCTCATGACCACTTCCTTCACCACAAGAATTTTATACAAAGTATTATTAGAAGGGTTTATTGACAATTATGTACAGACTTACTTATTGGATCGATGATAATAGTAATTGCATTGATCTGAGAGAAACATAAGAAAATACAGATCTTTTGATAATTGAAATGATTATGAAACACGAGAGGCGTTATTTAGCATTTAAGGGCAGATTCAGAGATGCCTTGATATATCAGTTCCTGTCTATGCGTGTTTCGCGAATTATGAAAAAATCATTCGATAGAATCCAACTTGCTAAACTTATAGAGACCCTCAAAGATAGCTCTACTGGAATCAAGGTGAGTCGGGTCAATCAGAAGGCCGAATTATTCGAAATGTTTGACTGGGATAAATTCTGTCACTCTTATTGTTTAATATATACTCCAATAAAACATTCTGTGAAGCCCTACAGAATTATTATGAGAGCATTACTATAAATAAAATAAGTGTCAATGAAAGATATGCAGACGAAACAGTTTTATTAGCAGACTATCAGGATAAACTTAAAATAACTGGTCAAGTGCAAGTCGGATTTGCGCAATTAGTGTTTCGTTTATTTCATTGATTGCTTTTAAAATAAAAAATTTTTTTTACGGTTGTATAAAATGTTTCCGATCTTTGTTGAAAACTGATGTCCTTGAAATTTTGGTGTTTTCTATATACGAGATAAATTATTAAAGGTAACTTATGATAATTTTTGTTTAATCTACACTCTGTGGAGAATATTCAATAATTTTTTCAAAATTCTTTCATTACTACTTTATTTTTTATTCGAGATAACGCAGCGGACAGCGATTTTTGTCAATTTTTAAAATATAATACAAAAGAAAAGTGTGCGCAAGTATTACATTATATATATTTTTCAACTCTTGTTTTCATAAGCTTTGACCTGGTTTTTTTTTTAACTTCTGGTTTCACCACCCAAAACTAACCCTTTAAATCAAAATTTAACTTTCAAAAGTACACGTCTCTGATGGGACCATCAATTTCTATATTAATGCCAAATTTTAACTTTCTGTATCAAATAGTTTCGGAGAAAATCGAATGTGACAGACAGATAGACACCGAAGTGATCTTAAAAGTGTTTCGTACGGAACACTAAAAATGAGTTAATCCAGAGACAACTGAAAACTCTGCACTGTGACTTCTTGCTGGAGGTCAGCGGCCAGCAAATTGAATGGATGACAACTTATAAATACTTATCATATAAACTTAACGGAATGGTAAATGTACTCTGCAGCTACAGTACTCCTTCTTGCTATGTTTTCAGCATTCTTCATTATGATATGTAAGGATATAACAAAAGCTATGTCCTAAAAACTAGAAGGGTTTAAAATATGTACATATAAAAAAGTTTTTAAAATTTCCTTTATGGAAACGTACCTAACTCAGATATATTAGAACGACTACACAAAGATACAGAAGTGATGTTCGCTATGGAAAAAAGCAAAAACTAATACTTTGGGTCCTATAATAAGAAGCCATAAAAAAAAAAAATTAAAACTGATCATTGAAAGAAAAATACAAGCTTGTAGAGGAACGTTTGGGTTGAAAATCTGAGACAGACCTATGGAATGAGCACTACAACACTCTTTCGAAAAACTGTTGATAAGGTAGATACTAATAGCACTGATGACTGTCCTCATTTATCGAGGAAAATGCACATGAAGAAGATATGACAATTACGGTGACGGGCAAGTATTTTTGAACTCGACTCATACTTATATTTGGGCACAAACCTGATTTATTGATCATTGCTGTTATAATGTATGAAGATTGATTTTTTGTCTCTTCTTTTTTAAAAAGAAATGTATTGTAATAATATTCTTTTTACGGTATGACAAGATTGTATAATGAGAATGAAGGCTCAAAAGCAATTCAGGGGTATACAGACAAAATACCGTATGAAGGGTACATATAAATCCATATTTGTGTTATTATGAAACTATTCCATAACACTTCATTTCTTTGAAAATACCTAAAGCGCAATTTAAAACCTAATTTAAGCAATTATATCTACATACCAAATAAATATATTACTGAATTTTAGGATAAGAGATGCAAAAAAATCTGTTCTTGTAGTCATGTGTAATTTGTTAGTTAAATAAAAAATAATACTTATTATTTACAGACTTAGTACATGTACTGATCATTGCTGTTATAATGTATGAAGATTGCTTTTTTGTTTCTTCTTTTTTTTTTTAAATGTATTGTTATTATGAATAATCTTTTTACGGTATGATAAGATTGTGTAATCAGAATAAAGGCTTAAAGGCAATTCAGGGCTATACATGCAAAATACCGTATGAAGGGTACATATAAATCCATAATTGTATTATTATGAAACTATTCCATAACACTTCATTTCTTTGAAAATACCTAAGGTGCAATTTAAAACCTAATTTAAGCAATTATGTCTCCATACCAAATAAATATTTTACTGAATTTTAGGATAAGAGATGCAAAAAATCTGTTCCTCTATTCATGTGTAATTTGTTAGTTAAATAAAAAATAATATTTATTATTTACAGACTTAGTACAAGATTAAAGTTGTCAACACGTGGTTTACATAAAAAATAAATTTTGTAGTTTGGTTTGAAAAAAAAAATTACAAACAAATTTGACGTTTCCGTACAATTGGATGAAAATAATAGGGTCCACTGAATCCTATGCTATAAAAAGTTAAAATAAAGGTCTCCCTGTCTATTTTCTCTATTGAAGTTATGCAGTATTTCTAAGTCGACCATTACACGAAGTTATGTTCTATTATCTCAAGGTGTTGAAATATCGTACCGAGGATGGTTCAACATCTCGTTAAGAAGAAAATAGTCTCAATTTATGAAAAATAAATATATAGTAACTATTATATGTAACAGAACTCTGTACCCTTTAAGCTAGTCTAGACAAATACACCATAAAATAATCTACGTACCGAAATTCGTTCTTAAGCGAAAAGAAACCCTACAATATGTTTATATACACTAAAAACAAAACAATAAAAAAAGTTAAACATAAGAATAACAAAAAAAATTCTTCAAGTTTGCTTCTTTTTATCACGAATAGAATGCTCCACCTATAGCAAACCTACAAAGCCATTTTAACATGACCCGTGGACTTTATCAGAAACAATTACGAAACAGCTTCAGTGTAAGAATTATTTTTTGACAATTTAAAGTACGTACAAGAATTATAAAATTAATCCAAGCTTTGATAGCGTGACAGTTCCTTATGCCACTGGTAGACGGCAATGTGTCGCCATCTTTGAAAGGTATATGGAATAGAGATGTCAATATTGTAACTGCCGGATATAAAGTACCTGTTACTCGTCCGGATCCGAAGTACCGGGTAGTCAATAATAAATGTACCCGGTACCAGGTATCTACACGTTGATTGCGTCTGCGGTCTGCGGCCTGCGGTCAACCAAACTAAAACTACCAATGCCATACCGATAGCGGCAGATACCTACTCGTCTCCACTAAATATATCTCGTCTTCATCCATTGCGTTCGGTTTCGGTACATTCGGTATTAATAGTAATGATTGACAAGAATGGGTGCGCGTATACAATTATAAATTATACATACATACATATACCTGAAGTTAAGCAAACAAAATTTGCATGTCGTACATGAAATATTTTATTAAATAGGTATATGAAATATAAGTACACATTTTCGTCGTTTATGAATACGGAATTGAATAAAGAATAAATTAGGAATTTTTTCTCTGGCTTTAGAACAGTTTTAAACTAAAATAAGAAGATATTTTATTAATATAATACACAGTTTTAAATTAAAATAAGAAGATATTTTATTAATATAATATACAAATATAATACAGAAAATTATAAAAGTACCTATATATATATTCACAGTCCTTAAAACAATGAAAATAAGTAAATTAATATTACAACGAAAAATAAACTTTATAGTAACAGGAACTTGTACGCTATTTTTCATTTCTTAACAGTCAACAAAAACTGATTACAGTTGAGAAAAAAATTATTTTATTTACATGATTTGATTTGAGTCTGTTACGCTGTTCAGTAATAATTTGGCCATCCACCGACTAGTGATTTCTGTGAATTCTGTTTGACAGTTTATTTTTCATGGTTTTCTTGTAAGAATATTTTCTCGAAAAATTGTTAGTGCTCTTGGATGAGTTTTATATTGCATCCTTTCCAGTTTAAAGATAAATATTTTATGGAATATTATTTTTTAATTTGTAGCAGACCCTGACTTTTGGAGCCATGTGGGACAGTTGTTTTTAAGTAAAGTCGTAAATTTTCAGTTATTTTCCGTTTTTAACGTGTTAGGAGACGACAAAACTACTTAACTTAAATCTGTTTTACATTTCACTTATATTTGTAAGTACAGATATCATCAGTCTCGTCTGTACCATAAAGGGACGTGGGGCACGACCACAGGGTCTTCGGCCTGATTAAGGCCTCGAAATGCCAAAGTCCATACCCATATATTTTTTATCCAGTTAAATTAATCAATTAAAAAAAACATTGGTTTCTTAGTTCGACTTATAATTTAATAAAACAGATGCGAAACCATGCTATCTAGCGGTCACCTATGTTAGTGCTACGTATAGTGTAGGCCCGGTACGGTATTAACATCAATGCTGATAGATGTCAGCCCTGCCAATTGGATGGAGAGTCCCCTGATTTTAAGCAAGAAAACTATAAGTATAAGTACGCATTTGTTTTCGATAAATTTCACGCTCAAACTTAAATGATTCGTTTTGTATACTTACTTACTTATTACCTTTAAAGTATCGTGTGTAGTTTTGTAGTTGCATTTTTTTTCATTATTTTTATTGTTAACGTGGGTAAAAGTTAAAAATAGTGTCAATTATTGTATCGTTTCAGCAGCTTTATGACAGCTTATTATAAAATAAACTTTTTAGATTAAAATATATATGGGATGAAAGGGATGAGGTGGGGTATTAGAAGGGTCATTGCGTATAAATCGTAATATAAGTCTATTTCAGTGTTTGTATTTTATCATTATTTAAAATTTCCACACAAATGGTATAAAGAAGAGATTGAGATCTGATTACAACGTAATCTAAAAATCTTAAGTTGAATATACAACAAATTTTAGAAATACAAACGGTTAAGTTAGTATAAACGTACTTATGGCACAGCAGCTAAATTATTGTATTCATTTTCTGTGCAAGTATTGTATCCGTGGGAAATTTACCCCCCGAAATGTTTGCCTTTCTTCAAGTCAAAAGCATATTTTCTCAATTTTGATGGTTTGTCTATCTGATTATCAGTCTCTCGAGTTACCGATCTATTCTCAGGATAATTCACGAACTAGTTGCTAATAACACATGGGCTGAAAAGTCCAGGGCCTAACAAAGAAAACACGGTTTTTTTGGTTCAAAATTAGCTTTATTCATTAACGTAATCTCCATCAAGAGCAACGCAATCATTCCAGCGCCGCTCTAACATTTCAATACCACTTTTGTAGAACGATTTATCTTTTGCCTCAAAATAGGCCTCAGTTTCAGCGATAACCTCTTCATTCGTGCGAAATTTCTTACCGGCGAGCATTTTTTTCAGGTCTGCGAACAGCCAGTAGTCGCTGGGAGCCAAATCTGGCGAATACGGTGGATGTGGGAGCAATTCGAAGTTCAATTCATGTAGTTTTGCCATTGTTTTGATTGACTTGTGACACGGTGCGTTGTCTTGATGAAACAAAATTTTTTCCTTTGCCATATGCGGTCGTTTCTTAGCAATTTCGGCCTTCAAACGCTCCAATAACGCTATATAATATTCACTGTTGATGGTATTTCCTTTCTCAAGATAGTCGATGAATATTACACCACGCACATCCCAAAATACCGAGGCCATAACCTTTCCAGCCGATTGTTGTGCTTTCGGGCGCTTTGGACGAGGTTCACCAGTTGCTGTCCACTCAGATGACGATCGTTTTGATTCCGGAGTGAAGTGATGGATCCATGTTTCATCCATTGTCACATATCGACGCAAAAATTCCGGTTTGTTACGTTTAAACATGGCCAAACACTGCTCAGAATCATCAACACGTTCTTGTTTTTGATCAACAGTGAGCAAACGCGGCACCCACTTTGAACAGAGCTTTCTCATAGTCAAATGCTCATGCAATATAAAGCCAACACGTTCTTTTGATATCTTTACGATGTCAGCTAACTCACGCAACTTCACTTTTCGATCATTCAAAACGATTTTATGGATTTTTTGATGTTTTCTGGTGTTACCGCCTCATTTGGACGTCCACTGCGTTCTGCATCATCGGTGTCTCTACGACCACGTTTGAAGTCAGCAAACCAACGTTTTATTGTTGTTTCTGATGGAGCGGAGTCCCCATAACACTTTTCAAGCCATTGCTTCGCTTGAACGGTATTTTTTCCCATCAAGAAGCAATGTAAAATTAAAACACGAAATTGTTTTTGATCCATTGTTTTGAAAATAACAAAAGTAGCGTCACTCTTAGCACAATAACTCACAAACTAATGAATAGAATATCATGAAATTTTAACAGCTGTCTTTTAAAGGTTAGTATTAACTGAAAAAAAGGTGACTGCAATAAAACTAGCGCCATCTATGTGTTAGGCCCGGGACTTTTCAGCCCATGTGTTATAGTATCTGAAGTATGCATGAAACCTTTAGCTCTTAATTCAGAGCGTTTCAAGGGAGAGAGTTCAAAGAGATGGGAATTACATACATTTACTTGAAAGAGTCAAATTTAATACTTATCGAAGAACTACATGTTTGCAGGGAAAGTGCTTGGTAAATCATTTTACCGATTTTTCTAACAGTAATAAAATTACCGAAGGTTCTCCCGCTAAATACTCGTATTTTAGTGCCGATAATCCTGACAATATGTGTATTACTTCTACGTGGTTTTTATCATTTCGTTTTTCTATTTGTTCAGATGAACTCAGTCTAATATTCCTATGCTTTTTACAACTTTTATGGAGACAGCATCGTATGTGACATCTTCTATCACTGTTAACCATTGAAATAACTTATTTCAAATCAAACAGTAGAATTTATACCCGTACAGAGTAAAAGTTCAGGTTGACCATAATGTTGATAACTTATAACAAATATTGTTGATAGTGGTATTTCTGCAAATAACTTCATGGTCTTTTTCTCTAATATTCGTAGAATAATAACTGAATTCTTAAATTGTGGCAAAAAAATGCTATGATCCATTCTCGAGGGCCGCGTTTTAAGAAAGTTTAAGTATACTAAAATCAGTCTAAATATGAATTTTTAAAACAAGGGTTTGAACAAATTAAAGAATTTGTATATTTTACCTACAGCAACAATAATGGTTTTATAGGCTTTGCTGGCAAAATCAAGCAGATTAAACTCAGTCTTATATTTGACGATCTAATAAATCAAAATCAAACTAAAATAGGGTCATGTTCTAGCTCGAGGAGACATACAATTATAGACAGTTTTTATGTAGCTCAAACTTATTCTAGGATACTAAAACAACTTATAAGATCTATTAGTAATTTTATAATATTTTTCATACAAGATGAAATAAATTTTAGAACAGAAAGTAAAAAAAAAATAATTATTAAGTTATAACACACACAATAAACTAAAAACGTACCTAAGCAGTATTAAGTATTGAAGTAACTGGAGATTTGGATAAAACATCAAAAGTCAAAGTGAATGCTAAAAATTGTAAAAAATATTTAATAGATGGTGAGGGAATTTGTTTTTCTCCAAATGTAATGGCATCTTATAAGGTAACCGCTGAATTCTTTGATCTTTTATCTTTAAAACAACCAGTAACACTAAAAAATATAGCAGAAATAATGTCTGAAACCAAGAAGAATTATACAGATCAGAGAGAGAGAATCAGTGCTACTTGTTGGAATTATAATGCTATATATGGAAAAATTAAAAAGTATTTATGCACCCACTTTTAGAATCACAGAAGAAAGGGAGAGCGCTACCTACGTACAAAAATATGTTAACTAAAAACGTAAAAATTAACTATGTTTACCAAAAGAATTAATGGAATATTTACCTTTGTTATGAGTTTCAAAATAGGCGGGTAATAAAGCACACGCTAATGAAATATTATCAGTATTAGGAGAGTTAAAAGAAAAATTAACGATGACACTAAGACCCTTAAATTACACACATTGTGTAATTAAAGAGGATCCTAAGTTTCGTAAAATATTACCTTGTTACTTAACAAGTTAAAGAATTAAAATCTAAAAACAGTTTCAGAATTTGAAAAAAGAGTAGAATCAAAGTGTTATAAAAAATTACAATTTGCGGAGCAAATTTTTGTCTTGACTAATTTTATGATGAACATGATAAATGAAAATAAGTCTTTTAAGCTAGAGGTTGAAGTCAAAATCTTTTCTTTCATTTTTTCTTCATACCTACCAACAGGGGAAATGGTACCAAAAAATATTGAAAAAAATCGATTGTAGAAAACTACATAAACCAGCAAGAATAACCTTTAGGTGTAGATGTACTACTTATCGTCATTATGGTGAATATTGGTTGCCCTAGATTTTGATTTAAAGTAAGTGTACATCAGGTCCTGAAAACTAAAGATAGGCAAAGAAGTGATAAAGGCCATAGAATCCACAATATAAGATGCAGGATATGCAACAAATAAGCACTTATTTTAAGAGCGTTATATACCTTTCACATTAAAGAAAAATACAATATTAACCACAATTCAATATACAATGTTAAAATTGCAGTTATTGTGGAAAAAATTAAACGTACCTTCAAATATATGTGTTAAAAAGATTTTTTTAAGAAGGAGCTTGAGTTATATATCTTTATATAACATATAATACCAAACAAATGAATATAAGGAAACATAATAGGAAAAAAATGAAACCAAGCAAAGTAACACGTCATACTAAAATTTCCGCATTTATATTTCATACAATTATTACAAGAACAAATAAATTGTAATAGGAAATATGGTTTGTACTGGTAAATATAAGAAAGTATTTGGTAAAGAATATGAAATAAATTGAGTTACTAAAGTAAACCTTTCGAGATGTTTAAACGAAATAATACCATGCTCTGTACATATATTTTGTAAGATATGTAGGATAATCCCATAAAAGGAATTACAAGAAATTAAATTTCTTGATTTTTTTGGAAGAAAAAAATATCTCGTAAGAAAAACTGAATTTATGGGGTTTTAAAAACCTCGCTGATGTAATCAAGCTGATATATACCAATTTAATTATTTTATATTTTTACTCATATATTTTTTTGTAGTAATTTTTAGTAATGAGGGAATAAAATATTGGAAATAATAAGGATTTTTTATTTTGAACCTAACGTCTCTGTTTTTAGATAGAGATTATTACAACTGAGGAAAATATAAGAATTCGCATTAACGTGAAAATTTTATTCTTCAAACAAAAAATAAATAAAAATTTACTACTAACATAACACTGCATATTTTGAAGTACATATAGTTTACTTCCGAGAAAAATTATTCCCATTAGTAAACAGCCATAAAAAACTACATCCTAAAATAATTTTTAATACAGAAACGCCATCAGACACATTTTACGTCCTCTAATTTTATTTTTAAGAATTAAAATATACCACTTTTACGGACACATTCTAAAACATTGTAATAATAATAACTAAAATAGTAACTATAGATATAATGTTTCTAGATTTCTTCTATGTCGATTGAAAAAGTGATGCTGACGTTTCGCCGACCATCCTACCGGCTTTTTCGAAGCTTGGCCCGAGAACTGACTTCTTCGGAATCTATCAGGAAATCAGTTATGTGTTACATTCCGAAGAGCTCAGGTTTCGGAACAAGACCACGAGAAGCCAGCCGGATGATATGCGAAGCATTAGCGTCACTTTTTCATTCGACGCAGAAGATATCGAGAAGAATTATGTCTATAAGCTTTGCAAATTGTGGAAGCTTCTTGTCAAAAATAAAATCGTTATGCTTTAAAAATTTATTTCTCTAGTTTAAAACGTATTTCTAATATTTTTGAACTAACACTTTCAGAAAATATTACTTTTGTTGCCCATGCTGTCAACTATTTTGGTTGTCTTAAATTTACATTGAATTACATGGTCTTATAATCATAATTCTTTAGTTTGTATACAAACTATCGCTGAGATTAATGGAGGAAAGACGGTTACACAAAAACAGAGGTAACAAAAGAGAATTTAGCAACTACACACACAAATACAGAAAGAAATTCGAACAGCTAAAGATAGGTGGAATGGTGAAAGACGTAAAGAGATAGAAGAGTTGCAGGGAAAGTATGATTGCTTTAATATTTATCGAAAAATTAAAACTTAACGGGTGAACGAAGAACGAAATGAAATGGACGTCTAATAGATCATCAAGGAAACGTTGTTATCGATAAGAAGGAGAAATTTAAGCTAGGGCAAGATTATATCACAGAGTTATTTTCTGATGCAAGACCAGATCAACCACAATGCTCAATAGACTTATTTGTGCTCTGTATTACCACCGATGAAGTGCGCATTGCAATAAATCAACTAAAAAATGGAAAAGTCACTGGTCCCGATAAATTTCATGGGGAGTTTCTATAATCTACAATAAAATCTATGGTTTAGGCAGAATACCAGAAAGCAGGTTAAAGTCTGCGTTTATAACGATCCCAAAAAATGTAGGCGCTAAAAAATGCGGAGAATATCGAACAATTAGTCTTATAAGCCATCTTTTAAAAACTTTTCTAAAAATACACAAGGTGTGTGAAGAGAACATATCAGCTACACAATTCGGCTTTCGTGATACCATGGAAACCAGAGAGGCCTTATTTTCTATGCAGGTTTTGATTCAGCGATGTAGAGACGTCAATTGTGACGTACATCTGTGCCTAATCGACTACCAAAAGGCCTTTTATAGAGTCCAACATCACAAAATGGTCGGAATTTTCAAAGACCTTGGGCTAGATGGAAAGAATCTGCAGATTATTAACAACCGCTGCTGGAATCAGATGGTATTTATTAAAACAGAAGGGGAGTGTTCAGCAGCAATATCGATTGAGCGTGGATTAAGACAGGGTTGTGTCTTGTCTCCATTATTGTTTAATATATACTCTGAGCAATCTTCAGAGAGGCATTGGAAGAGACTGATGAAGGAATACTACTTAATGGCTAGCGAATAAATAATATTCGTTATGCTGACGATACGGCGGTTATGGCTGATTACTTAAAGGGTCTACAACATTTTATGACAAAAATAAGCGAAGTCAGTAATCGATACGGCCTCGAATTTAATGTCAGCAAAACAAAGTACATGATAATCAGCAAGTCTCCGGTTCCTGCTACCTTGTTGATGGTTAACAACCAACAAATACAAAGAACTCCACATTATTCATATCTAGGTACCATGATTAACGAACAGTGGGATCACTCGCAGGAAATTCGTTGCCGTATCGAAGAAGCTAGAGTAGTGTTCCTCAAAATGACATTATTTTTCAAAAGCTCAGCAATAAAATTAAGCACTCCTAAGATGTTATGACTTTAGTGTCCTTCTTTACGGTGTTGAATCTTGGACGTTGACTGAAGCCACTTCTAAGAAACTTGAAGCATTTGAATTATAGCTGTATCCCAGAATTTTGAAAATTTCTTATACTGACCAATATTACTAACGAGGATGTCTTACGTCGCATGAACAAGAGACTGAAAATTATGGAAACTGTTAAAGTGGGAAAACTGGAGTATTTAGGACACATAATGAGACATTCCCACAGATATGGATTACTGCGGCAAATACTCCAAGGAAAGGTATTTGGAAAAAGGGGACCAGGACGCAGATGCATCTCCTGGCTACACAATCTGCGAAATTGGTTCTTAACAAATACTGCCGGTCTTTTCAGAGCTGCGATGGATAAAGTAATAATAGCCAGAATGATTGCCAACATTACTTGTATCGGTTGTAAGACTAAAAGTTGTTAAAATGTCTGAGTATCAAAGTGTAAGTTCATTCACTAATAAATTTTTACAAGTTTACGTTTGATTAATTCGTAGTTATATTTTATCTTTGGTCGTTTTTAGAATACTTTTTAAGCGGTCTTATAATTTTAGCGAAGTCTTTCATGAACCTTCTATAGTACCTGAATAATCATAAAGATCCTTTTATTTGTTCCGTGGTTCCCAAATAGAAAATTTTTGTTCGCTAAAATTTCATCCTAGGTCACTTATATGCTCTCTGCCTTTATATTATGCCCAAGATATGCTCCTTCTTTCTTTAACAATTCCGACTGTTGTATCTCAAACATCTGATTATTGGTGAGGAACTCCACGTTGCTAATATAACGGTAGATCATTTTGTTAATATAATAATTATAGACAAGTAGTATTTTTATTAATTTTAAGGTCAATAGTCAACGTCGTCAAAATCAGCATCTATAACGACTTCTTTTACTAAGGAAAGTAGAGTATCCTTTAAAAAATCAACCTCTGCGATTCTTGTATTTAATCACTTTTCAGATTGCTATATCACGAAAGTCATAGTTTCCAGTTTTTGCCGATTTCTCACCGGTTTTTTTTTATTGCTGTGATAACTTACGATTGAGATATCGATTTCAAACTTAGTACACATTATGAGTGATATCACTTTAGGGGAACATGATAGGAGTGGTAATTGCCAATTTTATACATAATAGTATTATAATTATTTTTTCGAGTTTTTGGTTGCAGAAAGAGTATATTCCCAGAATAATTATTTATAGTCAAACATATAGAGTAACAAAGCTTTTTTTTTATTTGTATACAATTTTTGATTGAAATTTGGTTTAGATGAGACCTTCTAATAACACCCATGCCTTATAAAAATAAGTCGATGGTAGAAAAAGTCTTATGAAAATAAAAGCTTAAATTGTCCAAAACTGAGGAAAGTAAGGAAAAAAAAACTAACAATTTTTTAGGTAGATTTCATAATCATTATCGGAGATCAGCTCCCGGATAATCAAGGACTAATATCACAATCAATGTTTATCATAAAGCCAGTATTTACCAAGGATATCATTGACTCAAATACCTTTTTGTGGAAAGTCTAATTTCCCTTGACAAAATTATTTGACTGATTCTAACAATTTGCCATAGTGTCTAACATGAAGAAAGCGGGAATAACGTGTCCGACTAATCCCGTCGGAGCAAGGAAATAAAAAAATAAATAGAAAAAAAGTAAAGAAGAGTATACATGTTGTTACTCCGCGTACAACGCTTTTCAAGCAGTCTTTTACATGGAGAACATCATCCCTTTGGAATGATTTGCCCGTGGCTGTGTTTCCCACCGAGTACAGTTTGCAGCGATTCAAGAACAACGTGAATCGCTTTTTCCGCACATATGCCGCTCCTGGAGCGCTTTAGGGACTTCCTTGCAGCACGTGTGCTAGACCCATAAAAAAATACATGGTATAGTAAATTTTTCACTGACAACCAGTTAAATGCATAGCTACATAATATCAAAACAAGTATGACCAAAAATAGTCCTTTAAGAAAATTACTAGTTAATACATTTAAAGAAAGAATTTCTTTTACAAGGTAGGTATTAAACTAGTTAAATATACTTACAATGAGAGAAAACTCAAATAAGTCAGTGAATTTTTTACTCAACTGACTATAAATTAATTCTCCCCACTATGTTATACGAACTTTGCATTTAACAATCTCTTCTATGTATGTTTGCATTATTCCTAGCATATATAATCCTAAATTTCCTGTTACCTAAATTTTCATAGTGTACTAATTAGTAACAATTAATTGAGAATTAGTAGGTACATTGAAAGTATACCATCTGATATCTCCTTTTCGAGGATTAGAATTAACTTTTCAAAATATAAGTTTTAATTTCACCCCATGTAAATAGAAAAGAAAGGTTTTGGACAATTTCTATAGCGTGCATGTTGGTAAAGAATCAGCAAATCGAATAAAATAAAAGCCAGGTGTAAACACATTATAAAAACCCCTAATTACATATATTTCATATGGCACGGTCGAATACAGCTAATATTCACATATAATATATGCCGAATGAACCTAAAATAAACAAATATAGATGCAGTGAAAAAAACATTTCAGCAGAGTATATCATCAACAACAAAGAAATTCCAATAAAGTAAAGTAAGTCCTTCTGCGAGGCTGATGGCTCGAGGCCACTAAACTTTATCATTTCTTTTTTAATAAGAAGACCATCGTCCTCGATCAATTTTAGTTTACTCAAACAACTTGGTTTATTCTTTTAAAATCGTCAATCGTCTGCTTTTGTTTGATTGAAAGGTATTACAAGTATCTAATTCTCTTTATTGACTTATTAGAAAGAAAATTATGAATTGCAGTAGCCTCGAGAATTCAACCTCACGAAAAGAGTTACTTTACTCTATTGGAATTTCTTGGTCATTGATCATATACTCTGCTTAAATGTTGTTGGACCCTATATTAATGCGTTTTTTTTTCGATTTATATCAATATCAATTAATATTCTTATTTTTCTTGACGCGACTTTCATGATATTTCTAAATAATCAACTTGGAGCTTCCTATTACGAATTCAATTAAATTTAATAGCTTTTGTAACGCATGAAGGCTATTTTGCTTAATTCGGAAACCTCTTATCTGTTAACATTTAAACTGGTATTAATTACGTTTAGATTCATAAAATTCCCTTTGTTCACATGTTGATTAAGACAAGATATAAAAGCGACAAGACGCAGTTGCTCAAAAAACACTCAAAAGTAGAATCTCTGCTTGAGTTACGTTACCAGCAGCTCTCTCTATCTCTCTCTCTCTCTCTCTCTCTCTCTCTCTCTCTATATATATATATATATATATATATATATATATATATATATATATATATATATATATATATATATATATATATATATATATATATATATATATATATATATATATATATATATATATATATATATATACATATATATATATATATATATATATATATATATATATATATATATATATATATATATATATCCAGTGAAATCTCCCTTGGGCGGACACCAACGGGACTGACCGAAAGTTCAAGAGGAGTGTCCGCTTAAAAGAAATACAAAAAAAAATCGTTTTTTTTTTTAATGAAAACTGTAATTGAAGAATTTGGGACATTTAAAACGAATATTTATGTACGTACATATTTTTAAAATAAACAAAAAACTTAGAACTTAAGGAAAAAACAAAGATTTGTTAGCTTTCGGTACATATAAAATATAATACGATAGAGTTATACATATGAAATGAAAGGTCACTTTAATGACGCAAAAATTCATATATTGTTGTTTGTCTCCCTTGTTCTTAAAAATGACGTCCATAAATCGTATTTCTAATTTGGAAAGACTCTGCATCTCCGTGATCTTCGGCAAAACTTTTAAGCTGCTTGGTTACGGTAATAGCTTCACCGTAATTTGGGATAGCATCTGTAGGTACTGGAACCTCACCAATATTAGAATCTTCGGAAAGTCCTTGTATTTTAACTGGATTTTCAATTTCTGGTTCTGGATCTGGATTTCCAACATACAAATTTTCATCTATGTTCAAAAAATTATTAAGGTTTTCATTATCAGTCAACTCCATCAAATTCTTATTTTCGAGGATATCTGCAAGTACGTAGTAAGTCATCTTCTGGATCAGATATAACAGCCTCAGTTAACTGGTCTCCACTTTGCATATTTACATGCTTAAATCTCGCTTTACGGAAGCAATTTTTAACTGTTTCCTTGGTTACTTGTTCCCAAGCGATTTTTGCAAAGTAAACTGCAACCAGTAGCATAATTTTCTTAATTGACTCCAAAGTTGTACCAGCAGTTTCAATGTTTACTATCAGGTGGTTTAGTATTAGACTTCGGTAATAAATTTCAAAATTTTTTGTAATTCCCTGGTCAAGTGGTTGACAAGCTGATGTACAGTTAGGGAGCAGAAAGAAGATTTTTATATTTTTTAAGCGGAAGTCTTTCGAATGAGATCCTGCATTGTCTAAAAATAACAAAATATTTTTTTCTTCTTTTGTCATTTTCTAATGAAGATCTTGCAACCACTCTGTCATAATTTCTCCTGTGATCCAAGCTTTCTTATTACATTTCCAAGTTACAGGCAGGTTGTTTATGTTAGTATTTTTAAATGCTATGGCTTTAGCTGCCTTACTAATGACTAAGAGTTTTTCTTTTTCTCTTGTCATATTTGCACAATGCAAAATTGTAAACCTCTCTTTTTCTTTTTTTAATGTTAGCGTTTTGTTGGGTAGAGCTCTAAAATTCAGGCCTGTCTCATCGGCATTATAGAAGTCTCTCGGTGAATATCCCTAAATCAAAGAAGAGCATTTTTCCCAGAATGATGAAACATCTTCAGCAATAACCGAAGCTCCTTCTCCTGAAATCGCTTTAAAACCTATGTTGTAGCGGATTCTAAATTTATTAAGCCAACCAGAAGAAGCACTGAATGTAGAATGTCCCAGAGACTCGGCTATTTCTTTTGCTTTGCATCGTATTAGCGGACCTGATAAAAACATTAACAATAAGTTTTTTGTATTTTTATCACGACAAGCCTTTTATCCATTCTTTGAATTGATATGGAAAGAAAATCAAAGCACTAATTCCACAAAACCTTATCTAAAAAAAAATAATTTATGTGCATATCTGTCAAAGCAATCCCCTTATGGCGAGCTACTATAAACCAGTTAAAACACAACTTGTCAATTTTGGTACCATCACCAGTCAAAAAGCTCCTTTTTTCATTCAAATTGCGGTTCGATATCCACTTGTTTAGAAGGATTTCTTTATGTTTAATTATATCAGCAACTTGTGTTTTAAAACGCTTGGATAAGTCCCTCACACTTAACTTTTCCTTATTGTGAACTTCAACAATCTCAATTTTTTGTTTAAGCGTGAGAATTTTTCTGTTTGGAGACGTTTTTACAATGAATGTATCGCCCACTGTGTCTCTTTTTCGCATAGGTGTCAGAATAATATTAAATCCCCGCGTGTACTGAAAAACTGAAATCGGTAAATCCCCGGTTTACTCTGGGAAGTCTCTCAGTGATGGCAGGCAACGACGTTGGTGCGCGGCGCGATTGGGAAAAGTAACAGAGATACTCGCCACAGAAAAATGAGACAAGGCGTTTATTTTTTATTGTTTTTGTCTTGTTTAGAGAACATTTTTTTGTGTTCGCGTCCGTTTAAGGGGAGTTAACACAATGCCAATTATACGAGAGTCGCTCGAGACCATGAGAAACTCTTCGTTTGGGGGTGGCCGCGAAGAGGAATTTCACTGTATATATATATATATATATATATATATATATATATATATATATATATATATATATATATATATATATATATATATATATATATATATATATATATATATATTATATATATATATATATATATATATATATATATATATATATATATATATATATATATATATATATATATATATATATATATATATATATATATATATATATATATATATATATATATATATATATATATATATATAGGAAGAAGCTAAATTGTTGATTATTTACATCTTAAGATTTTAGTTAGTTAATAGTAAAAAATATATTGTTTTATAGATATTTTGTACTTTTAAGTATTTTAGTGAGTAGTTATTCAAATTTTCTCCTTTTTAAGGTATATAAGGCATATATAGTAGTTGTAAAGATTTAATCAAATTAGACGAGGCTCATTTCGTTGTTTTTGTATACCATTTCAACGAGTTTTATTCAAACTCATTGGTATTAATATATTTATTAAATCTGTGTGCTCATACTTGTGTTTTATTTATTTAACTCTCTCTCGCTCTCATCTTCACCCCATATAACAAAATACAACGAGTCCAAACTAGGCTAGGCTAGGCTCATCTCATATATATTTTACTTTTATTACAATCCAATGAGGCCAAATTATACTAATCTAGGCTCATTTCATACAAAACTAACTAACTTCTTAAGAACAAACAACAACTTTTACGTTTACATTTAACGTTACGACAACGAAATACGGTAAAAGGCTAGGCTCCTACATTTTAAAATTTCACTATTATTACAAGCCAACGAGTTCAAACCATTTTCCCGCAAACTCGTTTTGTTTTTCAGACTCATTATTTTACTATTCTTGACAAATATGTGTTTTATTTAACTTTTGCTTTCATGTAACAAAATCCAACGAGTTCACACAACATTTCACCGAGGTCCAACTAGACTAATTTAAGCTCATTTCATACATAATATCACTATAATAATAGCAGGAACTTCTTGAGAACAAACAACTTTTACGTTTACATTTAACGTTACGACAACTAAATACCGTAAATTTCTTGGTCTCTCAATTATTTGCATTCTCAATACATTTTACTCAACTCATTATCAGTAGTTTTTGAACTTTCTTATCTATTGTGTGTGACCTAACAGACCACTTATACAACAACATTTCAATCGAATCCAAATATCCTTGTTTTAAACTATTTGAAGCTCATTTCATATTTATTTTACTATTCTTGACAAATATAACCAATTTTACTACACTTCAATGCATTCAAAGCAACTCCTCATCAATTATTTTTGGCCTTTCTTATCTATTGTGTGACCTATCAGACCATTTACAAGACTTTGGCTATCACGTCATTTCTATTTTTAGAATAATTCGTAGAAGCTTACTTGTTTTCAATTCAAGGAAATTAGCATGAGTCATACTTTTTGTTTACATTTAGCCTTATCTTCGACATTTTTACCGACTTTACGGCGCCATACAACAAATTAGGGAAACGTTTACCAAATTTTACCTCCGAAAACATCCTAATAAGGCCTTTTTCAACACAATTCCAACTAATATATTACATATTGAACCACTTTTACACCATAGCTTCTACACTTCAAAATATCAAACAAGTGCAGTTTCGACTAGCCAACACCCATTTTACCTAGTCAACCAACCAATAACAAGTTTCTTATCACCCTGTACACAACAAACCAATCAAATACATGCCTTATGGAATAGACAACATCCATTTTACCTAGTCAACCAACTAATACGAATTATCTTATCTACCTTTTACGCTACATACACATTCAACCTATCAATATACCACTTTTCTTATCGAGTTAGGCCTACTTTCGTGCAACGAGACCAATCAAAACTCATCTAAACTAATGCAACTTATCCTTTAATGAAAGTTTATGAAGTTTTTAATGAAGTTAAGGTGCCCTGCTAAAATAAGCGCTATTGAAATACACACTATTACGTTACGGTAAACCATTTACCGTTACGACAAACACAAAAATTTACATATGTCTAACCTTGCCTTTTACTATAAGGACCTTTTGACCAACTACTTTTCAACCCCTGTTTTCAACAAAAGCAACCCACATTTACACGAATAAGGAACTTTTACACACTCATTTAGGCCTTTTGGAACAATTTTCAACTAAAACTACCCCTATTCACACATATAAGGACATTTTGGACACATTTTACACAAAAAGTAATAAGGCCTTTTTGATAACATCCTGTATAGGAAATATTATGTTACAAAAATAACTTATGCGGACGCTAAACACACAAATTCAAATGCCAGGACAATTTCACCATTGCACCTTTTTGTCTGAATTCAATCAAAAAATAACGTAACACACCGAGAAAGTTTAACGTTACGACAAGTGCTCCAGAAATACACCTCCCATTTAAACCTATGCTAAAAAATAACGTATGGTTACAAAATGGCAGACAGGGTTTGTCGGTACGACAAGTGCTCCAGAAGCGCGTTACCTATACTACTTATGTGGATGATCTTATACTATCTGTACCCCAAAGCATGGTACAAAGTACACTTGATGTGTTTAACAAGCAGAATAAATACATTCAATTCACAGTAGCAATGGAATCCAATAACTCGATTCCCTTCCTGAACATGCTCCTAAGTCGAAATGACAGCCACAAAGTCAGCACCAAGTAGTACAGAAAACCGACTAGCAGTGGGGGATTCACAACATCCATCCAAAATGAAACTAAACCTAATATCTGCAATGAGATCAAGAGAGAAAATCCGGGTGAGTCCTTAGACTGACTCATCCTGATATTCAGAACGAGTGTTTAGCCGAACTCCAACCTTTATTCATTGAAAATTCTTACCCCTTTAATCTATTACACACTCTCATCTTTTCTTCAGCCCTTCATACGCCACACCAAAATATCCACAGTCCAGTCGGTACTCATCCATCATCTAACTCATTACCAAAAAACTAATGTAGTCTACCACATTCCCTGCTTTAATTGCAACATGTCATATATCGGCCAAACCTCCAGAAACCTCAAAGGCCGTATAACTTCACACGAGAGCGATTACAGAAGAGGTGTAACTTTGTGCACCCTTGCTAAGCATCTCATCCACAAAGATCATAGAATGGACAACGGTAATGCATCTGTCTTGTTCAACGAACCTAATTATACAAAGAAGAAATTTTTGGAGAAGGTGGCTATCAACAACAATCCTGTAAACGTGAACAAGAGGTCTGACCTGGAGGACTTAAGTGTGATCTACTCGTACATTTTGAAACTCTCCAATGACGTGAATACTACCAATATTACGTTGTACTCTGAATAAGGAATTCACTCAATTTATAACATATATCGCTCTGATATTTTAATCCCTGCACTAGGGTGAAATTTTGTGTCCTTCCTCTTTTTCCTCTCTTCACTGTAACATAATCACATTCATATTGTGGGATTTACTACACAACAAACAGATGGTGTCCACGGCCGATTCTAGTGATATTTCCTTTTTTGAATCAAAAATGTCACATACACACACACGTGACATATCAATTGCTTTTACCACCAAAAATCTGGCACGTGGGCCCCACCTGCCTGCCTCCGGGAATTTTCCGGGTCCTCTAATAAATTATATAACACCGTTAATTAAAATGGTGCCCATGGTTGTTCAGTTATTGATCTAGATTAGTGTTTTTTACCAAATGTTTTTCAGTTATCCTGTGAAATGGCTCTTCCTGTAGTACCCATGTACATGTTTCCTACAACAGTTTAGTCTTAAGTTTGTAAGTGCTATCTTCTATATAGTTCAATCACTAGATATTTATAAGTCATATAATTTTCTAGATGTCTTGATAAAAAAACAAATATATCGGTTTCGAAAGCTCGACAAATAAACAAATTGACTTTTAATTGACCACTTACGACTGCATCCTCAACAATATATATATATATATATTATATATATATATATATATATATATATATATATATATATATATATATAGGAAGGAGCTAAATTGTTGAGGATGCAGTCGTAAGTGGTCAATTAAAAGTCAATTTGTTTATTTGTCGAGCTTTCGAAACCGATATATTTGTTTTTTTATCAAGACATCTAGAAAATTATATGACTTATAAATATCTAGGGATTGAACTACTCGTATATAGAAGATAGCACTTACAAACTTAAGACTAAACTGTTGTACGAAACATGTACATGGGTACTACAGGAAGAGCCATTTCACAGGACAACTGAAAAACATTTGGTAAAAAACACTAATCTAGATCAATAACTGAATAACCATGGGCACCATTTTAATTAATGGTGTTATATAATTTATTAGAGGACCCGGGAAATTCCCGGAGGCAGGCAGGTGGGGCCCACGTGCCAGATTTTTGGTGGTAAAAGCAATTGATATGTCACGTGTGTGTGTAACATTTTTGATTCAAAAAAGGAAATATCACTAGAATCGGCCATGGACACCATCTGTTTGTCGTGTAGTAAATCCCACAATATGGATGTGATTATGTTACAGTGAAGAGAGGAAAAACAGGAAGGACACAAAATTTCACCCTAGTGCAGGGATTAAAATATCAGAGCGATATATGTTATAAATTGAGTGAATTCCTTATTCAGAGTACAACGTAATATTGGTAGTATTCACGTCATTGGAGAGTTTCAAAATGTACGAATAGATCAAACTTAAGTCCTCCAGGTCAGACCTCTTGTTGACGTTTACAGGATTGTTGTTAATAGCCACCATCTCCAAAAATTTCTTCTTTGTATAATTAGGTTCGTTGAACAAGACAGATGCATTACCGTTGTCCATTCTATGATCTTTGTGGATGAGATGCTTAGCAAGGGTGCACAAAGTTACACCTCTTCTGTAATCGCTCTTGTGTGAAGTTATATGGTCTTTGAGGTTTCTGGAGGTTTGGCCGATATATGACATGTTGCAATTAAAGCAGGGAATGTGGTAGACTACATTAGTTCTTTGGTCGGTCTCTATTGAAGTTTTTAATTTTGTGTACAGAGACTTGAGTTTATTCTGAAGTTTTATGGCAAATTTAAAGTTGAGACCTTTGAAAACGTTTATAAGACTATGAGTTAGGTCTCTATAATGTGGTAGGGGTACATACGCTATATTTGGTAATGAGTTAGATGATGGATGAGTACCGACTGGATTGTGGATATTTTAGTGTGGCGTATGAAGGCGTGAAGAAAAGATGAGAGTGTGTAATAGATTGAAGGGGTAAGAATTTTCAATGAATAAAGGTTGGAGTTCGGCTAAACACTCGTTCTGAATATCAGGGTGAGTCAGTCTAAGGACTCGCCCGGATTTTCTCTCTTGATCTCATTGCAGATATTAGGTTTAGTTTCATTTTGGATGGATGTTGTGAATCCCCCACTACTAGTCGGTTTTCTGTACTACTTGGTGCTGACTTTGTGGCTGTCATTTCGACTTAGGAGCATGTTCAGGAAGGGAATCGATTTATTGGATTCCATTGCTACTGTAAATTGAATGTATTTATTCCGCTTGTTAAACACATCAAGTGTACTTTGGACCATGCTTTGGGGTACAGATAGTATAAGATCATCCACATAAGTAGTATAGGTAACGCGCTTCTGGAGCACTTGTCGTACCGACAAACCCTGTCTGCAATTTTGTAACCATACGTTATTTTTTAGCGTAGGTTTAAATGGGAGGTGTATTTCTGGAGCACTTGTCGTAACGTTAAACTTTCTCGGTGTGTTAAGTTATTTTTTGATTGAATTCAGACAAAAAGGTGGAATGGTGAAATTGTCCTGGCATTTGAATTTGTGTGTTTAGCGTCCGCATAAGTTATTTTTGTAACATAATATTTCCTATACAGGATGTTATTAAAAAGGCCTTATTACTTTTTGTGTAAAATGTGTCCAAAAGGTCCTTATATGTGTGAATAGGGGTAGTTCTAGTTGAAAATTGTTCCAAACGGCCTAAATGAGTGTGTAAAAGGTCCTTATTCGTGTAAATGTGGGTTGTTTTTGTTGAAAACAGGGGTTGAAAAGTAGTTGGTCAAAAGGTCCTTATAGTAGAAGGCAAGGTTAGATGTATGTAAATTTTTATGTTTATCGTAACGGTAAATGGTTTACCGTAACGTAATAGTGTGTATTTCAATGGCGCTTATTTTAGCAGGGTACCTTAACTTCATTAAAAACATAAACTTTCATTAGTTTAGATGAGTTTTGATTGGTCTCATTGCACGAAAGTAGGCGTAACTCGATAAGAAAAGTGGTATATTGATAGGTTGAATGTGTATGTAGTGTAAAAGGTAGATAAGAAAATTCGTATTGGTTGGTTGACTACGTAAAATGGATGTTGTCTATTCCATAAGGCATGTATTTGATTGGTTTGTTGTGTACAGGGTGATAAGAAACTTGTTATTGGTTGGTTGACTAGCTAAAATGGGTGTTGGCTAGTCGAAACTGCACTTGTTTGATATTTTGAAGTGTAAAAGCTATGGTGTAAAAGTGGTTCAATATGTAATATATTAGTTGGAATTGTGTTGAAAAAGGCCTTATTAGGATGTATTTTCGAGGTAAAATTTGGTAAACGTTCCCCTAATTTGTTGTATGGCTCTGTAAAGTCGGTAAAAATGTCAAAGATAAGGCTAAATGTAAACAAAAAGTATGAATCATGCTAATTTCCTTGATTTGAAACCAAGTAAGCTTCTGCGAATTATTCTAAAAATAGAAATGATGTGATAGCCAAAGTCTTGTAAATGGTCTGATAGGTCACACAGTAGATAAGAAAGGTCAAAAATAGTTGATAAGGAGTTGCTTTGAATGCATAGAAGTGTAGTAAAATTGGTTATATTTGTCAAGAATAGTAAAATAAATATGAAATGAGCTTAAAATAGTTTAAAACAAGGATATTTGGATTCGATTGAAATGTTGTTGTCTAAGTGGTCTGTTAGGTCAGACACAATAGATAAGAAAGTTCAAAAATTACTGATAATGAGTTGAGTAAAATGTATTGAGAATGCAAATAATTGAAAGACCAAGAAACTTACGGTATTTAGTTGTCGTAACGTCAAATGTAAACGTAAAAGTTATTTGTTCTCAAGAAGTTCCTACTATTATTATATTGATATTATGTATGAAATGAGCTTAAATTAGTCTAGTTGGACCTCGTTGAAATGTTGTGTGAAGTCGTTGGATTTTGTTACATGAAAGCAAAAGTTAAATAAAACACATATTTGTCAAGAATAGTAAAATAATGAGTCTGAAAAACAAAACGAGTGAGGAAAATTGTTTGAACTCGTTGGCTTGTAAAAATAGTAAAATTTTAAAATGTATTTAAATGTAAACGTAAAAGTTGTTGCTTGTTCTGAAGAAGTTAGTTAGTTTTGTATGAAATGAGCCTAGATTAGTATAATTTGGCCTCGTTGGATTGTAATAAAACTAAAATATATATGTGTTAAAATGAGATGAGCCTAGCCTAGCCTAGCCTAGTTTGGACTCGTTGTATTTTGCTATATGGGGCGAAGATGAGAGCGAGAGAGAGTTAAATAAATAAAACAAAAGTATGAGCAAACAGATTTAATAAATATATTAATGCCAATGAGTTTGAGTAAAACTCGTTGAAATGGTATACAAAAACAACGAAATGAGCCTCGTCTAATTTGATTAAATCTTTACAACTACTATATATGCCTTATATACCTTAAAAAGGAGAAAATTTGAATAACTACTGATTAAAATACTTAAAAGTACAAAATATCTATAAAACAATATATTTTACTAATAACTAACTAAAATCTTAAGATGTAAATAATATTTTGCCTGGTACGAAATGATACTAACAAAAACCAGTTGTTATAAAATTAAATGAGAGTTCAACAAATTTGATAAGAAAGATCAAATATTTGTCGATAAGAGTATGTAAAATGTATTGGATAAAGTATAAATTGCGATGTATAATTTTCTTTATTAATAACTAGATATTTGACTAAAGATATTAAATATGAATTGCTTAATAGTATGTATAAATGAGAGAGTTCAGTAAAAACAGATAAGAAAGGTTAAAATTAGTTGATAAGAAGTAGATTCGAATGCATTGAGAATGCAATAAGTTAAAGACCAAGAAATTTACGGTATTTCGTTGTCGTAACGTTAAATGTAAACGTAAAAGTTGATAGTCTGTAAATATAATATATGAAACAATATCATTTGTCTAAAAAGTAAACAGAGAAAATTTGAATAACTATGAATCGTTTCAATTATTGACTTACTTAAATACTTAAAAGTACAAAATATCTATAAAACAATTTAAACTAACTAAAATCTTAAGTTGTAAATAATATTTTGCTTGGTACGAAATGATACCAACAAAAACCAATTGTTATAAAATTAAATGAAAGTTCAGCAAGAACAGATAAGAAAGGCTAAAATTAGTTGATAAGAAGTAGATTCGAATGCATTGAGAATGTAATAAAACAACGTTTTAGATTTACCGTATATCGTTGTCGTAACATTAAATGTAAACGTAAAAGTTGTTTTTCAAAGTACAAATTGCAATTTAATAGCTATATAAATTCGAGTTCAGCAAAAACAGATAAGAAAGGTTAAAATTAGTTGATAAGAAGTAGATTCGAATGCATTGAGAATGCAGTAAGTTAAAGACCAAGAAATTTACGGTATTTCGTTGTCGTAACGTTAAATGTAAACGTAAAAGTTGTTGCTTGTTTTCAAGTTACTACTACTTAGTAATTCTGATATAGTTGTATAAATCAAAATTTGTTTCTAAAAGAAATAGGAATCCAAAAAACTTTGGAACTGCTGTTGTTGCTACTGTTGTTGCTATTGTTGTTGTTGGGAGAAGACATATTTCTTAGTTAAATGTGAGAGTTCTTTATTTCCAACAATTTCGATAATTATATAGTAGTTTTACATTGGATAATGCACAATGCCATGGATTAATATCTTTATGAAAATAACATTCTGGAATCATTTTAAATTGACTTAATTTAGGTTCTTGTTGAATGGGAATGTTGTGTATATAGTCCTCATTTAAGAATTTCTTTAAAATATTCACTTTTGCATTTCCTTTGACGTAAATTCGATATGGAGTTTGATAAATTTTCAATACATCCTGTAAAATGTTTTCGATATCGTTTATTTCAACAAATCCATTTTCCCAACATAAACCATATATATTTTTCTGACCAATCAATCAATTTTTGATCTTCAGCAGTAGATATCATAGTTCTTGAGAATGGTGGTTTAAATAAATAATTTGCACAACGAATACCATCATAAATTGCCAACTCTTTGATTACATTTCCAAAAGAGCAATTATATCCTTGAATGTCAATAAACACATCTGATTCAATCATATTGATTGATCTATCGAAGGACTGACTGACTAAAAAACTAATAAAACATAAGTATATATTAATTTTTTGATGTATGTCTCTGTCTAGAGATAGTTTCCCCCCAGGATTTATTTGCTATTTTTGTATTAGTTACTTTAAATATATGAGTTTATTAGATAATTGGTAATTTTCCAAATTAAACTGTTATGTTGCATTTATACTGATAAACATGTGTAATTAGTATATATTTCTAAAAAATCAAATGCGTATCGGATGATTAATAGACTGTATTTAATATATAAACACAAGTCTTATGTCGAGTCAATTACATTTTTGTTTGTTGTGTAATTCTCGCTAGTTTGAAAGCAAAAAATGATCTTTTTCACAGTCGACTTAATAGATGATGATATATCATTAGACATGTTGTATGTGTTACTAAAAGAGTTCTTCAAGTGAGTATATTTTACTATTTATATTTCTATTATTTTTAGAAAATTTTACTTGTTTCTTGTCTAACATATTATTATTATTATTATTCTCAGAGATAGTCTGCAAATAAGAAGAGGACAGAACACGATTCATGTGTGTTTGGAGGAGGAACCGACATGAGAAGAATGGGAGGAATTTTATAAGTTACCTGTGAAATTTGTTTTTTATGATAAAATTCTTAGTTAGTCTCTTAAAAAAATACGAAAATCTGATAAACATTGTTTTATTTTATAACCAAATTAACAAATTACTAGATTAAACTTATGAATATATACTAATAGATAAATCCTAAAAACTAATAATAGATAAATCATTAATTAATACAGTTTGTACTAAAATAGAAATAATTTTTAGAGGTACAACAACAAACATAGGTAAATAAATGACTTTGATAACTAAAATATATAATTTATTCAGAATCGGAAGAATCTGAATAGATTAAATTTCTAGTACATCGATTAAAATCGGCAATTTCAATATCTGTTTGAGCAGCGGGAATTTTATATTTTCCCGAAGAACCAAAATTGTTGGATTTTCTGATAAAACTCTTCTTTAGACTTGTAGTATTTCTTTCGATCGAGGCATTTACCAAAGGACATATAATTAATTGAGCAATTTTTCGATACTTTTCCAATAAAATATTTTCATCCGATATAAAATAAATAATTAGAGGTCCATTATAGGTTGCATCTACGATGCTTGTTCGTATAGTTCCTATAGCATTCGTAGAGGATCTTGCAATAATTTGTCCATAGAATCCTATAGGAATATTTACCTTCTCAATCAGTTCAATCTTTGTGGCTTTCCCTGCGGGACAAAATGTATCCTGTTTAGGACAAAGATCGAAACCTGCATCTGATTTATAGGCTTTCCAACAAGAATTATTTCCCCGAATAATTATTTTCGAGTCGTCGTTGTCGTTGTCATTGAGAATTTGAATTGCTCTTTCTATACGTACATACAAGTCGGAAAAGTAAGCTTTATTATACATTTGTGGATAATGTGGTAAAAAGACATATTTGTTGAAAATGTATTTGGATAATAAAGTGAAAAATTTAAATTGAGTCTTTACATATTTTATGGCTGAACTTAAATCTAGCTCTTGTCGTTGCATAATTTTCCAAACAATGTCCTTAATATTGGACTTATTAGGGATAATAATTACCGATGAAAATTGTTCAAATATTTCTGTGGGAATTTCCTTTATACTAGCAATGATATTCTTTTCATCAAAATTTTCCAACGAGTCAAATATTAATGAAAAATACAATTGAGAGAGTGGTGAACGTTCAAACAGAAATTCCTCAGTTTCTTTTTGTTGTTGTTGTTGCGTTTTATTCACAATTGTTAACGTGTACAAGTTTTGTCTAAAAGACTTTAATGATTCACTACTATTTTGTTCTTTAACAGCATTATAAAGGTGTACATTTGAATATCTCTTGAGAAAATTGAGTAGTCCCATATGTGTAAGACCATCCAAAAATATATTTTTAGCTAGTGGAAATTTTTCCTTGTTTTTATGTATATAGTAGTAGTAGTAGTAGTAGTAGTAGTAGTACTAGTAGTAGGAATTGTTGCATCCATATCAATCATTAGATTATATGATGATGATTTGTAGGCATAGTAGATTCATCTTTTAAAGATGCAGATGATGACAACATACTGCAAACAACAATTCGAATTAGATGTGATGTGGTTTGTATAAAACCCGTTAAACTCACCTGATTAAGTAATTACACACAAAACAAAAGAACTATATAAATATATATGTTGTGAGAGGAAAGCTGACAACTGTTGCTTGTATTTACCAATTCAATCTTTTTATAACAACAAAATCCCATAAAAATGTACGAGCTAGAGGGAGTTCAGATAAGAAAGGTTAAAATTTACCAGATAAGGAATAGATTCAAGGACATTGAATGTACCATATAAATGGTTTTTAACATACCTCGTGCTTTATGCAATGATAAAATTAAAGTGTAGTATTAGCAGTATGTAGTTAAAAATAACAAAAACAACTTGTACTGTTACAAAAAGGTTTTATTAAAAATACACACAAGTATAAAAGAGAATAACTTAATATTATAATGTTTTTAACAACAACAATTGAATTGTTCTTGTTGATCAATGTAGGGTTTCATTTCATGTAAAAAGGTAGGACTGATTCCTCGTTGAAATTTTTGAATAAATGTCCAATTAACTTATTCTCTATGTCGACGGATAAAATCTTCAGTCAAGTTTTGATGGATACTAATTGCATTCCAATCCAACATTCCGGCAAATTCCGTCATAAATCGTTCGTTTAATTGCTAATATTGTGAGATGAGTTGCCAATTGACTTTATTGATACAAGTTCGTATTAGATCTTCGTCTAAATGTTGTTTTCGTGATATGATATTCCAATTGACAAAATCTTGAAAATAAATGTTAAATTTCGCCGGTAAATCGGGAAAATTGGATATTTCATTCCACCAAGCTCTTATACAAGCCATTATTATTTTATATGTATGTATGGGTCAATAGCAAGCAGAGAGAGATATACAAATAATATGATTGTATTGTTGATGTACGTTTTTATATAGTTTTGAATAACAGGAAACTGATAAAATTTATCTGTTTCCTTGTCTTGCAGCAGCAGCAGCAGTTCTTTCTCTCTCGATTCCTCGTTCTTCTTTGCCAAAGGAAATAAATTCAGCAGGTACGTGTTTTACTCCATCAGTTTCTTTGATTCGATCTTTGACCACACAGGACAAACATTTTTGATTTCGTATTTCACTTTCACCTTTACATTGTGGACATTTTACTCGTACAATAACTGGCATTTTTGAAATGAATGATATGATGTGTGTGTATTAATTAAATGTTTTCTACAAGTATCTTTATCTCTCCCTACTACTACTACTACTACTACTATTACTATTTGTCGTAGTCGCCGTCGTCGTCGTAATTGATAGAATCATGGAAATTATGCTATTTTTCCCATATACATAATTAATTAAACAATATGTACAATATTTGTGTATTCTAACTCGATCTCGATAGTAACTATTTATAGTTTTGTTAACTTTACATCCACATTTTAAACAGTTAAAGTTTACATTTTCCATATTTTATTTCAAACAAGAGGTTCTTATTATTTAGTCTTTTCGGGAGGAAAACGATCTCTATAAAACAGACGCTAAATAAATTTTTGGTTCATTTTAATAAATTAAATTATTCGCTCATAATGTCTACAAAAACAATGTTCTCTACTTATCTATTGTTAAACTATTTGTTTACAAAAGTTGTTGTTCAAAGTACAAACAAGTACGATGATGATGTCGTTAATAATTCTTGTAAACAAAATTATGAATATTTATTAGAGGATTATCATTCACTTTATAATACCAGTTTAAACTTGTATGAGGAATGTATTAAATCACTGGACAATTATATGGATTTATACGATAATTAACAAGCTGTTAATGATATTTGTATGGGAAAAATTCGAGAATACGAATACCTGGCTGCGAATTTAACAATGTCGTTAAATTATACGAAACATATTGCTCTGCTCTAGGAAAATATCAAATTGGAATCGGATTTGTATTTATTGAGAACCAATCTAACGGAAACATTGCAAATTTGTCAAGAAAAAAACAAAGTAGCATATGTCGTAATTGCCGATTTTAAGGAGGAAATGGCAAATTTTAAAAGTAATTTGACTGATCTGACTCGTGAAATCTATCAGTTAGATAACGATTTGTCCAAATGTCAAAAGGATTTAAAACAACAGAGGAAAGATGAAACGAAAATTTTCGTAAATCTAAAAGACTGTTTAGAACGAGAAGAAGTACTTTTGGAAACGAAAGACAAATATATTATTCGATTGTCGACATGTAGAAAAAATAATAGAAAATTACGAGGACGAGGAGAAAGTTAAAAAGAACACTCATAGAGCATTAGTCTCAACTTGTACTTGACCGGTTATTTGGTGCATTTGAACTACTACTGTCATTGCATAGTAATACAATTTATCTTACGATTAATGATTATAGATTATTATCTTTATTTGAGTAATTGTAATAGAAACATGTGCTACTCTTAATTTTTTACTAGTTTGCATGGAATTTTTTACTTATTTATGTAGTAGTTGTTGGAGAGAAACACACAGTGTTCCATATCCAAATCGTCAAAAACATCGAACTCGAATACGAGTTTATTGTAACCAATGTGCTCGTATAACTATGTGGTATCTTCTTGAAGAAATAACAACAACAACAACTGCTGCTACACTACTAACAAACATGAATTTTACTTATTTATGTAGTGGTTGTTGGAGAGAATCGAAAAGTATACCTTTTCAACCACATATAGCTCAAGTAAATTTAATCATTAGACGTAATAATGCTGTTCGACAACTTCGACCTTGACTCAGACTACGAGATTATTGTTACAAATGCGAACGCACAACTATTTGGTATCTTATCGAAGAATAAACAGTCTTTCAGGATTTACGGAAAAATTTCTTAGTATGTAATTAGTTAATATTTAGTACTTGTGTATTTAAAATTGTATCCATTTATAAAATAGACGATATGTTTAAGTAATAACATGTTTTTTATTAGAGTTTACTAAAAAACTAGTACAAATAAATAAAACACATCTTTATTCAACTTCTATCCAAATACATTTTGTATTATATACATATTTACCAAAAATTTATTAATGTATTTTTAAGTTAATTTTTCTTGGGTTCTGAAAGCCATACACCACTTGTTGTAGATGATGATGATGATTCATTTCGGTCTCTTACAGATCTATATTGATTATATAGACTTTCTTTATTAGTAAATTGTTTCTTGGCTTCATTTTCCAATTTGTCCTTTTGTCTTTCCACAGTATCTTTTGGTATATAACCTAGACTACTTACAGTTTGCCATGAAGCTTTTTTGTGATATCGAGTACAATTGGAACAATAAGTATTCTGATCATAGGGTTTATGACCCAAATAGGTTATTTTACTTTGACATGAAGGACATTTCCAACTTATTAACGACGACGACGATGATGATGAGGAATCCATTCTTAATCGATTTTCATCTCGTTTTCTACTAAACACACATACATACACACATTCAAAAACCTCTTTTTGATATAACGAATCAAGTCAAATTTTTGAAAAAATTATTTTATTTTACTCCTACTACCTAATTCATTTTCAGTATCTACATAAAATGATATCCTAAAATATCTAACCCATATCAGATGAATAACTAAATAAATACTTATTTACATTGTTTTCACATGTATCATATATCTAACTATATAAAAGGAAATAGCAAATAAAACAAAGGCAAATGTTTTGTTCACAGTTTATTAACTATAATGTATATTTATTATTCAGTATGTATGATTTTATCCCTGGATACTTTTGTATTGCATCCAAAAATGTCTTTTCCTCCTCTGCACTCCCTGCCTCTACTTGTAGATATCTTATAGGTAATATCCAGGTAATTTCCTCTAATTTAGTCGTTGGTGCTTCATCACCTTCCAAGTAGACGTTAATCTGATTATTATTATTGACTATTTCAATTTGATGCACACCACGTCTGTGAAAAAATAAAAGATATTTTATTAACTAGTTACTTAACACCAGAATATACTAATCTATATGCTAATTAAGTCAATCATTAAATCAAAGCTAAATATATATATAAGTAGTAAATTATATGAAACAATACTTACGAATAAGTTTTTAATTAAAATATACAACATGTTGATAGGCATCACTTTGACATCTTCCGATTCAAAAATCAACAACATTTTTGAAAGTAACTGATAATAATAATCCTTTTCACTACACGCAGAGATGTAATTTGACTCGGAGTAAGAATTTTAATGCTTATATAGTAAATACAGGAAAAAAATGAATCACGCCATTTGATATTTGGAAAATTTATGTGACTAGTTAGAGCAATAAATTATCAAATTTTTACTAATATGTTGTTTACTTAAAGCCTTATCAGACAATATTTTTACAGACAAAACGAATCCACTAGTTTACATTTTTGCTTATCTTTTGGAATTTTTAATAGACTAATTGACTCTCATGACGACTATGTATGTGATTAAATCCTCTATATAATAGGTGTATAGAATGGTATTAAAATCAATACAAATTCATTCATCTAATCGTTACTAAATAATATTCTAAAATAATACTAATAATAATGACGAGTTTTAATAAAGAAGAAGAATATTCCAACAAAGTTATTAAGCGAAATAAAGAATTACTAAGACTATTGGAATTAAGGGAAATGGAAATTGCCGATGCAGAAGAAGAAAATTTACCCTTAAACATATTAAAACAAAGATTACAACAACAACAACAAACTGTTCAAGTTGAGAAATAATGATGACGATGATGATGATGATGATGATGATGATGATTATGATGATGATGATGAAATCCCGCTGAGTATATTAAAACAAAAGTAGTTAAAGGAGAAAAAGGATGAGGAGGAAGAGATGATAATAGTTAGTGACCAATCAGAGATTGAAATGGATGTGGATAATAATGATGATGGATACAATGCAGATGAAGAGAAGTATTCTGATAATGAATATTTAAGTTGGGAGGATGTCATTAAATTAGGATATCAGATATTATAATAATTTATATAGTTTAGATTTTAGGTATTTTGTAATATAAATGTTTTTTAAGAAGAAAATAAATATTTCTCTCATATAAAAACTTTTGTTTAATATTTTAACATTAAAATCTCTAGAGACCTAACTATTTTTATTCTATTCAATACAAATACTATGAAAAAACAAAAATAAGGGTAATATTGAAATCAATTCAGTTAAACAAGGAAAATACAGATCATTTTTCTCTATAGTGAGTCAATTCTGATTTGTTTTGTGGAGATATTTATACAAAGTCATATTACATATATGTGCGTGCTTTGTAAAAGTTGTATTAGTTGTAAAGTAACTGTGACACGATGAAGTTGGCTGTTCTCGATATTCAGGGATTTAACTTTTTATTTGCTGCCGATGATGCTAATCATGATGATGTGTATGTGGAAGGATTCCTTGCTAAAGAAATTACGATATCAAATGGTTTACAGACAAGTCATTATGTATTGAAACTGAAAATACTCTTTGCTCAATTATCTCGACTCAATAAAAGAGCTGTAAGGCTGAAAAGGAACATGGTTTACGATATTCTTCCGGCTATGTAAATTACAATCAAATTGGAGAAATTTTAGATAGAGTACTGGACAATATTGATGTATTGTATGTAAAAGGAAAACATGTTTTTCGATTTGTTCAAGATAACATTGCAGCTTCTAATACTAATCCCAATTTCAAGATGATCTATATAGATACTTTAAATCTATGGAACATACCAACATTTAAAATTACAAAATCTTCCTGTTTAGATCATAATCTAACCTACAATGCTAAAGTTCAATGTAGTACTACAAATTGTATGACACTATTGACATGGCTTTCGATATTCATCTCATAATGTATATCAACATCAAAAATCAATCTGTATTTAATAGTAAACTTAGATTTAAGGATTTTTTTGTAAAACAATGTTAACGGAATCATTTGTAGAAAATTAATGAACGAGAGAGTTTAATAAATATTTTCAATTCAAACCTATGTGTTTTATTATTATTGTTATTAGTAGACAGAAGAAATCATTTTCTATTTCAAATACTAAAAGTAGTAAGAATATAAGGACTTTATTATTATACTAGAAAAACAAAACATTAAATATTTAAGGATATAAGGACTTTATTAGGACAAATATACATATATCTATTACTTAAAAACTAAATATTCTATAAGAGTTAATAAGAATTATCAAGGAGTTTCTACTGGTTGCCTCTTTGTTCTCGTTGTTGTATTCGTTGTTGGTATTCTCGTTCACCAATCGGTCGTGGAAATATTGATTGTACATGTTTATCTATAAGATCATGTGTACCAGTCTTCCAGATATGCATTCTTTGTTGTTGTTGACCCAGGGGACGATATAACAGATCGTTATCACAAACACCACAGGCTATACATCCTCCATTTTGATATAAACCGACTCCACTTAACAATTTACCAGATGTTAAGTCGACAGCAACACGATTAATCCAAACTACATTTCTTTTTGTTACTACATATACTTGGTCTCGTTGTTGTTCTCGTTGACGTTCTTCACTGATTGTTTATTTGATTTTATGTGTATCAAAATACTGACTACTAACCAGTCACAACACAGCCATTTAAATATACATATCCCTTCTCAATGGTATAAGAATCTTATCAGTTGATGAATTCATAGGAGAATCTTAGTATAACATTTATTAAATTGTCAAAGATTTCATCTTATTTGCAAAATATAATGAATTTATTCAGTCAAGATGATTTAGTATATAAAACTTGTAGAAGAATTGATGATTTTGTCAAGAAATTATCATGTTGTTGTTGTGAAACAAGGATTCGATTAATATCTTATCGAGAATATTTAACACCTTATATCGATCGCAAACAAGTTACAACAAATAATAATTTAGAAACACATTACATATCATGTGTATGGTCACATCCTGGAGTTCGAGGAGGACCCGATACATGTGAATGTTTCCACATTCGTATGATACTAAGACGTGTTAATGAAGAATTGTCATCGTTGTCGACATCAAACAAATGCATAAAATGTAGTATTTATTGCAATCATAATAATAATAGTAATAGGTTGATTGATCAATTATCGAAACTAGTTGTAAATCTATTGCGCTGTATTAAAAAATAAATTTTAATACAATGTTAAATAAATGGTAATAAATAGTTATAGAACTCGAATAAATATAATATTGCTTTCTCTGATACTTTTACTGTAAGTAAATCAGACAAAATTTTCCAATCACCAAATATTGTTATTATTAAAATATTTTGTATTTTGCAGTTTGTTTTTCAAAGAGATAGCGCTAATTAAGTCAGACCAAATTTTCCAATCACCAGATATTTGTTATTATAAACATGTTTTCGACATTTATCTCTTATCATTTTATAGATTAAATTAATCCACTTGTTGTTATTTTTGTGATTTTTAGCGACTAGTCGACTTCATACATCATTATTTATGTGTATATATTTGATTAACTTTTTCAAAAAATTTAAAGTAGTTTAAAACATAAAACAAATACTTTTGTCCATCTAACCATGTTATCAAATATACATCAAAGTGTGAGCGATACTGGTCGATTTAAATTAAATTTACAATGTCCAGTGTGTGGTTTGAAAACTATAGAATGGTATGATTGGAAGGTTAATTATAATGTACCTAAAGAACGATTTAAACAATGTAAGAGATGTTTCCAAGTAGTATCACATTTACAACAAGTTCAAATTTATTGTCCAGATATTAATAGTACAACGAATAGAGAAGATTTTGGTGATCGTGGTTGGAGTCCATGTATCCTATTTGGTTTCCAGAATATAAATGCTTATCGTTATCATCATCTTCATCGGATGAAGATAATAACCCTAGATGAATGTATTCAAAGACTCAAAAATAAAACATTCACCCATTTCTCCTAGTATTTTAAAATCATTAAAACAACTGTACAACAAACTGTTTAAATTTATTGTCAAGATATATTGTTTAACATATATAGGTTATTTATTAGGATTTTTGATAACTTTACTCCTATTTTTAAGACATTTTGTACTTTTTGTAGTAATTTAGTGTGATTTTTTCTGTATTTAGTCATATTATTATATTTACAGGCTATTTCTTAGTTTATTATTATTATTAGTCAAATCTTTGTTCTTTTGGAAACAAATTTTGATTTATACAAATATCAGAATTACTAAGTAGTAGTAACTTGAAAACAAACAACAACTTTTACATTTACATTTAACGTTACGATAACGAAATACCGTAAATTTCTTGGTCTTTAACTTATTGCATTCTCAATGCATTCGAATCTACTTCTTATCAACTAACTTTACCCTTTCTTATCTGTTTTTGCTGAATTCGAATTATATATAGTTATTAAATTGCAATTTGTACTTTGAAAAACAACTTTTACGTTTACATTTAACGTTACTACAACGATATACGGTAAATCTAAAATGTTGCTTTATTACATTCTCAATGCATTCGAATCTACTTCTTATCAACTAATTTTAACCTTTCTTATCTGTTTTTGCTGAACTTTCATTTAATTTTATAACAACTGGTTTTTGTTGGTATCATTTTGTACCAAGCCAAATATTATTTACATCTTAAGATTTTAGTTAGTTTAAATTGTTTTATAGATATTTTGTACTTTTAAGTATTTAAGTAAGTCAATAATTTAAACAATTCACAGTTATTCAAATTTTCTCTGTTTACTTTTTAGGCAAATAATATTGTTTCATATATTATATTTACAAACTATCAAGTTTTACGTTTACATTTAACGTTACGACAACGAAATACCGTAAATTTCTTGGTCTTTAACTTATTGCATTCTCAATGCATTCGAATCTACTTCTTATCAACTAATTTTAACCTTTCTTATCTGTTTTTATTGAACTCTCTCATTTATACATACTATTAAGCAATTCATATTTAATATTTTTAGTCAAATATATAGTTATTAATAAAGAAAATTATACATTGCAATTTATACTTTATCCAATACATTTTAGATACTCTTATCGACAAATATTTGATCTTTCTTATCAAATTTGTTGAACTCTCATTTAATTTTATAACAACTGGTTGTTGTTAGTATCATTTCGTACCAGGCAAAATATTATTTACGTCTTAAAATTTTAGTTAGTTATTAGTAAAATATATTGTTTTATAGATATTTTGTACTTTTAAGTATTTTAGTCAGTAGTTATTCAAATTTTCTCCTTTTTAAGGTATATAAGGCATATATAGTAGTTGTAAAGTCTTAATCAAATTAGACGAGGCTCATTTCGTTGTTTTTGTATACCATTTCAACGAGTTTTATTCAAACTCATTGGTATTAATATATGTATTAAATCTGTGTGCTCATACTTGTGTTTTATTTATTTAACTCTCTCTCCCTCTCTTCTTCACCCCATATAGCAAAATACAACGAGTTCAAACTAGGCGAGACTAGGCTAGGCTCATCTCATATATATTTTACTTTTATTACAATCCAACGAGGCCAAATTATACTAATCTAGGCTCATTTCATACAAAACTAACTAACTTCTTGAGAACAAACAACAAATTTTACGTTTACATTTAACGTTACGACAACGAAATACGGTAAAAGGCTAGGCTGATACATTTTAAAATTTTACTATTATTACAAGCCAACGAGTTCAAACCATTTTCCTCCAAACTCGTTTTGTTTTTCAGACTCATTATTTTACTATTCTTGACAAATATGTGTTTTATTTAACTTTTGCTTTCATGTAACAAAATCCAACGAGTTCACACAACATTTCAACGAGGTCCAACTAGACTAATTTAAGCTCATTTCATACATAATATCAATATAATAATAGTAGGAACTTCTTGAGAACAAACAACTTTTACGTTTACATTTAACGTTACGACAACCAAATACTGTAAATTTCTTGGTCTTTCAATTATTTGCATTCTCAATACATTTTACTCATCTCATTATCAGTAATTTTTGAACTTTCTTATCTATTGTGTGTGACCTAACAGACCATTTAGACAACAACAGTTCAATCGAATCCAAATATCCTTGTTTTAAACTATTTTAAGCTCGTTTCATATTTATTTTACTATTCTTGACAAATATAACCAATTTTACTACACTTCTATGCATTCAAAGCAACTCCTTATCCACTATTTTTGACCTTTCTTATCTATTGTGTGACCTATCAGACCATTTACAAGACTTTGGCTATCACGTCATTTCTATTTTTAGAATAATTCGCAGAAGCTTACTTGGTTTCAGTTCAAGGAAATTAGCATGAGTCATACTTTTTGTTTACAACAAATTAGGGGAACGTTTACCAAATTTTACCTCAAAAATACATCCTAATAAGGCCTTTTTCAACACAATTCCAACTAATATATTGAACCACTTTTACACTTCAAAATATCAAACAAGTGCAGTTTCGACTAGCCAACACCCATTTTACCTAGTCAACCAACCAATAACAAGTTTCTTATCACCCTGTACACAACAAACCAATCAAATACATGCCTTATGGAATAGACAACATCCATTTTTCCTAGTCAACCAACCAATACGAATTTTCTTATCTACCTTTTACACTACATACACATTCAACCTATCGATATACCACTTTTCTTATCGAGTTACGCCTACTTTCGTGCAACGAGACCAATCAAAACTCATCTAAACTAATGCAACTTCTCCTCTAATGAAAGTTTATGAAGTTTTTAATGAAGTTAAGGTGCCCTGCTAAAATAAGCGCTATTGAAATACACACTATTACGTTACGGTAAACCATTTACCGATACGATAAACACAAACATTTACATACATCTAACCTTGCCTTCTACTATAAGGACCTTTTGACCAACTACTTTTCAACCCCTGTTTTCAACAAAAACAACCCACATTTACACGAATAAGGACCTTTTACACACTCATTTAGGCCTTTTGGAACAATTTTCAACTAAAACTACCCCTATTCACACATATAAGGACCTTTTGGACACATTTTACACAAAAAACAATAAGGCCTTTTTGATAACACCCCGTATAGAAAATATTATGTTACAAAAACAACTTATGCGGACGCTAAACACACAAATTCAAATGCCAGGACAATTTCACCATTCCACCTTTTTGTCTGAATTAAATCAAAAGATAACGTAACACACCGAGAAAGTTTAACATTACGACAAGTGCTCCAGAAATACACCTCCCATTTAAACCTATGCTAAAAAATAACGAATGGTTACAAAATTGCAGACAGGGTTTGTCGGTACGACAAGTGCTCCAGAAGCGCGTTACCTATACTACTCACATATCTTTTTAAGAAGGGTAGTAGGAATTGGAGACTGTTGATCGTTTGTGAGATCAAGTTGTCCAGGACATAACTGCTTAAAATGGGGAAGATACCTGAACCCATAGGCGTGCCAAAAGCTTGTTTAAAAATTTTTTTCTTAAAGATAAAGGAGGTTGAGTCAAAGGTAAAATCAAGAAGCTTTGTGAAGGAATCAAGGTCAAGAGCACTATTTTGCTGGATAGTATTCCAGTTTTTCACGATACTAGATTTGGCGAGGTCCAAGGGAAAGTTGGTGAATAGTGAAATAACGTCCAAGCTAATAAGAGTGTAATTAGAGGTTAATTGAAAATCGTTGGTTAAAAGTGCTGAATGAAAAATAATCACCTACATAGTCATCGTTGGAATTATTGTACGACTGTGTGAAAAATTTCTTACCCAAATTCTCACCCAGTCGGGCAACAGTTCCAACGATTACTATGTAGGTGATTCTTTTTCATTCAGCATTTTTTATCAATGATTTTCAATTACCCCCTAGTTACATGCTTATCAGCTTACACGTTGTTACACTATTCACCAACCTTGGACTTCGCCAAATCTAGTATCGTGCAACTGGAATACTATCCAACAACATACTGCCCTTGACCTTGATTCCTTCACCTTGATTTTACTTTTGACTCAACTTTCTTTATCTTTGAGAAAAAAAAATTAAACAATGTTTTGGCACTCCTATGGGTTCAAGTATATCCCCCATTTTAAGTAGTTATGTCCTTGACAACAGTCTCCAATTCCCACTACCCATCCTAAAAATATATGTGGATGATCTTATACTATCTACTATTATACTATCTACTATATTACTTATACTATGTACCCCAAGACATGGTCTAAAGTACACTTGATGTGTTTAACAAACATAATAAATACAATCAATTCACAGTAGAAGCGGAATCCAATAAAACGATTTCCTTCCTGGACATACTCCTAAGTCGAAATGATAGCAACAAAGTCAGCACCAAGTGGTACCGAAAACAGATCAGCACTGGGAGATACATGAACTACCATTCATAATATCGAACCAAACTGAAACTAAACCTAACATCTGCAATGAGATCAAGATTCCTTAGACTGACTCATCCTGATTTCCAGAACGACTGTTTAGCCGAACTCCAAACTTTATTCATTGAAAATTCTTACCCCTTCAGTTTAGTACGCACTCTCATCTTTTCTCCACTCCTTCATACACCACACCAAAATATCCACAGTCCAGTCGGTGCACATCCATCATCTAACTCATTACGAAATATAACGGATGTATCCCTACCACATTATAGAGACCTAACTCCTAGACTTATAAACATTTTCAAAGGTTTCGACTTCAAATTTGCCAAGAAACTTCAGAATAAACTGAAGTCTTTGTACACAAAATTAAAAGGACTCCAATAGAGACCGACCAAAAAACACTAATGTAGTCTACAATATACCCTGCCTTAATTGCAACCTGTCATATATCAAGCAAACCTCCGGGAACCTCAAAGGTAGCATAACTTCACACAAAAGCGATTGCAGAAGAGGTGTAATTTCGTGCTCCCTTGCTGAGCATGTCATCCACAAAGACCATAGAATGGACTACGCTAATGCATCTGTCTTGTTCAACGAACCTAATTATACAAAGAGGAAATTTTTGGAGATGGTGGCTATCAACAACAATTCTGTAAACATGAACAAGAGGTCTGACACGGAGGTCTACATTCATTCAATTTATAACATACATCGCTCTGACATTTTAACCATTCCACTAGGGTAAAATTTTGTGTCCTTCCTGTTTTCCTTCTCTTCACTATAACATAATCACTTCCATATTGTGGGATTTACTACACGACAAATAGGTGGTATCAACTGCCGATTCGAGTAATATTTGGTTTTTTGAATCAAAAATGTCACCCACACATGACTTATCAATTGCTTTTACCGCCAAAAATCTGGCACGTCGGTCCCACCTGCTTGCCTCCGGGAATTTCCCCGGTCCTCTAATAAATTTATATAACACCGTTAATTAAAATGGTGCCAATGGTTGTTCAGTTATTGATCTAGAATAGTGTTTTTACTAAATGTTTTTCATTTGTCCTGTGAAATGGCTCTTCCTGTAGTACCGATGTACATGTTTCCTACAACAATTTAGTCTTAAGTTTGTAAGTACTATCTTCTATATAGTTTAATCACTAGTAGTCATAGTATAAAGGCTCAAAATTTTTCCGCGCAAGTACACTACCGCAGGTAAGAACGCTTGGCTACTATGAACCTTGGGTCGCGGTGGCTTTGACAGGTAACAGGTAGCAAAGATGTGTAAAATTGCTGCTCAACAACACCGTAGTATAAAGCATGATTTTTTGATATTTTCTACAGGATACTATTAAAAATCACTCCATCCATTGCCAGACACTTTGTATGGTGGAAACCCCCCGCCAGACACCCATAAAGTTTAATAAATTATATAATTGTACTTACGTATAGAATCTGAATTTCTTATCTGTTACTTGGACAATTATTTAAAGATGTTTTCCAAGCAGCCAGGCAATTTCGAAGGTTCTAACACCCTGCCAGACGTGGTTGAAGGTCAGCTGTAGGTGCGAGCGCGGAGGCAATATATATGTAAGCGAGTACGAGTGAGACAGTTAGTTGGGTTTATCAGATAATCCAATTATACAGAAATTATTTACGAATTAAAAATAAATTTTTAAATAATTATTTAGCATAATATTAAAATTAATAATTTAATTAAAAATTAATTTAATAAATTAATAAAAAATTATAATTTAAGTTTTATAAATTTGGGTTCTTAAAATAGATTTAAAATTAAATTTAATTTAAATTTCCATATTTTATCAAAATTTTATTGTTTATTGTGAACCTAATAACAAAAAATAGTCTCAGTAATAAAAAATTTAATTGACGAATAGTTTGTTAATATTCATAGTAATGACCTATAAAAAGGAATATGATTTTATAAAAATATAATTGGATCTATATAAATGTCAAATGGATTTATTCATTGTCATCGTTGTAGTCGATACTTTCAATTTCTTCATCAATACTATTCCAGTCCGTGACTTCATTATTTTCGATAGCGTCTTCTTTATGAGTTTGTGTAAAAATATATAAAAGGAATGAGATTATGAATAGTTACAAATTTATGTATAATTATTTGAAATAACATTTAAGTACCTAATGGAGTTTTCAGTGAATCACTGACAAAGTATGGTAGCTGATCTCCATCGAATCATTTGGAAGAGTACATGTTGTCCTTCCATACCCAACTATTATTTTCTTGCTGATATATGCTAGGATTTTTTTAAATGAGCATTATTCCAAATAATAGATATATAATTTGCTCGTAGAAATTGCTGTAATAGCTCGCTTTTACAGGGTGGTAGATTGCTAGCATTGAAACTCCGTAATTTCTTGAGGTCAAAATCTTCGTTGACATCTGAGACCGTATATGTGTTGATGAACATCTTAAGCCGGGCAGCATCAACATCAATTATCCCACCAACATTATGCACATCACATAAAATTTTTTGTATAATGTTAAAGACATTTTGTTGTTCGTCAATATTTTCAAATAATTCACTATCTCCAAACTTGATAAAAGCTTCTGGTATTCTTGTTTTTTTTTTCAATATTTTCTAAGGTTTTAATTTTCCTTTTCTAAAAAATGCAGGATTGTAATGACATCTTGTGATTGCATGAAAGCCAAGCAAGCTTTTACAGATAGATCCTCCCAATTAAGCATGGATCTTTGTAAGGTCTACATTTTTTAAGTTATTTCCAGTACCTCCAAGTATCCAAACATGCGAATCATTTTGTAGGTGAGGCATATGACTAAGCATTATAGCGACAATATCAGTGTCGATGCTTTTGATCACTACATTTGCTTTATAGTCGATGCTGCATGCATGATAGATCACTTCGGTATCTGCATCTTCATGTTCTGGGCATAATAATTCTTCAAAAATACTTAATACTACGTTATTGGGAATCATTAACAATAAAAGAATGACACTGCCTGAAATTTATGTGAATGATTTTATTACCAATTTCATCAATGTAAGATGAAATAATCAGCAAGAGCCTGTTTAAATTTTTCAATTTTTTTATAAAATCAGTCGGTCGAACTTGATCAGGTCCGGTTATAGTGTACTCCAATTGTGTTGATTCAAGCCGTTGGGATCGTTTATAATCTTTGATCGATGGTGTAAAATATTGATCGAATCTCACGTCAATTCTCACCGCATGCAATTGACTAACCATTTTTAACATTTTCTTTGAAATAATTCCAAATTTTTTTATTTATCTTTAACATTATACAAAAATTTATATGTGATGTGTATAATGTTGGTGGGATAATTAATGTTGACGCTGCCCGGCTCTAGATGTTCCTGAACACATATACGGGGTTAGATGTCAACGAAGCCTTTGATCTCAAGAAATTACGGAGTTTCGATGATAGCAATCTACCACCCTGTAAATGCGAGCTGTTATAGCAATTTCTACAAGCAAATTATATATCTACTATTTGGAATAATGTTCACTTGAAAAATCCTAGCGTATATTAGTCAGAAAATAATGGTTGGGTACGGGAAGATAACGTGTACTATTTCAAATGGTTCGATGGAGATCAGCTACTAAACTTTGTCAGTGATTCATTGAAAACTCCATCAGGTACTTAATTGTTATTTGAAATAATTATATATAAATTTGTAACTATGCATAATCTGATTACCTTTTTTATATTTTCACAGAAACTGATAAAGACGATATCGAAAATAATGTCACGGACTGGAATAGTAGTGATGAAGAAATTGAGGTATCGACTACAACGATAACAATGAATAAATCCAGTTGATATTTATATAAATCTAATGATATTTTGATAAAATCATAGTCCTAAATTTTTAAAAGCCATACTATGAATATTAATAAACTATTCGTCAATTAGATTTTTTACTACTGAGTCTATTTTTTATTATTAGGTTCATAATAAACAATAAAATTTTAATAAAATATCGAAATTTAAATTAAATTTAATTTTAAATCTATTTTAAGAAACCAAATTTATAAAACTTAAATTATAATTTTTTATTAATTTATTAAATTCATTTTTGTTAATTTATTAACCTTAAAATTATGGTAAATAATTGTTTAAAAATTTATTTTTAATTCATAAATAATTTCTGTATAATTGGATTATCCAATAAACCCAACTTACTGTTTGACTCGTACTCGCTTACATATATATTGCCTCCGTGCTCGTACCAACAGCTTACCTTCAACCATACCCGGCAGGGTGTTAGAATCTTCGAAATTGTCTGGCTGCTTGGGAAACATCTTTAAATAATTGTTCAAGTAACATATAAAAAATTCACATTTTCTACTATAATGTAAGTAAATTATAATTTATTATACTTTAAGGGTGGCTGGCGGGGGGTTTCCACCATACAAAGTGTCTGGCAATGGATGGCGTGATTTTTATTAGTATCCTGTAGAACATATCAAAAAAATATGTTTTATACTATGATGTTTTTGGGCAGCAATTTTATACACCTTTGCTACCTGTTACCTGTCAAAGCCATCGCGACTCAAGGTTCATAGTAGCCAAGCGTTCTTACCTGCTGTAGTGTACTTGCGCAGAAAAATTTTGAGCCATTATAATATGACGTAGGTCTGACGTTCACGGGCGAATGCTCTATAGATTCTTATAAGTCATATAATTTTCTAGATGTTTTGATAAAGAAACAAATATATCGGTTTCAAGAGTTCGACAAATAAACAAATTTACTTTTAATTGGCCAGTTACGACTGCATTCTCAACAATTTAGCTCCTTCTTACTGGTCAGTCGCGACTACCTTCTATATATATATATATATATACACATATATATATATATATATATATATATATATATATATATATATATATATATATATATATATATATATATATATATATATATATATATATATATATATATATATATATATATATATATATATATATATATATATATATATATATATATATATATATATATATATATATATATATATATATATATATATATATATATATATATATATATATATATATATATATATATATATATATATATATATATATATATATATATATATATATATATATATATATATATATATATATATATATATATATATATATATATATATATATATATATATATATATATATATATATATATATATATATATATATATATATATATATATATATATATATATATATATATATATATATGTATATATATATATGTATATATATATATATATATATATATATATATATATATATATATATATATATATATATATATATATATATATATATATGTATATATATATATATGTATATATATATATATATATATATATATATATATATATATATATATATATATATATATATATATATATATATATATATATATATATATATATATATATATATATATATATATATATATATATATATATATATATATATATATATATACATATATATATATATATATATATATATATATATATATATATATATATATATATATATATATATATATACAAAGGAGTCCTTGATGGCATAAGTGTGATAATGTGGGGTTATACGAAAGTTTCTTATAGACCTGTTCATCGTCTATTAATTCAGACATTTTTGTTTCATAGTGTTGTCTCTCTAAGACTACAGTAACTAAACCTTTATTTGGAGGAACAATCAAGATATCTCTATGTTGCTCGAGCAGCTTCTCTGTCTTAGTTCAACTTAGTTCAAAAAAACAGATCGGATGCTGACAGAGCGTCTGGAGGTGTTGCGATCTTCATCCACAACTCTCTGGACTACGATACCTTAGATCTTAATACCGACCTGGAAGCTTGTGCCATCCGGACCCACCTGTATTCTTCTATCACGATCTGCAATCTTTATCTACCTCCTCACCAAATCATCACCAGTGATTCCTTGGAAAACCTAATTTCTTCCCTGCCCCCCCATTTTTGATTGTGGGAGATTTCAACGCTCACAACCCCATTTGGGGTTCAATGTTTACTTCTCCTAGAGGAAAGATTGTTGAGACATTTTTAGCTACCAACAACCTTTCCCTTCTAAACCATCCTGCTCACACATTTTTATGCTCATCCTCCTGCTCTTTTTCCTACATCGACTTCAATTTAAATGCGACATTCTGGATGACACCCATAGAAGTGACCATTTTCCCATATTCATCAGATCAGCTAATCTTATCTATTTCCCTCAACAACCCATCCAAAAATGGAACTTTAACCTAGCCGACCGGTCCGCTTACGCTGCAAATTTAACAACTCCATCCACTCACATATCCCAAACAAACTTCTTTATTCTTGAGGTAACTCGGTGCATTCTACAGGCAGCATCTAACCCCATCCCATACCACTTAATTAATCCTGCCAAACTCCCTGTACCATGGTGGACAAAACAGTGTGCCACCGCAATAAGAAACAGAACTTCAACCCTCCAAGAGTGCTTTAAATCGCTTTAAAAGCTACAGACCGACATCCTTGCCACCGACAATTTTCATAGCTGGCTTTTCAAAAGATCTAGAGCGATTTAGCATTAAAAAGAGAACTATAAAAGATGGGCTAAACTAAGGAATTTCTTCCCCCATTATTCCAAATCCATTCAGTCACTTCATCATTAAACTGCTAACTGTACTCCTTTTAACTCCAAATAAATCTTCTGTAATCCATCCATCCACTCTTACAAGAGGACACTGGACACCGTCCAAAACCAAGCCCTTCGACTAGCTACAGGTGCATTTCGCACCTCTCCTATTACTAGTCTACAATGTGTAGCCTCCACTCTTCCTCTGTCTCTAAGGAGACAACGTTCCTTGATGTTATACTACTCGTCAGCTATCTTCAAACCATACTTGATAAGACATTTACACTTGACTCGTTCTAACCACTTACCCAACCCCTACCCTAACTCCATTTCAGCTAGAATATTTTCTTTCTTATCCATTCACAGTTTATCTTTCAAAGCTTATGAATCCTCAAATTTCCTCTATATCCTCCTTGGACATCCTTAAATCTTCCTATCGACTTTACCTTTCTAAAATTTGATAAGAAGATGTCTCCAGTGTCCCTGATAAAAACAACTTTCCATCAGTTAATAAATTCTAAATACACAGAATATTTTCATATCTACACAGACGGCGCAAAAACAGAGATAGGAACAGGAGCAGCAGTTATTGCTGGTAATAAAACTATAAAAATCAAATTAAATCCTATCTCTTCTATTTTTTCTGCGGAACTTATGGCTATAAGAGAGGCATTACGATGGGCCATAACTTCTAAGACAAGTAAAAAATTTCTATTAATTATAGATTCCCTAAGTTCCCTACAATTTCTAAATCCATCCAACTTCTCAAACCCTATCATAGTTAATATTTTAGACCTATTACAAACAGGGTTTAATAGAGACATTAGTTTCTCCTTTTTGTGGGTTCCAAGCCTTATGGCTATCAGAGGGAACGAAACAGCAGATATTGCAGCTAAATCTGCCATCTCTTCAGGCATATTATTAAACATCTTCGCGCCTAAAGATTTCAAACCAACCTTTGATAAATTATTCCAATTAGATTGGGATCTACAGGAGGGCTCAAACAAGATGTGGGAGATCAAACCACTAGTATTTCTCTCTCTCCATTTATCATCACTTTCCCGCAAAGAAAATGTATTATGGAGAAGATTGTGCATAGGTCATTCTTACATTACTCACTCTCACCTTTTGAAAAATGACCCACCTCCAGTCTGTTCGAACTGCAACGAATTACTATCCATCAAGCATATATTGCAACCAAATGAAGATTTAAACAAAAAAGCCAAATATGGTCTTATCAAACCCATTAAGAAGACATTAAAACCGGACCATAGAGGCCTCAAAAACTTATGTGCTTTTCTTAAGGAATCTCAACTATATTCGAAACTATAACTCAGAATCTTGGTATGGCGTTAAATGATCTATGCTATCGACGCGCCTTATTAAAACATCCATCCATCCATCAAAGTCAGATTTAGTGTATCTAATCCCCTGTCGTAATTGTCCTTCAGTCTATATCGGGCAGACTTCAAAATCTCTTAATCGTCGTATTGCACTGCACAAAAGTGATACCGGATGATATCCACATAGCTGTGCATTGGTAAGCAACTCCGTTGATAATGAACATTAATTTCAATGAACCAAAAATTCTCCACGTCAAAACATCCTTCTAAAAAAGAATTTCTTGAAATGTGTTACATTAACGAAAATCCCAACAACATTAATAAAAGAACGGACCTTGATGGCTTGAGCAACATATGTAGTTTTCTCCTTTCATGTGATTTGTCACCTCAACATGATACCTCTGGGCTGCCATTTGTTTCATAATAATTTTCCTGTGTGCATCTCTTTTTAATCTCTATCTCTCATTAATTAATGGTCCCTTTCAGTCACTTTACTGATTACCTGGCCTGTTTTGATCCCTACAGTTTCAGGACCTTTTCACACCATTCTCTCCATTACTTTTGGTTCCCTCCAGTCCCCTAATTTACGCTGTTTTAAGTCATTCCACTATCATTTTGTGTCTTTCTTTTTTGCCCTAAATTTGTTCGTTATACTTCAACGTCTGTAATGTTTTATTCTTCCTAAAGTCCTCCCCAACGTACTTTTTCTATTCAAAATTACAGTTCATTATACCATTCGAATTTTCATATCGGATTTAAGCGTGTTCTATTTGTACGTTTCCACCTTACCAATTTTTTCAATTTGATGATATATATTTATATTTTGTACTAAACCGGTTCTGTCCTGGTTGTTTTAATGGTCTTTGGTCCTGTAGGATGAATGATCCCTTGCTTCTGTCAGGTGGCTGTCTTCTGTCAGCGTTGTGTCAAATATGTCATACAAGTTACCGGTTACAGGTGGTTAATTACAGATGAAATAATTTAAATTGATTTTAGCATCCAAAGTTTTTAATGGCATCCTTTTTGTAAATGCCATTTTACTGAATTAATATGTTAGTGTGTAGTGAAAGATTTGCTTAATTGTTAGTCGCATTTATGACATTGGTGTTTATGGCCATTTTTGTTACATTAATATCACACCCTTCACTACCTTAACTGGAGTTTCGTTCTCTTTTTCAGTTTGTGCCCTGATGAAGGTCCCAACCTAGGACCGAAATATTGGCTAAATGAACATTGTGTGAACATCCGTTGTGCCCTTTGCACAGTTCCCCAATTAATTTCATATTTAAGTATTTTGTTAGATACGACAACTTTTGCTTTCTTTCTTTATTTTATATATATATATATATATATATATATATATATATATATATATATATATATATATATATATATATATATATATATATATATATATATTCAGTGTGATAATTAAAGTCCGCTTCATATGGGATTTTTTTTTAAATAATCACTTTAGCCCAGATCTGGTTAAGGTATCCATTTGTGCTTCAAATAATATCAGAAATAAAGTATAGTAAGTCATTTTTACGCATGACGTCACCTGTCAAAAATGACATTTTCGTATAAATTTTTTGAAAAAAAACGTATAATTTGGCCAAAAAAAAAGTTATTAGACAAAATGGTTTATTTTGTGATTCTAGATCTGTTTGTCAAATTTCAACGGCCTACTACAATTTTGAATTTATGGCAGTTTTTTGATACTTCGGCAATTGTTTTTCATCTTGATTTATTGCAACCTTATTTAAATCATTTAATTTGTCAAAAACTAGGCACTTATAATCTATTTAAGAAGAAAATGAAGTCGTGTCCATATATTTTTTTATAGAATATTAAAATTCACACATTATGATGAATCATATTTGATGGAATTGGATTAACTTTTGTTTTTAAATAGAAAAATAATTCTCGCTTACGTAGTTTGATAGAGAACACACTTGAACGTTTGTAAATTAACACAAATCTTACATTTTGATCTTTTTAGTAATGTATTTAAAGTTTCAACAATGTAATGTTTCTTTCTATAAACGCTAAATTAACAATTGGCCATTTTAGCCTATTTAATAAATATTTTGTATCAAATACACGCATATTGCAATATTCTACACTTCGGTGTGTTCACCGTTTCGTTCAATGCAACGAATGGTTCTTCTAGAAATTTCTTTGACGGAATTTTTCAATTTTTCACAAACTCCGGAGGTATCTCCTGAACGCACTGCCTAATTATAGTTTCTAGATGATCGATATCTCGAAATGGTCTAAACTTGTATACTTTTTGTTCGAGGTAACCCCATAAATAGAAATCCAATGGGGTGATGTCGGACGATCGAGGTGGCCAACAAGTATCCTGATCTCGGCCAGTGACCCTGCCATGAAATAGTTCTTCAAGTGTTTCGTACTTGCAAAATATTGTGTATTGGTGTACCATCTAATTGATACCATAAAGCATATCTTAGATCCACCGCCATGTTATCCAGAACTTCTAAAATTTCGTTATTTAAAAAATCTAAATATCATTGTGAGTTTAAATTATGTCTAAAAAATATGGCCCTATTATTTGGTCATTTTCAATGCTACACCAAACGTTAGTTTTAAACGAGTATTGGTCACGACACTCAATTATGAAGTTTGGATTTTCTTGGGCCCACCATTGCCTATTCTGTGAACTTACTACTCCGTTAGAAGTAAACGTGGCTTCATCCGTCCATAAAACATTGTATGGAAATTTGGAGTCCTCTTCTATTTTTCCTTGGTACTAGAATGAAAATAACAACCGAATATTAAAATCTCTATCCTGTAGAGTGTTTATCAATTTCGGTTTGTATGGTTTAAAATTATTTTTGTGTAAAATTTTAAGTACACTTTCCCTGTCGATCTCCGGTTTAGACTTCGAAATAGCTCTAACACTGGTTTTGCCTTCTTCCACTACACTTAAGCACATATCTAACTCAGTATCTTCGGTATGTTTATGTGCAACACGATTTTTTCGGAAAACATTTCCCACAGATCCAGTCGATTCAAACTTTTTTATAATTCGGCTCACAGTAGATTGCTGCAAGTTTTTTTCAGGATGACGCTCGTTAACATCATTTGCAACAGTGCGATGAGGTGTATTTTCCCCACACAATAAAACAATTTCAATTTTTTCTTGAAGAGAAAGCATGTTGTGACCCCATCTGTTTCTTTCCATTCTAGTTTGAATTGCTAACTAAATATTTGACAGCTTACGACACCATATTGCGGTTTCTAGTTCTCAATTGTTTCCAGGGCCTACTATTAATAAACGCATAGAAATATCGAGTTTTGCTTAGCGTGTTAATTTCTCTGTTTAGCTCTTTTTCCTGTAGAAGGTAAGTTTTCAGGAGGAAATCGGCACAAACATAAAGGGTCTTTCTAATTTTGCGAACATTAATTTTGATAGCCACGACTAAAATATTGCTGGATTCATTTTAAATTAGCAGTTACTCAACAATGACACCAAAAGCATTTTAATGTAATTTTTCGGTGGTATTATTAACGCGTAACTGCCAAATTAATAATAGAATATGTGTAATATTTTTATTACGGTTGCTAATTAGAATCTAAAATGTATTAATGATCTAAAAAGTGGTTTTAGCTGAAGTATAAAAAAAAACAAATAGGATAAAGCAGCAAGTTGTTAATTTGGTGTTTATAGTAAGAAACATTACATTGTTAAAAATTTAAATGCATTACTAAGAAGATCAAAATGTAAGATTTGTGTCAATTTACAAACGTTTAAGTGTGTTCACTATCAAAATACGTAAGCGACAAACATTTTTCTATTTAAAAACAAAAGCTAATGGAACTTTGCATCAAATATGATTCATGTTAAAGTATGAATTTTAATATTCTATAAAAAAATTATGGACACTATTTCATTTTGTTCTTAAATAGATTATAGGTGCCTAGTTTTGACAAATTAAATGATGTAAAGAAGGTTGCAACAAATCAAGATGAAAAACAATTGCCGAAATGTCAAAAAATTGCCAAAAATTTAAAATCGTAGTAGGCCGTTGAAATTTGACAAACAGATCTAGAATCACAAAATAAACCATTTTGTCTAATAACTTTTTTTTTTAAATTTGGCCAAATTATATTTTTTTTCAAAAATTTGTACGAAAATGTCATTTTTGACAGGTGACGTCATGCGTAAAAATGACTTACTATACTTTATTTCTGATATTATTTGAAGCACAAATGGATACCATAACCAGATCTGGGCTAAAGTGATTATTTAAAAAAAATCTCATATGATGCGGACTTAAATTGTCACACTGTATATATATATATATATATATATATATATATATATATATATATATATATATATATATATATATATATATATATATATATATATATATATATATATATATATATATATATATATATATATATATATATATATATATATATATATATATATATATATATATATATATATATATATATATATATATATATATATATATATATATAGATATATATATATATATATATATATATATATATATATATATATATATATATATATATATATATATATATATATATATATATATATATATATATATATATATATATATATATATATATATATATATATATATATATATATATATATATATATATATATATATATATATATATATATATATATATATATATATATATACGAAAAAGGAAGGACAGTAATAGGGCACTGGCAACAAAAAATCCGAAGTTTAACTACTGGGAAACGCCCTTATAAGGAGAAGAGATGAGCAATCAAAGATCTAAAGGCTCAAGTATCTGCTTTTTATTTTTGTTATCCAGCTTTCGCCGCCTAATGGTAGCTTCTTCTGGATTCTAAAAATGCAAACCAGGTACAGGAAAATAAACTCAAAACGTCCGTTTTTAAAATGTGATTCAATGAATTGTAAGACTGTATGAGAAATTACTTACAAAAATTTAGCAGTTAATTCATCTCTAGTGAAGACAATAAAATTTGCATTTTTGTTGGCCAGGTAGTAGTTATGATTACAAAAACATGATAAAAGGACACTTAGAGATTTACACAAGTACTAAAAATAAAACGTTGTCAATAAATATTAATCAAAAACACTTTTTAAGACAGAACACAACTGTAAGAAACACCATGATGTTGAAATGGTACCCCATTTTAAAAATCTTTTTTGACATCGAGTTTAGTAACTTATTTAGTGATATTTGAGTCTGAACCGGATATTGTTGGTAGTCTATGTCGTCATCAGGTCGACAAAAAACCACAAAAGCATTAAAGTTAAGGATGTGGTAAATTTTTTTGGTGGATGCTACTATTAGATAAATTATTTATTATTAATGATATTTATTTTTTAGTTTTAATTTTATAACAAAAGGACTTAAACTTGATGAATGTTACTACTAGACGAGTTATTTGTTATTAATTATATTAATTCTTTAATTTTATAACAAGGGGACTCATAGGCTAATTTAAAATATTTGAAAGAGAATATTGATATTGGATGTTATTTATTATTTATTTATCATATTTATTTTATTTTTTTAAATTTTATAACAAGAAGACACAGAAAATTTTAGTAAAAAAAAGAAGAAAAGAAGGAGAAAAGAAACGTCAACTTTACTGGAAACTAATTTTTTCATAAAAATTGTTCTTTTTCATTGTTTTAGTATGGTTTTGTGTTAGTAAATAGGTATACATGGAGCTTAATCCTTCTATGTCTTTTTTGTGATTGAGATTATTTTTACAAGCTTTTATGTAACACATTTTCAAGAAACTTCTTCTGAAGTAATTAGTCTTAACGTCCAGAATGAAGTTGTTGTTATATTGAACTCTGTGATCTGTATTATTTACGTGTAAGCTCAAGCTAGTTGCGTTAGGTTTGTGTTTGCTATCACTTTTGTGTAACGCTAATCCCTTAGAGAGCTTTTTGTGAAGTTTGTCCAACGTAGACCAAACCACATTGACAGGGAATGCCGTAGATTATATTAGATCTTTGTAAAGTATCAGTTTTATCTTTTAAATTGGTATAAAAACAATTCATTCTTTTTATGTTGTAATTAGCAATCTTAATGTTTGTATTTTTAAAAAGAGAAGACAAGGACTGGGAAAGACCTTCTATGTATTGTAACATTGTATGAAAATTCTTTTTAATTAGAGGTTTAGGATAGTAATTGTCCAATAAGATGTTTTCCAACAGTTTTACATTTTTTTCTTTAAAAGAGGGGTGGCAAATCTTATCTATTCTGTTTTTTTAGTCCTCTGATGATGTTCATTTTCTGTTTCATAGGGTGATAGGAATGGAATGGGATATATCTACCTGTACTTGATTTTTTCTTATACCAGTGAAGTTTGACTGTATTATTTTCAGAGCGTACAACCCTATAACCCAAAAAGGAACAGCACAGTCAGTCTCCTCTTTAACAGTAAATACTAATTTATGATTGAAAGAATTGTAAATATTAAGAGTGTTCTGTACACTTCCGACAGGTAAAGCCACTAGCAAGTCAACTACATATTGAAACAGAAGGGGAAATTCAAATTCCATCTTTGAAATGACAAAATAAAGAAGTTTATTCATAACGATTTCGGCGAAATAGCACTTCCCATTGGGAAAGATTGTCTGTAGAATGTACTATTGAAGGAGAAAAATGTATGTTCATATAAACTAATGATTAGTAGAAACTGTTCTTTAGGAATATTACATATTTCTTCTATTAATGTGAAATGTTCATTTAATATTGATATAATAAGGTCTAGAGAAATGTTAGTATACAGTGAACTACATCGAAAGAAGCAACTACAAAACCCTCTGGCAAAATGAAGCCGTTAATCTTCTCTGCAAATTCGAAGGTACCTCCTACACAGGAAACTATTGGTCTTAGAGGTACATCCGGTTTATGTATTTTTGGTAGACCATAATATTTGGGACAAATCCCATTATAAGTTGTCAATGTGTGAGCAGTTGCTTCATCTAAAAACTTACCATCTTTAATGATTTAATTAATTTATGGCATTTAATTTCTACTTTTGAAGTGGGATCGTGTTGTATGTAATGTAGTCTTGTTTTTGTGGGGGGACGTAGTAAATTAATTCCTCTACCTTAGACAGTAGACTAAACATGTTTATATCTTTGTTAGATATAGTGAGACTAAACTTGGGACCAAGGGCTAGAAACCCTTTTACATTAGGTGGTATTTCTACATCGGAAATAATTTTTATCCACTTGTCTTTGCCCATATTAAATTCGTGAAATTTCCTTTTTAAAAATTCTCTTTTGTTGATATTATTTTTTTAAATTTTATTGAATAAAAATTTTTATTTATTATGTTGAATAAAAATGAAATCATCAAAAATATGAAGTGATAATTGAGTCCTAATGTCTTGTAATAGTTCATCCAATGATCTCTCGAGTCTTTCTATATACCGATTAGTGTCAGAGATACATAACTTATGGAAATTGGTTGTTACCTGTTGTGTTATGTTTTCCAGCCTGGTTATATTGTTGTTCGATATAGTTTGTGGAATTCTCCAGAGTCTCTTTATGTTGTTTTCAAGAAAACGTGGTGTTACTTTTGTACGACGACATTCTAATAGAAATATTCGTCTGTTTCTTTGAGATGCCAGTTTTCTATTAATATTATCATATAATTTCATACTTTTTACCACATTTGGCCCGAACGTCTCAGATATTCGTCTGTAGAAGGTTCCCATTATTCAAAACACTATAATAAGAAACAGGAAGGACAGTAACAGGGTACTGGCAACAAATAATCCTAAGTTTAACTACTGGGAAACGCCCTTATAAGGAGAAGAGATGAGCAATCAAAGATCTAAAGGCTCTAGTATCTGCTTTTTATTTTTGTTATCGAGCTTTCGCTGCCTAATGGTAGCTTCTTCTGGATTCTGTGATTCAATGAATTGTAAGACTGTTTGACAAATTATTTACTATTATACTACTATATGTATATATATATATATATATATATATATATATATATATATATATATATGTATAATATATATTATATATATATTATATATATATATATATATATATATATATATATATATATATATATATTATATATATATATATATATATATATATATATATATATATATATATATATATATATATATATATATATATATATATATATATATATTTATATATATATATATATATATATATATATATATATATATATATATATATATATATATATATATATATATATATATATATAATATATATATATATATATATATATATATATATATATATATATATATATATATATATATATATATATATATATATATATATATATATATATATATATATATATATATATATATATATATATATATATATATATATATATATATATATATATATATATATATATATATATATATATATATATATATATATATATATATATATATATATATATATATATATATAAAGAAAGAAAGCAAAAGATTGCCGTATCTACCAAAATTCTTAAAAATAAAATCTTAGTTGGGGAACTCGGCAAAAAAGGGGCTTGATAAGAGATCACACAATTTTCATTAAGCCAATATTTCGGTCCTAGACTGGGACCTTCTTCAGGGCAAGAACTGAAAAGGAGAACAAAACATATTCACTGATAGTGTTTGGGACAAATTTAAATTAATGATTTAATTAAGTGGTTATAATAAATAAATAAATTAGTGTAGAACAAGAATAAGATATTAGTCATAATAAAGTCAAAAACTCACATGAGTAGTGTGAAGTTGAGTTAGCCTGAATGGCCGTAGTTAGCTTATACATAAAAACGTTGGTTAATCCATAAAATATATAAAATACACACTATAGCACTGTAGATAAAATTATAAAAACCAGATTTAAAACATGGATGTGATTGAGAACCTTGGATGTTGAAAACATTGTTAATTATTTCATCTGTGACAACCACACATGGCCACCGCCATATAGGAAAGATGACGAGGACGACAGGAGACAGCTGAAACGACGGAGATAAGGGGCTTATTAAGAAAACTCAATTAACCAGAAAAAGGGGTCGACACCCGGAAGGAAACGATCAAAATTGGGAAGTGCATGTATGAACCCTTGAGCAAGAAAGAGATAGCCAATTGAGCGACCAAGAACCGGTATGGAACCGAGGAAGGATAAATCATAACCTAATTTTAGGTAAAGGGTGAGCGAGGGAGCGAGAGAGAGAGAGAATAATGGGAGCAACAAAGAGGAAGATCGTCTATTATATTAATTATTAATTTATTAATTTCTTGTTGAAATATGATTGGAGGAAGAGATTGTTTGCAGAAACAAATGAAGATTGAAAGTAACAGGACGTAATGAAGGGGTGACGCTAGATACTGTCAATGGAAGGAGGACAGCAATCGATAGGTGCAAAAGATGGCCCAGATAAAGTGGAAGGAATCTGTGGAACCCAGGATCTCAGAGACCCGTAAACAAAGAGAGGAAGGAGGAAAGAAAACCCTGGAAGTCACACAGTTAAGAGAGAGACGACTACTGTTTCAATTCAGATGGATCATAAAGCACTTGAAGACAGGGAAATATCGTGTGGTGTTGATTTATCACAAGAGAGGAGGAAACTATATATGTTACTGAGACTATCTAGGTCGGTTCTTTTATTGATATTAAGGCGATTCTCCTGGATGTAACACATTTCAAGGAATTCTCTCTTGGAAAGATTTTTAGAGAAATGAAGAATTTTGGGTTCCCTGAAATTAAAGGAATAACCATTGTCAACAGAATGGGTCGCCAAAGCACATCTGTGTGGAAGGCATCTAGTATCACTTTTATGGAGTGCAATACGACGATTCAAGGATTGAGAAGTCTGGCCAATATAGATTGATGGACAATTGAGGCAGGAAATTGAGTACACTAAGTCTGACATGGAAAGAACTGGCAATGGGGCCTTCAGCTTGCTGAAAACACGTCTGTTTTTGAAGAAGTAATATTTAGCAATTTTAATGTTAGGAATGACACGCAAAATATGGACCAATTTGTTGGTAAGGCCAGGAATGAACGGTAAAGAAAGCAGCGACCAATTTATTTCGACTGGGGGAGTTAGAGGGGGAGGGGAGATTTGCGGTAGGTGGAGGAGAGGGGGTTCTGGAGGAATTTGGTGGATATGAGTAAGCTCGTTGACTTCGTCTTTGGTTCTTAGTAAGAGTTTACGATTGTATACATTATCTATAAAAAGGTTTGTAAGTGTTTCTTGTGACTGGTGTAAGAAATCAGGATGGACTATTGTCTTCAGTCTTCTATATAGGCCTTTGATGACGTTGACTTTAACCTTCCAATCATGGCCAGAGTTTGCATGGATATATCTCCCAGAAGAAGTAGGTTTTCTATATCAATCAAGTTTGATGATGTTATGGGAGGCTCTAACGACTCTTGTGTCCGGAAATGGAACAGCATTGTTGGTTTCTTCTTCCATAGTGAATTGTAAATGTTGGTCGAAAGAATTAAAAACATGAAGAACTTCTTCTTTGCCATCAGCTGGTATGGATAGAATTAAATCGTCTACGTATTGATATAAGAAGGGAAGTCGGAAGGATAATCTTTGAGTGCAGTTTTTTAAAACATACGACATGACAATTGAAGCAAGAATAGGACTGAGATTACTGCCCATAGGGCATCCAAATATTTGAGAGTAGAAAAAGTCTTTAAATTGAAGAAGGTTGAATGGAAAAGAAATTCTATTATTGATGAGAAGAAGGATTTGCTGATTTTGGTGTTGGGTGAGATTAATGCCCATTCAGAGTCAATTATTTGGCTGGTTATCTGCCATGAAATATTCGTGAAAAGACTGACTACATCAAGTGATATAATAACGTGGTTTTCTGGTAATTGGAAATTATTGATTATTGCACTAAACGCAAACGAGTCTTTAATGGCAAATGTATGATAATTGAGGAAGGACTTTTCAAGAAGATTAGCACAAAATTTACTAAGTTTTGAAGTGGGAGAGCAAGTAGTGGAGACGATGGGTCTGAGCGGTACCCCTTCTTTATGTATCTTGGGTAAACCATAAATCCTTGGTGGAATCGCCATTGTAGTTATAAAGTTGTTTAGCTGTTATATCGTCAATCCATTTTTTGGTCTTCAACTGCTTGATAAAACTATTACTCTTGTTTTGATGTTGAGTAGTGGGATCATGAGAGAGCTTCTTGTAAACTTGTTCATCATCAATAAGTTCCAACATCTTAGTTTCATAATGTAGTCTCTCTAAGGCTACTGTGACCGAGCCTTTGTCTGAAGGTGCAATTAAGATCTCACTATGTTGTTTGAGAAATTTGTGTGTCTTGATGAACAAAGTCTTCTCAAAAGAAGTATTACGGTTTTGTAAAACAGCGTTGGTAACTGCATTGGTGCATTTGGCCCTGAGAATATCTTGACTGGAGGCTGGTGCAAGCTTAATGAAGGATTCAATGTCAGAAAGGATTGTTTTTATAGGTACTTCAGTACCTGGAAAGGA
>CM032448.1:61288726-61323726 GCA_019049505.1 Pachyrhynchus sulphureomaculatus
CTCATCTTCTCCAAAATACTTCTGACATCATTACAATAAACTAAATCATTTTCTCTAGAATAATATGGTAACAAATTCTTTTCTCGGGTCTAGTATAAAGTAATTCTGGTTCCTGGTGCAAGTAAATTCTTTTCTTTTAAATGAGATATCAAAATTTCAGAAACTTCTTTTGAAAGGTAGAGGATATGATCAGTGACTACATGTGAAATCACAATCAGTTTTACCCATTGTGTTGTCTTCAATTTCCATAAGATCTGGTTCTTCAGAGCATTTAGATGATTCACCTTGTATCTCACCAGAGTATAGAAGAGGTAGTTGAGCGGAGAGTAAGTTAGGATATTACCATTTATTTCGATTTCCAGAATTTATGCCGTTAATATTTACGACGCAAAAATAGCAGTCGTCATGGTGATTTTGAGGTTCCTACCAAATCATCGGTGTTTTAAATTTGATAGCACTTCTTTTTCCATTTGACCATTGCCGCAGACACACACTACAGTTCTGGCACACAACATGAGGTACCCATTGCTTGTCTTGATTGCACAATGTTATTTGAAAATTATTAAAATACGTAGTTTTAGCGAAGTCCAAGATAGGTTTTCAATATTTTTCAAAGATGTATTCGCCACAAATATAGCAAGAACAGTCCAGATTGTGTAAATAACGTCTACGTGTCGAAGCCATATCTGAAGATTAAAAAAATAATTATTCTGAGTCGCGTAGATCTTAAAAAACTGCGGGTGTCGTCTAAGTTAAGGTAGACCGAAAATATTAAAAAGCATGAGCTGTCAGAGAAAAACTAATATCGAATTCAAAATCAGAACACTACAATAAGCCCAAAACTGAAAAAAAAAAATAGAGGAAAAAATCAAAAAAAAAAATTCCTGACCAGTGTTTTTAATAGGAATAAAGAAACTTTATTCAAAAAAAAATAAAAGATACGTTTTACGTTCATATAGGACTAAAATTCATGAACTAAACCGTTATGCATACGATATGAGCTTTTGTTTTTCCCACGAATTATGTGGTAAGGATAGATAAGCTTTATCAAGAGACCGAGTACTGCTGAAAAGAGAATGCCTTGAGATAAATCGAAACACGGCATTCCGGTGCAACTGGGATTATTGCAGGGAATGGTGGGCGTTGTTAGAGGCATTCCGGTACAACTGGGTTTTTTACTGGGGAGTATCTCACGCTGTTGAAAAAAGGGGTGCAGACGGAGGTAAGGCATTCTGTCCACGGTTCGCATGCTTGCTCATCATGATCGATAGGAAGGTACAGTATTTTCCACGATCTAGGAAAGTGACTTAGCTACCTATACCCATTCAAAATTCAACAAGATTCGAAAGTGATTAATTTATGGCTGTTTAATGACAAGGCATTGTGCAGGGCCGCACTATACCTGATTGTATAATTGTTGGGTTTTAAAATTTTATTGTGATAAGATCCTTGAATTTTAATGTTTTATGTACTGAATAATACACAATATAGTAATTACACAAATATATTAAAACAGTGTACAGTGTCCTCGCTTACATTTGTTACAATTTTAGTTATTAATTAATATCTAGTTCAATTTCGCTATCGCTACTATCTTGCAAATCAATAAGTTTTTTTACAGGTTCTAAACTATTTATATTTATGTACATACATCTATATGACTTTTCAATTTTTTTGACGTGTTGAATACAGTTTCTCCAGTTTTCAACGGTTACATTTTTGACTTCTGTCTTTATCAATTCAATCACACTTCTGTTTAAGGTGGGTGTATTATTATGAGCACGTATATTAGACTTTATTTTATGCCATATCAACTCGATCACATTAAAGATACAATAATATGGTGGAAGCCGAATTATTTCGTGTCCTGCTTCCTTTGCAATTTTATCACAAACATATTCCTTTGAAAAATTGTAACTTTTTAAAACTTATTTAACTCTATAACTTTCATGGAAATATATGTCACGTTCGTACAAAAAGGCTTTTTCTACTGGTAGAACTTGGTACCTACTGGCGCCTATGTTAGGAATGCATTATCCATCATAATACAGCTATTCGATGGTATATTCGGCATTAATGTGTTTTGAAAGCAATTTTCAAAAACTTCAGTGGTTATATCACCATGATAATCCAAGCTGGAATCTGAAATATTATTGGGTGCTAGAAATAGATATTCTAGTATTCAGCCTTCTTCTGGCCCCGCATGTAAAATAGTTATTCTTTTACCTTTATTTGATGGAGCTTTGGCGTGACATGTTTAGGATTTATCAATCCAACCTTTATTGGGTGTGTCGTGAGTGTCATACTAAGTCTCATCTAGGTAGATTATCATTCGATTTTCCGTTCTAACTGTATTTATTTTTCAAGAAATTCCATTTTGAGCTGTTGTAAGCGCCGTGATTCCATTATAACTTTCCTTGTCTATTTTTTGAACAAAAACTCCAAACGGCGTAGAGTACGCCAAAAAGTTATAGTGGAACATTTTATGTCACAACCATCCTCGGACAGCCTCCGTGAAAGTGACAATAACGTAGGAATTTTTTGTTCTGCATACATTTCATAAATTTTGCGGCGGATTAAGTCTTCTTGACAGAAACCAATACATTTCGACATACCTTTGTCTTTTCGTGTTTTTTTAGGCGCTATCGAATGATTTACAATTTTCCAAATTGTACTTTCAGGGATGCTTTGTTAAAGCTGATGTCTCTATCAGTGAAAAGTACTTTTCCTGGCCTCGCCCCACTAACTTTAAATAAACACTTTTAACTATCACTTTTACCTAAACGGGCAAACATTTGCGGCTTCTGACATTTTAAGACACTATTGAACTTTATAATACACACTATTTCAGTATAATATTGCAGATAAAAGGAAGAATATTCTTTATATTTATAAACACGAAGTAGCCAATAAAATGTTAGATTGAAAGGGAGGTGTATATATCAATTATGACCCTGTTACGGCCATGTACGTGCGAAGATCTTAACGGTCGTTTAATGTTTTTATTACATCAATTTGCCAAATCACGCATACTGCCTTCCTTCTCACCCTCCTCTTTCACATATTTGTTCTTTTGTTGAACCGTTTGTTTTACTTATTTTTCCTGTCTCCTTTACTTTTCAAGGCGTGTCCATGAGAGGCAACCATAATTTAGTAGCTGACATGCGCATTGACCTCTCGGTTATCGTTTCTTCATGGTAATAAGTTACCTCCGATGGACATTTTCCACGTGAATTCAAATGGTAGCGCCCAAGCTTTGGCCATTGAATAACCTTTTCGAAAGTCTACCGATCGATATCTCATGCGCCAATACGACAAAGACTGCTACAACCTATTATCACCCAAAAAATGCCAAATCAAAATTCGGTCACTTAAGCCAAACTAACGCTTCATTTGGCTAGCTCGCTAAAGAACTACTAATACCATATTTTCTTCTAAACATATTATTTAGCAACACACAAAACTAAGTGGCCTAAAATCATAAGCATACTAACCGAAGGAAATCATGAGCATATCAAAGGAGAGACCTCCTCCCCTAGAAGTTTTAAAAATAATAAGTAAAAGCGAACAATCAACTAGGATATCTCTGGATATCTTAAACCAAACAATCGATGAAAATAAATAGCAGTAGAGAAACCTAATTCATCAACATTAACAGGTGGCGCTCATTAAGTAACAGTTCTGTCAAGTTCCAGATGCTGTACTCAATGCACTCGAGACTAGACTTGAATGTACTGGAAGCTAAGTACCGTCGTAAGGGGTCAACGTACTTACTACTATATAAGCGAAGTATCGGGGCGTCGATCAGCCAGGATTCATTCATTCATTCAGTTGAGCGCCAAAGTTCAGTGAAGACGGTGGCCCACTAGCTGGGCTCCTCGGTTACCAAAACAAAGTAGTGAAAGTGAAAGTGAGTTGAAAGTGTCTGCGAAAAAGAGAAAAAAGAAAAACACTAAGAGAGTCCCCTCGGGGACAGCAACAAAACATCGTGATCCGGCAGCCAAGTGGCACCGGGTCACACGCGCAAAAGCAAGCCCCCGCCCCCACCCCCGCACCGGAGAACAGAGGGGGCAGGCCAGAACGTCATAATAATGGAACAGGTCCGTAAGGCCGACCAGTACAGCGAAGAACTCCGCAGTAAGCGGACCAAAGTCCAACACACGCCGGCTGCAGAGCCGATTCGCCAGTCTAAGAAAAGAAGAAAATGCAATAGAAACCAATAACGACATGGACACAAGTCCAAATCCAACCGTCGGAGAAAACAACAAACGATGCAGCCGCTGCCGCAAAACTAAACAAACCGATCAAGCTGCCGCCGTTCGTCATCACGAATAAAGTAAAATACCACGAGATACGGGACAACGTGGCGAGAATCCTAAGAAACGACGAGTGGCATATGAAGTATACACCGAAAGAAATCAGGATTTACGCAAGAACTACAAAAAATTACACTAAACTAGAGGAAGCACTAAACGGAAGCGAGCAACTCGAGTACTACACATACAGACTCAGAGAAAACAAAACAAGAAGAATAGTCTTCAAAGAGCCTCCACACTTATCAGTGGACGATAATAAGCAAGACCTGATCAGACAAAAAATCGACATCAACGAAGTTGTAGCGCTGAAATCAAGAAACGGCGGCGAATCCCACTCGTACTTGGTGACGACCAGCAAAGAAACCAACATCGGCGATGTTAAGAAAATCAGAGCCATCGACCACTCGATCGTCAAATGGGAACCATACCACAGAAAACTAAACTATACACAATGCCACCGATGCCAAAACTTCGGACACGGTTCGAGACATTGCAAAAGAAAACCAAGATGCCTAAAATGCGCAAAAGAGCACCTAACGCAGGAATGCACTTTAAAAAAAGAAAACGGAGACAAACCAACCTGTGCAAACTGCAAAGGAGAACACACAGCAAACTACTCGAAATGTTCGGCGCTGCTAGATTACCTAGCATACAAAAACAAATGAAATCAACAACAACAAACTCCAAGACAACAACAGCAGCAGCAACAACAAAGAACCTTCCAATCAAACTTTACTAATAGAAGAACGTACAGCCAAACAACTGGTATGCCGGATTTAAACACGGTCGTATAAATACAAATGATGCTGAACGCTCTGGACGCCCAAATGAGGTGGTTAAACCGGAAAAAAAAAATCCTCAAAATTGTTTTGGATGACCGGAAAGTGAAATTGCGTAAGACAGCTGACACCCTAAAAATATCAAAATAACGTGTTGGTCGTACTTTGCATAAACATTTGGGCGCGTTTGCTCACAGTGGACCAAAAGCAACAACGTGTTGATGATTCTGAGCGTTGTTGGGACCTGTTTAAGCGCAATAAAAAGGATTTTTTCATGCGATATGTGACAATGGATGAAACATGGATCCACCACTGTACATTGGAATCAAATCGACAGATATCTGAGTGGGAAGGTTTTGGACCCAATGAACAGGAAAAAGTGCTCTTTCAACAAGACAATGCACCGTGTCACAAGTCAATGGTTTTGATGGCAAAATCGCTTGAATTAAAGTGCGAATTGCTTCCTCATCCACCGTATTCTCCAGATTTGATCCCCAGCGACTAATATCTATGATCGCGGTAAAGAGATTTGGCTCCAATGAAGAAGCTATCACCGAAACTGAGGCCTGTTTTGAAGGTAAAGATAAATACTTCTACAAGAAAGGTATAGAAATATTAGAAAAGCGTTGGACTGATTGTGTCGCTTTTGAGGGAGACTATATTGATGTATAAAGTCGAATTTTGAAAAAAATGTGTTTTAAGTACCTAGACTAAAAACTTTTCATGCTACGTGTTATGTCGGCTGTTTCGTCAGCTAGGACTGCTGCTGCTGTCTTAAATTCTCCCTAATAATGTTGCCACATAAACCTATTTAATTTGTTTCGTATTTTTGGCGACGTGTAATCGATATTTCACTGACATTTGTCTCAGTGATCGCTCAATTCTTGTCAGAATCGAATATACGATTCGTAAGTTCAGCAGATAGAAAAAAATCCCTTTATCTGCTTTTTTTCCTCTAAAAGGCATCATGTGTACTACAAAATACTACACAGAAAGAAATTGATGATAATATTTCACTGCATTTTTTTCGATTATATCTTCGTGAAAACTTTGCACTTGAACAAGCAAATCCTTGCGAGAAGCCGTCACAGAAGCTATTACTTTTTGCACTAAATAAAGCACAGGGCTTATATATAGCACCCTTCAATCGTTTGGAGTACACTAACTAACATATTGATCTAATTAGGCATGATTAAATTTTCTTTGCAAATAGTTTTTAATAGCGCCAAAACTGTAATTCTTGGTCAGAGCTCAGGAGTTACTAACAACTTTTTTTCTTCTTTTTCACCGTTAGCTGAAAAGTTCGTCCTACATAACGACCCAGGTCCATTTTGTGGCATCCATCATTATCTTTAATTTCGAGATTAACTACAGAGGCAGAAACATATTCAGATGTTGATGCAGTAGTTTCGACTCTGCATGCAGTTACTTCTACCCATCTTGAAGGATTTGACAGTTTCGGGTATTAGTTTTAGACGAGCTTAGCGATTAGTTTTGTCATTGTTATCCTACTGTCATGGCAATTATTCTGCTTAAAAGTTATAGTCGCTGCAAAATATAGGTACACTAGTATTAGTGTAGTTAAATTATGTCAACTTGAATTTATAGTTTTGAAAATTCTACCTCCGTTCACTAACATTATGAATTTCATAAGGGATGTCACCAAATTAACTCTACAGTACATTTCTCAAATACTCAAAATTGTATTTTTTTAGAGTGTGCATCTTGTCAATGATGAGATGAAATATTCACACACGAAAAATCAATTGTGGTTATAAATTACAATTTATTTTACAAGAAATTATTATTATAGTTTTTGTCTAAAAATATGCTCAGTTTTATTAGGAATAAAAAAATTTTGGATTTATGATCATAATTATAGATCGTATTAAGTTGAAAACAACTTATTTTTATCGAAAAAGTAGAATCTGTTTTAGTATTGGAAATAAAAGTTGTACAGTAAATTTTAGGACATTTCGTATCCTGTATATATATTTTTTTAATAGCGCTGGTAATAAAGAACTTCGAAAGTAGGAGTAATGATGTAATAGAGTTCTTAATTACTTCTTAATATAAGTTACTTTTTTGATAAAATGTCCTAATTCAATTTGCTAGATACATGCAAAATAGTTTATTTTTCACAATAACACTGTTGTCCCCACGTCACCAATTTAACAATTGTTTGTATACTTTAAAAGTTCAGAGTTGTAACGCAAATTACTCACTTAGAACTACACTGACTGATCGACTTTTTTTTTAAATAATTTGCCATTGCCTAATTTGTGTTGATTCCTTGGCCTTGGGTTTTATTGATTGTCAAGTTCTGCCACAATTCCGGCTTTGCACCTGGGCTTGTGATACTTTTGTCCTTCGTTGGAGTGGTACTGTTTTGCTTCTTTTCATGTATCTGTTGTGGGTCTGGTATTGGGTGGAGTGTTTGTGATTTTTCTTATTAGTTTACTTTCTAGTCCGTAGAGTTTTCTTCTGATATAGTGTTTCGTTGAGCTCCATATTAGGTAGCAGTATTTCATGATGGATGCTACGTAGGTGTTGTATATTTGCAACTTCGTCTTGTCTTTGAGCCTGCATTTTTTGCCGATGAATGGGTAAATTGTAGTTGCCGCCGCTCCGGCTTTGTTTCTTGTATATGTTTTTTTGAAATTTGCTCTGTTGTCTATGGTCACTCCGAGGTACTTTAGGGTGCTGTTTTCTGTTTGAATTGGACGGTAGTGTTTCTTCTTTTCTTTTTTTTATTTATTATAATATATTGTGTTTTGCTCGGGTTGGCCTTGAGTTTCCATTTTTTTAAATAGTTTGATGTTGATTCGAGTTTCCTCTGGAGTTTCCTTATTAAGGCCTGGTCGTTGCTGGAGCGGCTGTACAGGGCTATATCGTCGGCGAATAGAGCTACTTCCATGTCATTGTCCTTTGGGTAGTCGTTTATAAAGATGTTGAATAGTATCGGCGACAAGGGGCTTCCTTGCGGTAGAACTTCTTTTTGTTCTTTCCAGTCTGACGACGTTTTGTTTCCTATTCTGACAGTTATTATTCTATTTCGCAGGAAGCTTTTTACGATGCTCGTGATGTAACCTGGGATTTGGAGGTTCGTCTTCATTTTGTATATTAGGGCTTTTCTCCAGACAGTGTCGTAGGCTTTTTCCAGATCCAGGGTGGCCAGTATCGTTGAGTTTTTCATATTGTTGTATATCATGACTTAATTGACCACCCTCGCTAGCTGTTGTGTTGTGGAACGGCCCCGCCTGAAGCCGAATTGTTCTTCCATGTATTTTCCATTATCCTCCATATCTTTGTTTATCCTTTTGGCTATGATTTTTTCCAATATTTTTCCCAGGTTACTTATCAGGGCTATCGGCCGGAGGTTTTCTACCATTGTCGCCGGTTTGTTGGGTTTCGGTATGATGATGATTATAGCTTTTTTCCAAAGGGCTGGGAAGTAGTTGTTTTTTAGGCAGTCTCTGATGATTTAGTGCAGTTGCACCATGGCTTTTTTGGGCAGGTTTTTTAGATCCTTAGGTATTAATCCATCTAGTCCGGCAGCTTTGAACCGCCTCATTTTTTGTATTATTCTTCTGATTTCGTAGATATTGGACATTTTATCGTCGGGGATGGCAGCGTCGTCGTCGTCGTAGGTATTTTCTATGGTTTGGATTGTCTCTACGTCTGATAGGTGTTGTGTTTGTTGGTTGATTTCCAGAAGTTTTCCCAAGATGAAATCTGCTTTTTCTTTTTTCCCAGTGAGGAAAGTGTTGTTGCCTGTTTTTCATGGAGGAATTTCTTTTGTTATGCAGGATTTATATTGTTTCAGGCCTTCTATGCTTTTAAATAATGATGTCTTGTTTTTTTCGTCACTGGTCATTTTTCTCTGCCATATTTCTTCTTCTGTCGAATTTATCATTTCCTTGACTGTTTGATTCAATTCGATCAGGTGGTCTTTGCCTTCGGGCCTTCTCGTACGTTGGTAGATTTTTCTAGCTATGTTTCGTTTTTTTACTGTGTTGTCGATGTCGGTGGTGGTTATATTTATTTTGCTGTTATGTTTCGGGACGTTTTCTTCTTTGCTCGTTTGTATTGCTTCTGTTAGCTTTTGAATTTCTTTTTCTATATCTTCGTTGCTGACAATGTTTCTGTTGACTGTAGTTAATCTATTTATGGTTTTTCGGTAGACAGTTGACGTCCCTGTAGTTCCTGAATTTTGGCTTTTCTGCTAGTCTGATTCCTTGTTTAATGTTGAATTCGACGGAAAGGTGATCCGAAGACAGGTCGTTTAGTGTTTTTGCCGTGGCGATGACGTTTTTTGTTATGGCGATATCTAGGATTGCATCTTGGTACCGGTTTCTGCAGTCGATTCTTGGGTTTTCCCTGGGGGCGACGGTGAGTAGATCCGTATTTTCTAATGTATTGGCCAGTGCGACGCCTACTGGATTGGAATTTGTGTTATGCCATATTTGGTGTTTAGCGTTAAAGTCCCCGACGATGATTGCTTTATCTGTGTCTCTTGTTAAGTTGTCCAGGTCGTTCCTATGTATAAGGCTGCTCGGTCGGTTATACACTGCTGATATTCTTAGATTTTCTGCCGTTTGGATCGTCACGTTTTCGAAGTTTGTTTCAATTATGACTTCGTCTGCGTCGATGTTCTCTTTGTAATAGATAACCACTCCTGCTACTGGGTGTAGGGCTTCTCTGTTTTTAAATGCTACTCTGTAGCCTTCTATTCGGGGTGGTATTTTTTTCTTTAGTTTGGTTTCCGTGATGCGTATTTTTTTACGAAGTTCGTTTATTATTTCGTTGATTGAATTGATATTAAACAGGATAATTTTTATGCTGCTGTCGTGGTTTTTATTTTACATTGGAGGAGAAAGCGGCTACTATTTCCAGGATGTTCCCGTTTGCTCTAGTTAATTTTTCTTTGAAGCTGCGTACTTGTTGTATCAGCTGTTTGATGTTGAATTTGTTGTTTAGGTCTTCGATTTCCTTCATTAAAGTTTGAAAATCGTCGATGTTGGCATTGGTGCTTTCGGATTGTTGTTGTTGTTGTTGTTGTTGTTGTTGTTGTTCCTGTTGTTGTGGCGGGTGCCATCTGGGTAGTTCTGGGAAATCTTGTTGGTTGTAGTAGTGTGTCACGGTGGCAGTAGTATAACAAGCGGGGTTCTGGCACCGATTTGACCTTGAAAGTTAACCCGACCTTGCCGAGTAGCTGAAGAAGTGAATTCAGGAGGTTTCAGTCGTTTGGCTGAAATCTTCTGGAAGTTGTGTCTTGGAAGGTCGTTTTTCGTCCGCATAAGTGAATTAGTTACGTTTTCCTTGACCTTTGACCTGTACCTGTTGTCACTTAATTACCTGTTTACCTGTATACTGTTTACCTGTATACCTGTTTACCTGATTACCTGTATACCTGTACCTGTGTCACCTGTTTACCTGTATACCTGTACCTGTTTACCTGTAATTTACCTGTAATATCTGAAGAAGTGTTCAATGACGTCACAAGTCCAGTGGATGTATCTCAGTGCCTTTTTGTCACTTTTGTCGACCTTGAGGACTTAGAATAAATGTGTGTTAAATGTTGTGTATTAAATGAAATAAGTTAAAAAAAAGTCATGTCTGTAGTAGGATTTGAACCTACATAAGTTGGTTTCAATACTGCAAAACTGGGGACTTATCCTACTTAGCCAAATAGGATTCGTAATAGAGAATGCAATTGTTGGGATGCCATAAAAAAAGGAATGTTGAAAGCTGTGCAAGAAGTAGTCTTCAATGACGTAAAATTGTCCAGTGGATGTTGAATCAGTGCCTTTTTGGTAAAATAAAATTTGTCTAAGAGATGTTTTAATGTTAGATGTGAATATGTGTAAGCTTATTAGTTAAGAAAGTGCAAGAAGTAGTCGTCAATGAGTTAAAATTTGTCAAGTTTAGATGTTTGAAAATGTCTTTCTAGAGGTAGATAGTCTGCAAGAAGTGATCGTCAATGACGTAACAAGTCCAGTAGATGTGGAAACAGGGTATCTTAACTTCATTAAAAACTTTGTAAACTTTCATTTGAGGAGAAGTTGCATTAGTTTAGATGCTTATTGGTGTGGTCTTATCAGAGTAGGCGTAACTAGATAAGAAATGTTGTATTTGGTTGGTTGAATGTGTAAAATTAGATAAGAATCTGTGTATTTGGATAGGTGAGCTGTGAAAATGGGTGTTGTCTATTGGAAAAGGCATGTATTTGATAGGTTGTTGTGTAAAATTTGCTAATAAGAGTATAAATTTGATTGGTTGAAGGGTAAAAAAATGTGTGTTATCTATTCGAAATTGTGTCTGATAGGTTGAATTGTAAAGGCAAAGAAGTAAATGTATTAAAATTAGCAATGATACAATGTAAAATCTTGTAATTTGAGCGAAAACAGTAAATAACTGGCGCCGTAAAGTCGGTAAAGATGTCGAAGATAAGGCAAAATGTAAACAAAAAGTATGACTTATGCTAATTTCCTTGAATTGAAACCAAGTAAACACTTTGGCGAATTATTCTAAAAATAGAAATGACGTGATAGCTAGAATGTTCTAAATGGTCTGATAGGTCACAAAATAGATAAGAAAGGTCAAAAATAGTTGATAAGGATATGTTTTGAATGCATACAAGTGTATTAAAATTGATGAAATTTGTTAGCAAGTAAAATAAGTATGAAATGAGCTTATTGTGAGCTCGTTGAAATGTTGTGAACTCGTTGGATTTTGCTATAATATGTTATATGAGATGAAAGCAAGTTAAATAAGTAATATTTGTCAAGAATCGTAAAATAAGTACGAAATGAGCTTAAATGAATCTCAAATGAGTTTTTGATTTGTAATAATAATAATAATAATAGTAAAATATTAAATGAGCCTAGCCTTTTACCGTATAAGAGTAAAAGTTGTTGTTTGTTTTTCACAAAGAGTTAGTTTTGTTGAGCTTAGTTTGGTCTCGTTGTATTGTAAATTTTAGTAAAAAAATATATATGTAGAGAGAGATGATCCTAGCCTAGTCTGTACTCGTATATGAGAGGAGAATAAAATACAAGTATGAGCAGATATTTAAGACAATATATTAATAAATTCTACAAATTGTTACTAAAATAAAGTAGATACAAGAAACTATAAAATAATTCATTCGAGTCATCTGTTACTAGTTTTGTAAAAGGTTTTGTTGAGCCTAAAATCTTAGTAAAATATTTGTTAAAAATGAGCTGAGCCTTTGACTCGTTGTGTGGGAACGAGAGGAGAATAAAACATACAAGTATGAGAACACAGATTTAATAAATATATTAATACCAATGAACAAAAGAGCCTCGTCTAATTTGTTTAAAAATCTTTACAACTATTCTTCTATACCTTGGAGAAAATTTGAAAAACTACTTACTTAAATACTTAAAATATAAAATCTCTATAAAACAATAAAACTAACTAAAATCTTAAGATGTAAATGTAGAGCTTGGTACGAAATGATACAAAAACCTAAATTAAATGAGAGAGTTCAACAAATTTGATAAGAAAGATCAAATATTTGTCGATAAGAGGATGTAAAAATGTATTGGATAAAATATAAATTGCAATGTTATGTTTTACTAATAACTATATATATTTGATTAGAAATATTAAATAAATGCGAGAGAGAGAGTTCAACAAAAACAGATAAGAAAGGTTAAAATTAGTTGATAAGAGGATGTAAAATGTATTGGATAAATTAATATTTTAGATTCTTACTTAAATACTTAAAAGTACAAAAATATACAATAAAACTAACTAAAATCTTAAGATGTAAATAATATGTTGCCTGGTACGAAATGATACCAACAAAAACCAGTTGTTAAGAGAGTTCAACAAATTTGATAAGAAAGATCAAATTTTTTGTCGATAAGAGGATGTAAAATGAATTGGATAAAGTACAAATTGCAATATTATATGCTTTACTAATAACTATTTGACTAAAAATTATGAAATGCTTATTAGTATGTATAAATGAGAGAGTTCAACAAAAACAGATAAGAAATGTTAAAATTAGTTGATAAAAAGTAGATTCGAAAGCATTAAAAATAATTGAAAGACCAATAAATTTACGATATTTCGTTGTAGGTAAATGTAAACACGTAAAGGTTGTTTTGTTTGTTTTAAAGTTACTATCACTACTTAGTTGATATTTGTATAAATCAAAATTTGTTTCCAAAAGAACAAAGATTTGACTAATAATAAACTAAGAAATAGGTTGTGCTGTTTTGTTTGTTTTAAAGTTACTATCACTACTTAGTAATTCTGATATTTGTATAAATCAAAATTTGTTTCCAAAAGAACAAAGATTTGACTAATAATAAACTAAGAAATAGGTTGTAAATATAATATCAATATTATTTGTCTACTAAAAAGCAAATTGGTTTAAATTATTGACTTACTTAAATACTTAAAAAAAAAAAAATAAAATCTCTATATAAAATTAACTAATATCTTAATACAAAAATTATTATAATACATTAATCATCCTGGTGGGAACGTTTCCGTATAGTGGAGGCTGCCATCTTCAGTTTAGCTGAATACGGGCCGCTCATTCCTGCTAATACATTAATTCGAGTTGTATATCGAAGACATTTGCGACCCATATGAAGTAGTGTGTCCCTGAGCCATTCATATTCTTCCTTGCCAATGAACAGATTTTCGTGTAATGGTCTAACCAATGCACAAGGCTTGTTTTTATAAGAAATTTGTATAATTAAAGGTTGTAGACAATTTTTACACTTTGATTTACTTAATTGAGTTAACATCAGGGACCAGCTCTTCAGTTGTACCATTTCAGCACTCCAACAAAACTTTAACGTTGCACCACTTCGTGAACATTTTATTACTAGATTATATGAACATTGAGAACTTGTCATCGTGTATGATTTGACAATTTTCTGTTTTAATAAAATTTCCAAAGAGATTAAATCAGTTATATGTTACTATGTTGATAACTTGTAATTGATTCGACATAAGACATGTATCTGTTTATATAATAAATACAACTCATCTGATATGCATATACTAATTATACACGTTTTTTATCAGTATAAATGCAATTTAAATTGGAAAATTACCACTTATCTAAATAATGATGTATGGAGTCGACTAGTCGCTATAGACAAAAATAACAAAAACAATTGGATTAATTTTATAAAATGATAAGAGATAAATGTTGAAAACATGTTTATAATAACAAAGTGATTGGAAAATTTGCTATGACTTAATTAGCGCTATTACTTAAAAACAAACTGCAATATATAAAAATAATAATAACAAAATCTGGTGATTGGAAAAACAGTAATATTTAGATGGCAATATTATTTAACATTGTATTAAAATTTATTTTTTAAAACAGCTCGATAGATTTACAAATAGTTTAGATAATTGTTCAATTAACTTATTATTCTTATTATGATTGCAATAAATACTACATTGGATACATTTGTTTGATGTCGACAACTCTGACAATTCTTCATTGACACGTCTTAGTACCATATTAACATGGAAACATTCACATGTATCGGGTCCTTCTCGAACTCCAGGATGTGACCATACACATGATACGTAATGTGTTTCTAAATTATTCGTAACTTGTTTGCGATCGATAAAAGGTGTTAAATATTCTCGATAAGATATTAGTCGAATCCTTGTTTCACAACAACATGCTAATTTCTTGACAAAATCATCAATTTTTCTACAAGTTTTATATACTAAATCATCTTGACTGAATAAATTCATTTTGCAAATAAGACGAAATCTTTGATAATTTAATGTGTTATACTGAGATTCTCCTATAATTCTTGATGATAAGGTTAAAAAGAACGATTGAGAAGGGATATGTATATTTAAATGGATATGTTTGGTTAGTAGTCAGTATTTGATAAACATAAAATCAAATAAACAATGAGTGAAGATCGTCAACAATTATATGTAGTAACAAAAAGAAATGGACTTTGGATTAATCGTAATGCTGTCGAATTAACACCTGGTAAATTGTTAAGTGGAGTCGGTTTATATCAAAATGGAGGATGTATAGCATGTGGTGTTCGTGATAACGACCTATTTTCAGGGGGACAACAAGGAATGCATTCGAAATGTCAGGATATCTGGAAGACTGGTACACATGATCTTATAGATAAACATGTACAATCAATAATTCCAAGACCGATTGGGGAACGAGAATACCAACAACGACAATGAGAACAAAGAGGCAACCATTAGAAACTCCTTGTTAATTCTTATTACCTTTTATATTTTTTAAGTAATAGATATATGTATATTTGTCTTAATAAAGTCCTTATATCCTTAAATATTTAATGTTTTGTTTTTCTAGTATAAAGTCCTTTATATTCTTAATACTTTTAGTATTTTAAATAGGAAATAATAAAACACACATGTTTGAAATTGAAAATATTTATTAAACTCGCTCTTTCAATAATTTTTCTACAAATTATTCAGTTAACATTGGAAAAAATTCCTTAAAAAATTTATTAAATACATATGATGTTGATATTATGGGATGAATATTGATAGCCATGCCAATAGTGTCATACAATTTGTAGTACTACATTGAACTTTAGCATTGTATATTAGATTATGATCTAAACAGGAAGGTTTTGTAGGTTTAAATGTTGGCATGTTCCATACATTTAAAGTATCTATATCAATCATCTTGAAATTGGGATTAGTATGCAAATTAGTAGTAGAAGCAGCAATGTTGTCTTGAACGAATCGAAAAGCATGTTTTCCTTTTACATACAATACATCAATATTGTCCAGTACTCTATCTAAAATTTCTCCAACTTGCTTGTAATCTACATAGCCGGAAGAATATCGTAAACCAAGTTCCTTTTCAGTCTTACAAACAGCTCTTTTATTGAGTCGAGATAATTGAGCAAAGGGTATTTTCGGTTTCAATACATAATGACTTGTCTGTAAACCATTTGATATCGTAATTTCTTTAGCATGGAATTCTTCCACATACACATCATGATTATCATCATCGGCAGCAAATAAAAAGTTAAATCCTTGAATATCGAGAACAGCCAACTTCATCGTGTCACAGTTACTTTACAACTAATAAAACTTTTACAAAGCAAACATATATAATATGATCTCTCCACAAAAATTGTTTACCTGAATTGATTTCAATATTAATCTTATTTTTGTATTTTTAGGGAATGGAATAAAAAATAGTTAGGTCTCTAGAAAAGTTTAAATTATTAAAACAAAAGTTTTATACGAGAGAAATATCTATTTTCTTCTTAAAGGTATTTTATAAAATATCTAACATCTAAACTATAATAATATCTATTTTCTTCTTAAAGGTATTTATAAAATATCTAACATCTAAACTATAATATCTGGTATCCTAATTTAATTATATCCTCCCAACTTAAATATTCATCATCATCATCATCATCATCCACATCCATTTCACTCTCTGTTTGTTCAATCATCTCTTCATCCTCATCCATTTTCTCCTTTAACCATTTTTCTTTTAATTTACTAAGTGGGATTTCATCATCGTTGTCATCATCATCATCATCATTTTCATCAACTTGAACTTTTTTGTTGTAGTAATTTTTCTCTTAATAAATTTAAGGGTAAATGTTCTTCCTCTTCTTCGGCAATTTCCATTTGCCTTAATTCCAGTAGTCTTAGTAACTCTATATTTATTTTAATAACGTTGTTGGCATTTACTTCTTCTTCATTAAAAAGCGGCATTATTAAGTATTGGAGCAAGTAACTATTAGACGAATGAATTTTGTATTGATTTTAACCTTTCTATACACCTATTATATAGGGGATTTAATCACATCATACATAGTCGTCATGAGAGTCAATTAGTCTATTAAAAATAAGCAAATATGTAAACTAGTGGAGTCGTTTTGTCTGTAAAAATGTTGTCTGATAAGGTTTTTAAGTAAACAAGATATCATTAATTTATTGCTCCAGTCACATAAATTTTCCAAATATCAAATGATGTGATTTATTTTTTTACTGTATTTACTATATAAGCATTAAAATTTCTTACTCAGAGTCAAATTTATTTGTTGTGTAGTGAAACAAATAGTTGCTTTTAAAAATGTTGATAATTTTTGAATCTGAAGACATTAAAGTGTTACCTATCAAAACGTTATATATATTAATAAAAAACTTATTCGTGTGAGTATTGTTTCATATAATTTACTACTTATATATTTAGCTTTGATTTTAATGACTGATTTAATTAATATATAGATTATTATATATCCTTTATTTTCTTTCACAGACGTGGTGTGCATAAAATTGAAATTGTAAATAATACTAATTAAATTAATGTATTCTTGGACGGGGATGAAGTACCAACTACCAAATTGGAAGAAATTACCTGGATATTACCGATAAAGTATCTACACGTAGAGGCAGAAAGTGCAGAGGATGAAAAGACATTTTTGGATGCAATCCAAAAGTATCCAGGGATAAAATCCTATATATTAAATAATAAATATACCTTATAGTTTGTAAACGTAAAAGTTTTTGTTTTCAAGTTACTAATAAACTGTAAAACATTTACCTTTGTTTTATTTACGAATAATAGTTAGATATAAGATACATGAAAGTATTTAGTTATTCATTTTAATATTGGTTTCAACTGAAAATGACTTGGGTAGTAGGAGTAAAATAAAATAATCTTAAAATTTGTCTTGATTCGTTATATCAAAAAGGTTTAAATGAAATAATTTTAATAAAGTATAATATAGTTTAATAGAAAACGAGATAGAAATCGATAAAGAATAAATTCCTCAACAGGTTGTCCTTCATGTCAAAGTAAAATAACCTATTTGGGTCATAAATCTTATATTCAGAATACATATTGTTCCAATTGTACTCGATATTACAAAGAGGCTTCATGGCAAACTGTACGTAGTCTAGGATATATACCAAAAGATACTTTGGAAAGAAAAAAGAACAAATTGGAAAATGAAACCAAGAATGTAAGAGACCGAATTGAATCATCATAAAATGTGATAGATGTGTTTTATTTATTTGTACTATTTAGTAAACTTAATAAAAAACATGTTATTACTTAAACATATCGTCTATTTTATAACTGAATACAATTTTGCATGTATTAACTAATTACATACTATGTGATTTCATAAATCTGAGATTATTCTTCGATAAGATACCAAATAGTCGTTCGTTCGCATTTATAACAATAATCTCGTAATCTGAGTCGAGGTCGAAGTTGTCGAACAGAATTATTACGTCTAATGATTAAATTTACTTGAGCTATATGTGGTTGAAAAGGTATACTTTTCGATTCTCTCCAACAACCACTACATAAATAAGTAAAGTTCATGGTAGCAGCAATTGTTATTTCTAAGACTATTTCCAAGATACTGATTTGTTATTCCTCAAGAAGATACCACATAGTTATACGAGCACACTGATTACAAATAAACCCGTATTCGAGTTCGAGGTCTTTGATAATTTGCATATGGAACTCTGTGTGTTTCTCTCCAACAACTACTACATAAATAAGTAAAAAATTCCATGCAGATAATGTCAAGAGTAGCACATACAATGATAAATTATATTACTATGCAATGAGTAGTTCAAATGCACCAAATTAAATTTTAACTTTCTCCTTCTCGCAATTTTCTATTTTGTCTTCTACACGTCGACAGTCGAATAATATATTTGTCTTTCGAGTCCAAAAGTACTTCTTCTCGTTCTAAGCAGTCTTTTAGATTTACAAAAATTTTCGTTTCTTCTTTCCTCTGTTGTTTTAAATCCTTTTGACATTTGGACACATCGTTATCTAACTGATAGATTTCACGAGTCAGATCGGTCAAATTACTTTTAAAATTTTCAATTTCCTCCTTTAAATCGGCAATTACGACATATGCTACTTTGTATTTTTCTTGACAAATTTGCAATGTTTCCGTTAGATTGGTTCTCAATAAATACAAATCCGATTCCAATTTGATATTTTCCTTGAGCAGTGCAATATGTTTCGTATAATTTAACGACATTGTTAAATTCGCAGCCAGGTATTCGTATTCTAGAATTTTTCCCATACAAATATCATTAACAGCTTGTTCATTATCGTATAAATCCATATAATTGTCCAGTGATTTAATACATTCCTGATACAAATTTAAACTGGTATTATAAAGTGAATGATAATCCTCTAATAAATATTCATAATTTTGATTACAAGTATTATTGACATCAGCATCGTAGTTGTTTGTACTTTGACCAACAACAATAACGAGAACAAACAATAGACAGGTAGAGAACATTAGTGTGGTCAATATGAGCGAATGATAAATGAATCAAAAACTTATTTAGCATCTGTTTTTATAGAGATCGTGTTCTCCTCCCGAGAACCTCTTGAAGTCTCTAAAAAATATGGAAAATGTAAAATTTAACTGTTTAAAATGTGGATGTACAGTTAACAAAAATATAAATAGTTACTATCGAGATCGAGTTAGAATTCGTAAATATTGTACATATTGTTTAATTAATTTTGTATATAGGAAAAATAGCCTAATTTCCATGCTTCTATCAACTATAAATAGTAGGGAGAGATAACTTGTATAAAACATTTCATTAATACACACATCATATCATTCATTCAAAATGCCAGTTATTGTACGAGTAAAATGTCCACAATGTAAAGGTGAAAGTGAAATACGAAATCAAAAATGTTTGTCATGTGTGGTCAAAGATCGAATCAAACAGAACGATGGAGCAAAGAACGTACCTGCTTACTTTCTTTCCTTTGGCAAAGAAGAACGAGGAATCGAGAGAGAGGCTGCTGCAAGACAAGGAAACAGATAGCATCCATTTCCTGTTAATTATATATAAAAACATACATCAAATACAATCATATTATTTGTTTACTTGCTATTGACACCTACATTATAAAATAATGGCTTGTCTAAGAGCTTGGTGGAATGAAATATCCAATTTTCCCGATTTACCTGCGAAATTTATCATTTATTTTCAAGATTTTGTCAATTGGAATATCATTTCACGAAAACAACATTTAGACGAAGATCTAATACGAACTTGTATCAATAAAGTCAATTGGCAACTTATCTCCCAATATCAGCAATTAAACGAACGATTTATGGAGGAATTTGCCGGAATATTGGATTGGAATGCCATCAGTATCCATCAAAACTTGACTGAAGATTTTATCCGTCGACGTAGAGAACGAGTTAATTGGACATTTATTCAAAAATTTCAACGAGGAATCAGTCCCACCTTTTTACAAGAAATGAAACCCTACATTGATCAACTTGAAAATTGTTGTTGTTAAATCATTATAGTTTTCTCTTTTTATACTTAATAAAACCTTTTTCAGTACAAATTGTTTTTTTGTTATTTTTAACTACATACTGCTAATACTTTTATCATTGCATAAAACACGAGTTATATTAATTATATTGTACATTCAATGTATTTGAATTTATTCCTTATCTGGTAAATTTTAACCTTCTTATCTGTTTTGAACTCTCTTTTATGTTATAAAAAGATTGAATTGGTAAATACAAGCAATTGTCTGCGTTTTCCTCTCTCACAACATATATTTTGTTTTGTGTGTGTAATTACTTAAACAGGTGAGTTTAACAGGTTTTATATTTATACATCATATCTAATTTGAATTGTTGTTGTTTGCAGTATGTCCTCTTTAAACGTTGAATCTACCATGCCTACAACATCTTCATCTAATCTAATAATTGATATGGATACAACAATTCCTACTACTCCTAAGGAAAAATTTCCACTTGCTAAAAATATATTTTTGGATGGTCTTACACATATGGGACTACTCAAATTTCTCAAGAGATTTGAAAACGTACACCTCTATAATGATGTTAAACATGAAAATAGTAGGGAATCATTAAAGACTTTTAGACAAAACCTGCACACATTAACAATTGCGAATAAAATGCAACAACAACAAAATTATAGACTATTTGAACGTTCACCACTATCTCAATTGTATTTTTCATTAATATTTGACTCGATTGAAAATTTTGATGAAAAGAATATCATTGACTGTTTAAAGGAAATTCCAACAGAAATATTTGAACAATTTCCATCGGTAATTGTTATCCCTAATAAGTACAATCTTAAGGACATTATTTGGAAAAGTATGCAAATACAAGAGATAGATTTAATTTCAGCCGTAAAATATGTAAAGACTCAATTTAAATTTTTCACCTTATTATCCAAATACAACCTTTTCAACCAATATGTCTTTTTACCTCATTATCCACAAATGTATGATAAAACTTACTTTTCCGACTTGTATGTACGTATAGAAAGAGCAATTCAAATAATTAATGACGACGATGATGACAACTCGAAAATAATTATTCCGGGAAATAATTCTTGTTGGAAAGCATACAAATCAGATGCAGGTTTCGATCTTTGTATTAAACACGACACATTTTGTCCCGCAGGAAAGCTACAAAGATTGAATTGATTGAAAAAGTAAATATTCCTATAGGATTCTATGGACAAATTATTGCGAGATCCTCTACGAATTCTATAGGAACTATACGAACAGGTATCGTAGATGCAACCTACAACGGACCTCTAATTATTTATTTTTATATCGGATGAAAATATCTTATTGGAAAAGTATCGAAAAATTGCTCAATTACTTATATGTCCTTTGGTAAATGCATCGATCGAAAGAAATATTACGACTCTAAAGAGAAGTGTTATCAGAAAATCAAACAATTTTGGTTCTTCGGGAAAATATAAGATTCCCGCTGCTCAATTCTTGGGTGCACGACAATATTGTGCACAACCGCAAACAGATATTGACATTGCCGAATTTAATCAATGTTTTAAAAATTTAGTCTATTCAGATTCTTCCGATTCTGAATAATTTTACGTTTGTTGTACCTCTAAGAGTCTTTTTTACCTATTATAGTACAAACTGTATTAGATTTATCTATTATTAGTTTTTTAAGCTATTAGTATATAAAGTTTAACCTAGGAATAATTTGGTTATAAAATAAAACAATATTTATAAGGTATTTTGGATTTTATTAAAGACTACATCTTTTTCATACAAAAAACTTTTTTAACAGGAAGCCTCGCAATTTCATCCCATACTTTTTGTGTCGGTTCCTTCTCCAAACGCACATGAATACGTCTCCTTTCCCTTTTTATTTCCAACAAAATATCGCTGAAAATAAATATATTGCTAGTAAGATGATTTAGGAATTTTACTATTCATACTCACTTGAATAACTCTTGGAGTAATAATATATTTGTCGATAAGGCATTCAAATCTTCAGATTCAAATATTAAAATCATATTTTTGCTTTCAAACTAACTAGAATCTTTACACACAACAAACAAAAGGTTCTTTTTCTCGAAAAACTGCTACTTTGATCAGACTTTCCTCTTCTGCTTTTTGCGTTATAATGTGTTAATATAAAAATTGAAAAGGTATAATTTTCTCTCTTGAACAATTCTTGAGAAGCAATATCAACTTGCCTTTCTTCTTCTCTATTTGTACTTGACTTGTGTGTTTATATATTAAATACAGGATATTAATCATATGATAATCATATGATATTTTTTAGAAACTTATATTTATCTATTATTAGTTTTTTAAGATTTATCTATTAGTATATATTCATAAGTTTAAGCTCTAGTAATTTGTTAATTTGTTTATAAAATAAAGCAATGTTTATAAGATATTTGTATTTTATTAAAGACTAACTAAGAATTTCAGCATAAAAAAAAAATTTCACAGGTAACTTGTCAAATTCCTCCCATTTTTCTCGTGTCGGTTCCTCCTTCAAACACACATGAATCATGTACTGTCCTCTTCTTATTTCAAACAAAATATCTCTGAAAATCAATAATAATAATATGTTAGACAAGAAACAAGTAAAAGTTTAGAAAGGTGAATTTTACTATTCATACTCACTTGAATAACTCTTTTAATAACACATATATCATATCTAATGATATATCATCATCTATTAATTCGACTGCGAAAAAGAGCATTTTTTTACTTCAAACTAGTGAGTATTACACAAACAAACAAAATTGTAATTGAATCGGTATAAGATGGGTGTTTATATATTAAATACAGGATATTAATCATCCGATATGCATTTTTTAGAAATATATACTAATTATACACGTTTATCAGTATAAATTCAACAAAATTACCACTTGTATCATGCAAAATTTCCATTTGTTATTAAAAACATGTTTTTTTTCGATATTTATCTCGTATCATTATATTTTTATAGACTAATTGACTTGTTTTTGCAATAAAGCAAAAACTAATTAAGCAAAACAAATCTATAAGTTTAAAATATAAAATAGAACGAATTATTTATTAATATAGTCATCAGTTTAAACGTTTAACTTGAACAAAAAATATTATTATTCAGTTAGTCAGTCATTCGATATCAATATGATTGAATCAGATGTGTTTATTGACATTCAAGGATATAATTGTTCTTTTGGATATGTAATCAAAGAGTTGGCAATTTATGATGGTCATCGTTGTGCAAATTATTTATTTAAACCACCATTCTCGAGAACTATGATATCTAATGCTAAAGATCAAAAATTGATTGATTGGTCAGACAAATATCACGGACTATGTTGGGAAAATGGATTTGTTGAAATAAACGATATCGAACCCATTTTACAAGATGTATTGAAAATTTATCAAACTCCATATCGAATTTACGTCAAAGGAAATGCAAAAGTGAATATTTTAAAGAAATTCTTAAATGAGGACTATATACACAACATTCCCATTGAACAAGAACCTAAATTAAGTGAATTTAAAATGATTCCAGAATGTTATTTTCATAAGGATATTAATCCATGGCATTGTGCGTTATCCAATGTAAAACTACTATATAATTATCGAAATTGTTGGAAATAAAGAAATCTCTCTCTATTTAACTAAATGTCTTCTACCAATAACAGTAGCAACAACAGTAGCAACAACAGCAGTTCCAAAGTTTTTGACAAATCTTTGTTCTTTTGGAAACAAATTTTGATTTACACAAATATCAACTAATTAGTGATAGTAGTAACTTGGAAACAAAATATTTTACACATTTAAATTTATGACAAATTTATTGGTCTTTCAATTATTTTTAATGCTTTCGAATCTACTTTTTATCAACTAATTTTAACATTTCTTATCTGTTTTTGTTGAACTCTCTCATTTATACATACTAATAAGCATTTCATAATTTTTAGTCAAATAGTTATTAGTAAAGCATATAATATTGCAATTTGTACTTTATCCAATTCATTTTACATCCTCTTATCGACAAAAATTTGATCTTTCTTATCAAATTTGTTGAACTCTCTTAACAACTGGTTTTTGTTGGTATCATTTCGTACCAGGCAACATATTATTTACATCTTAAGATTTTAGTTAGTTTTATTGTATATTTTTGTACTTTTAAGTATTTAAGTAAGAATCTAAAATATTAATTTATCCAATACATTTTACATCCTCTTATCAACTAATTTTTAACCTTTCTTATCTGTTTTTGTTGAACTCTCTGTCTCGCATTTATTTAATATTTCTAATCAAATATATATATAGTTATTAGTAAAACATAACGTTGCAATTTATATTTTATCCAATACATTTTACATCCTCTTATCGACAAATATTTGATCTTTCTTATCAAATTTGTTGAACTCTCTCATTTAATTTAGGTTTTTGTATCATTTCGTACCAGGCTCTACATTTACATCTTAAGATTTTAGTTAGTTTTATTGTTTTATAGAGATTTTATATTTTAAGTATTTAAGTAAGTAGTTTTTCAAATTTTCTCCAAGGTATAGAAGAATAGTTGTAAAGATTTTTAAACAAATTAGACGAGGCTCTTTTGTTCATTGGTATTAATATATTTATTAAATCTGTGTTCTCATACTTGTATGTTTTATTCTCCTCTCGTTCCCACACAACGAGTCAAAGGCTCAGCTCATTTTTAACAAATATTTTACTAAGATTTACAATACAACGAGACCAAATTATACTTTTGTTAGGCTCAACAAAACCTTTTACAAAACTAGTAACAGATGACTCGAATGAATTATTTTATAGTTTCTTGTATCTACTTTATTTTAGTAACAATTTGTAGAATTTATTAATATATTGTCTTAAATATCTGCTCATACTTGTATTTTATTCTCCTCTCATAATACGAGTACAGACTAGGCTAGGATCATCTATCTCTACATATATATTTTACTAAAATTTACAATACAACGAGACCAAACTAAGCTCAACAAAACTAACTCTTTGTGAAAAACAAACAACAACTTTTACTCTTATACGGTAAAAGGCTAGGCTCATTTAATATTTTACTATTATTATTATTATTATTACAAATCAAAAACTCATTTGAGATTCATTTAAGCTCATTTCGTACTTATTTTACGATTCTTGACAAATATTACTTATTTAACTTGCTTTCATCTCATATAACATATTATAGCAAAATCCAACGAGTTCACAACATTTCAACGAGCTCACAATAAGCTCATTTCATACTTATTTTACTTGCTAACAAATTTCATCAATTTTAATACACTTGTATGCATTCAAAACATATCCTTATCAACTATTTTTGACCTTTCTTATCTATTTTGTGACCTATCAGACCATTTAGAACATTCTAGCTATCACGTCATTTCTATTTTTAGAATAATTCGCCAAAGTGTTTACTTGGTTTCAATTCAAGGAAATTAGCATAAGTCATACTTTTTGTTTACATTTTGCCTTATCTTCGACATCTTTACCGACTTTACGGCGCCAGTTATTTACCGTTTTCGCTCAAATTACAAGATTTTACATTGTATCATTGCTAATTTTAATACATTTACTTCTTTGCCTTTACAATTCAACCTATCAGACACAATTTCGAATAGATAACACACATTTTTTACCCTTCAACCAATCAAATTTATACTCTTATTAGCAAATTTTACACAACAACCTATCAAATACATGCCTTTTCCAATAGACAACACCCATTTTCACAGCTCTCACCTATCCAAATACACAGATTCTTATCTAATTTTACACATTCAACCAACCAAATACAACATTTCTTATCTAGTTACGCCTACTCTGATAAGACCACACCAATAAGCATCTAAACTAATGCAACTTCTCCTCAAATGAAAGTTTACAAAGTTTTTAATGAAGTTAAGATACCCTGTTTCCACATCTACTGGACTTGTTACGTCATTGACGATCACTTCTTGCAGACTATCTACCTCTAGAAAGACATTTTTCAAACATCTAAACTTGACAAATTTTAACTCATTGACGACTACTTCTTGCACTTTCTTAACTAATAAGCTTACACATATTCACATCTAACATTAAAACATCTCTTAGACAAATTTTATTTTACCAAAAAGGCACTGATTCAACATCCACTGGACAATTTACGTCATTGAAGACTACTTCTTGCACAGCTTTCAACATTCCTTTTTTTATGGCATCCCAACAATTGCATTCTCTATTACGAATCCTATTTGGCTAAGTAGGATAAGTCCCCAGTTTTGCAGTATTGAAACCAACTTATGTAGGTTCAAATCCTACTACAGACATGACTTTTTTTAACTTTTTTCATTTAATACACAACATTTAACACACATTTATTCTAAGTCCTCAAGGTCGACAAAAGTGACAAAAAGGCACTGAGATACATCCACTGGACTTGTGACGTCATTGAACACTTCTTCAGATATTACAGGTAAATTACAGGTAAACAGGTACAGGTATACAGGTAAACAGGTGACACAGGTACAGGTATACAGGTAATCAGGTAAACAGGTATACAGGTAAACAGGTAATTAAGTGACAACAGGTACAGGTCAAAGGTCAAGGAAAACGTAACTAATTCACTTATGCGGACGAAAAACGACCTTCCAAGACACAACTTCCAGAAGATTTCAGCCAAACGACTGAAACCTCCTGAATTCACTTCTTCAGCTACTCGGCAAGGTCGGGTTAACTTTCAAGGTCAAATCGGTGCCAGAACCCCGCTTGTTATACTACTGGTGGCGGCTGGTGTAGCTGTTTCCGTTGCCGCTGCCGTGACACACTACTACAACCAACAGGATTTCCCAGAACTACCCAGACGGCATACGCCACAACAACAACAATAATCTGAAAGCAACAATGCCAACATCGACGATTTTCAAACTTTAATGAAGGCAATCGAAGACCTAAACAACAAATTCAACATCAAACAGCTGATACAACAAGTACGCAGCTTCAAAGAAAAATTAACTAGAACAAACGGGAACATCCTGGAAATAGTAGCCGCTTTCTCCTCCAATGGAAAATAAAAACCACGACAGCAGCATAAAAATTATCCTGTTTAATATCAATTCAATCAACGGAAGAATAAACGAACTGAGGATCTTCGTAAAAAAACATCAGTCCCACTTCCTATGCATCACGGAAACCAAACTAAAGAAAAAAATACCACCCCGAATAGAAGGCTACAGAGTAGCATTTAAAAACAGAGAAACCCTACACCCAGGAGGAGGAGTGGCTATCTATTACATAAGAGAACATCGACGCAGACGAAGTCATAATTGAAACAAACTTCGAAAACGTGACGATCCAAACGGCAGAAAATCTAAGAATATCAGCAGTGTATAACCGACCGAGCAGCCTTATACATAGGAACGACCTGGACAACTTAACAAGAGACACAGATAGAGCAATCATCGTCGGGGAATTTAACGCTAAACACCAAATATGGCATAACACAAATTCCAATCCAGTAGGCGTCGCACTGGCCAATACATTAGAAAATACGGATCTACTCACCGTCCCCCCAGGGAAAACACAAGAATCGGCTACAGAAACCGGTACTAAGATGCAATCATATATATCGCCATAACAAAAAACGTCATCGCCACGGCAAAAACACTAAACGACCTGTCTTCGTATCACCTTGCCGTCGAATTCAACATTAAACAAGGAATCAGATCAGCAGAAAAGCCAAAATTCAGGAACTACAGGGACGTCAACTGGACCAACTACCGAAAAACCATAAATAGATTAACTACAGTCAACAGAAACATTGTCAGCAACGAAAATATAGAAAAAGAAATTCAAAAGCTAACAGAAGCAATACAAACGAGCAAAGAAGAAAACATCCCGAAACATGACAGCAAAATAAATATAACCACCACCACCGACATCGCCAACACAGTAAAAAAACAGAAACAGAGCTAGAAAAATCTACCAACGTACGAGAAGACCCGAAGGCAGAGACCACCTGATCGAATTGAATCAAACAGTCAAGGCAATGATAAATTCGGCAGAGGAAGAAAAATGGCAGAGAAAAATGACCAGTGACGAAAAAAACAAGACATCAATATTTAAAAGCATAAAAGGCCTGAAACAATATAAATCCTGCATAACAAAAGAAATTCCTCCATTAAAAATAGGCAACAACATTTTCGTCACTGGGAAAAAAGAAAAAGCAGATTTCATATTGGGAAAACTTTTGGAAATCAACCAACAAACACAACACCTATCAGACGTAAAGACAGTCCAAACCGTAGAAAATATCTACGACGACGACGCCGCCATCACCGACGATAAAATGTCTAATATCTACGAAATCAGAAGAATAATACAAAAAATGAGGCCGATCAAAACTGCCGGACTAGATGGATTAATACCTAAGGATCTAAAAAACCTGCCCAAAAAAGCCATGGTGCAACTGCACTACATCATCAGAGCCTGCCTAAAAAACAACTACTTCCCAGCCCTTTGGAAAAAAGCTATAATCATCACCATACCGAAACCCAACAAACCGGCGACAATGGTAGAAAACCTCCGGCCGATAGACCTGATAAGTAACCTGGGAAAAATATTGGAAAAAATCATAGCCAAAAGGATAAACAAAGATATGGAGGATAATGGAAAATACATGGAAGAACAATTCGGCTTCAGGCGGGGCCGTTCCACAACACAACAGCTAGCGAGGGTGGTCAATTAAGTCATGATATACAACAATATGAAAAACTCAACGATACTGGCCACCCTGGATCTGGAAAAAGCCTACGACACTGTCTGGAAAAAAGCCCTAATATACAAAATGAAGACGAACCTCCAAATCCCAGGTTACATCACGAGCATCGTAAAAAGCTTCCTGCGAAATAGAATAATAACCGTCAGAATAGGAAACAAAACGTCGTCAGACTGGAAAGAACAAAAAGAAGGTCTACCGCAAGGAAGCCCATTGTCGCCGATACTATTCAACATCTTTATAAACGACTACCCAAAGGACAATGACATAGAAGTAGCTCTATTCACCGACGATATAGCCCTGTACGGCCGCTCCAGCAACGACCAGGCCTTAATAAGGAAACTCCAGAGGAAACTCGAAACAACAACAAACTATTTAAAAAAATGGAAACTCAAGGCTAACCCGAACAAAACACAATACATTATAATAAATAAAAAAAAGAAAAGAAGAGACACTACCGTCCAATTCAAAGGAATAAGAATAACAGAAAACAGCAGCCTAAAGTACCTCGGAGTTACCATAGACAATAGAGCAAATTTCAAAAAACACATACAAGAAACAAGAAACAAAACCGGAGAGGCGGCAGATATAATTTACCCATTCATCGGTAAAAAATGCAGGCTCAAAGACAAAACGAAGTTGCAAATATACAACACCTACGTAGCATCCATCATGAAATACTGCTACGCAATATGGAGCTCAACGAAACACTATATCAGAAGAAAACTCTACGGACTAGAAAGTAAAGTACTAAGAAAAATCACAAACACTCCACCCAATACCAGGACAACGAACGAAACTATATACAGAAAACTAAAAACCTTCCCACTTCAAGAAATCTACAAGCAAATGGCGAGAAAATTTTTCAACGTTACAACTAGGAAACTAAGAATAACCGAAGAAATAGGAACTCTAAGAAGAGAAAATGTACCATTCAGACTAAGACATCCTCTAATCCACCAGGACATACTGGGCAATTAAAAAAGGAAAAAACAAACGGGAAAATAACACCCCTCCCCAAGGAACACCCGATACAACCAAAAATAAGAACAGGGCCCCAGCAGCCGAAAAAATGGGGCCCACAACAGATACATGAAAAGAAGCAAAACAGTACCACTCCAACGAAGGACAAAAGTTTTACAAGCCCAGGTACAAAGCCGGAACTGTGGCAGAACTTGACAATCAACAAAACCCAAGGCCAAGGAATCAACACAAATTACGACATGGCAAATTATTTAAAAAAAAAAAAAAAAGTCGATCAGCCAGTGTAGTTCTAAGTGCGTAATTTGCGTTACAACTCTGAACTTTTAAAGTATACAAATAATTGTTATATTGGTGACGTGGGGACAACAGTGTTATTGTGACAAATAAGCTATTTTGCATGTATCTAGCAAACGAAATTAGGACATTTTGTCAAAAAGGTAACTTATATTAAGAAGTAATTAAGAACTCTATTACATCATTACTCATACTTTTGAAGTTCTTTATTACCAGCGCTATAAAAAAATATATATACAGGATACGAAATGTCCTAAAATTTACTGTACAACTTTTATTTCCAATACTAAAACAGATTCGAATTTTCGATAAAAATAAATTGTTTTCAGCTTAATACGATCTATAATTATGATCATAAATCCAAAATTTTTTATTCCCTAATAAAATTGAGCATATTTTTAGACAAAAACTATAATAATAATTTCTTGTAGAATAAATTGTAATTTATAACCACATTTGATTTTTCGTGTGCGAACATTTCATCTCATCATTGACAAGATGCACACTCTAAAAAATACAATTTTGAGTATTTGAAAAATGTACTGTAGAGTTAATTTTGTGACATCCCGTTTGAAATTCATAATGTTAGTGAACGGAGGTACAATTTTCAAAACTATAAATTCAAGTTGACATAATTTAACTACACTAATACTAGTGTACCTATATTTTGCAGCGGCTATAACTTTTAAGAAGAATAATTGCCATGACAGTAGGATAACAATGACAAAACTAATCGCTAAGCTCGTCTAAAACTAATACCCGAAACTGTCAAATCCTTCAAGATGGTTAGAAGTAACTGCATGCAGAGTCGAAACTACTGCATCAACATCTGAATATATTTCTGTCTCTGTAGTTAATCCCGAAATTAAAGATAATGATGCATGCCACAAAATGGACCTGGGTCGTTATGTAGGACGAACTTTTCAGCTAACGGTGAAAAAGAAGAAAAAGTTGTTAGTAACTCCTGAGCTCTGATCAAGAATTACAGTTTTGGCGCTATTGAAAACTATTTGCAAAGAAAATTTAATCATGCCTAATTAGATCAATATGTTAGTTAGTGTACTCCAAACGATTGAAGGGTGCTATATATAAGCCCTGTGCTTTATTTAGTGCAAAAAGTAAGAGCTTCTGTGACGGCTTCTCGCAAGGATTTGCTTGTTCAAGTGCAAAGTTTTCACAAAGATATAATCGAAAAAAATACAGTGAAAATTATCATCAATTCCTTTCTGTGTAGTATTTTGTAGTACACATGATGCCTTTTAGAGGAAAAAAAGCAGATAAAGGGATTTTTTTTTCTATCTGCTGAACTTACGAATCGTGTATTCGATTCTGACAAGAATTGAGGGATCACTGAGACAAATGTCAGTGAAATATCGATTACACGTCGCCAAAAATACGAAACAAATTAAATAGGTTTATGTGGCAACATTATTAGGGAGAATTTAAGAAAGCAGCAGCAGTCCTAGCTGACGAAACAGCTTACATAACACGTAGACTGAAAAGTTTTTAGTCTAAGCACTTAAAACACATTTTTTCAAAATTCGACTTTATTCATCAATATAGTCTCCCTCAGCAGCGACACAATCAGTCCAACGCTTTTCTAACATTTATATACCTTTCTTGTAGAAGGATTTGTCTTTACCTTCAAAATAGGCCTCAGTTTCGGCAATAGCTTCTTCATTGGAGCCAAATCTCTTTACCGCGATCATAGATATTAGTCGCTGGGGATCAAATCTGAAGAATACGGTGGATGAGGAAGCAATTCGCACTTTAATTCAAGCGACTTTGCCATCATAACCATTGATTTGTGACACGGTGCATTGTCTTGTTGAAAGAGCACTTTTTCCTGTTCATTGGGACTAAAACCTTCCTAGCCGACTGGTGTGTCTTTGATCGCTCCGGGCGGCTTTCACCGGCTGCTGTCCACTCAGATGTCTGTCGATTTGATTCCAATGTACAGTGGTGGATCTATGTTTCATCCATTGTCACATATCGCATGAAAAAAATCCTTTTTATTGCGCTTAAACAGGTCCCAACAACGCTCAGAATCATCAACACGTTGTTGGGCCCAAATGTTTATGCAAAATACGACCAACACGTTATTTTGATATTTTTAGAGTGTCAGCTGTCTCACGCAATTTCACTTTCCGGTCATCCAAAACAATTTTGAGGATTTTTTTTGTTTTCTGGTGTAACCACCTCATTTGGGCATCCAGAGCGTTCAGCATCATTTGTATTTATACGACCGTGTTTAAATCCGGCATACCAGTAAATGATGAGTGATTTTCCATTGGCAGAGTCCCCGTAACACTTAACAAACTATTGCTTTGCTTGAACGATATTTTTCCCCATCAAAAAACAATACTGCCTAAAAATCATATGGATTTTTTGAAAAGGGTGACATTAGACCAAAAACTTTTCAGCCTACGTGTTATGTAGGAAAGAACAATTATCTATTAGCTCGGAGTTTTAAGCTGAAAGTAATGGAAAATTCAAAGAAAAATCCCCATGTTTTGTGAAGCCGAAAACACAAGATACTCCATCAATCGCAGGAGCATATTTTTTTCACCAAAGAATTATGCAGGAGTTGTTTTTGATAGTTGTTTTACAATTACAGCCAAAGAGGGTAACATACAAGTAATTTAAAGGAAACATATACTTGAGCACAAAATAAATTTTGTTATCGAATGCAAACATTGCACTGGAAACTAGAAACACTATTGCCAACGTAAAGAATACTATGTACTTCTGTAGGAAATCGAATGCTCATATGAATTTGGTTCCCAGTCTTTCGAAAATTTGCAGGGCTTGAAGAATACACGCAAGTACAAATATCCACCCAAAATTTATCCAAGCTTGTCAATGCATTGGAGAAACTATCTGTCTAGGGAAATTACGCTACGAGAAGGCAACATACCCGCTAATTTCAGAGCTTATCAAATATTGGTTCATTGTTGTCTTAAATACGATAGCAAAATACTCGGCAATACTGAAAGTAATGGTTAATATCCTATAAGTAAAGAGCATGGACTTGGTCAACGTGGGAGAGCACATTAACAGAATTATTAACGTACTGAAAAAAGACCGTGAAGACGCAGACCGAGTCGCTAACGAATTATTACAAAAAGCACAACACGTTGCAAGGGAATCGGAAATAAAGGTTCCTGTTAATTTTAATCAAGAATACCGAAAGGAGCAGGAGGGAAAGGTTTTAGAAAAACTTATAGCAAATCCGAGAAAATTGTTCGTCTAAAAATTAAAAAAAAATAATAATAAAATGACAATGATAAATTAATTATAAAGCAATAATATTCAACGTGATTAATAAAATGATTTTTTAAAAGTATAGGTCATCATTCACCTTACCACAAAACCTCCTCACATATATATATATATATATATATATATATATATATATATATATATATATATATATATATATATATATATATACTACCATCAGAAGGTTATTTAAGTCCCAAGACAATAAATCCAGATAATACATTTTTTTAAATTTTAATGAATTATTATTTATTTTCACATTATTTACACTCTAGAAAATCAGAAAAATATTCATGATTTTCCAGGATTTTTCGCATCTATGTGATCTCCTTTGTTTTTCATTTCTTCTTTTCTTTACAGAGTTTCGGCATTCTATCTAGTAGTTTCTTCGGTTATTTTAACCCACTCTGCTTGTAAAAGTTCCGACAAGTGATTTCTGATATTGGATTGAGTTTTCGAACACATCTGTTCAAATGGTCCCACAGAAATTCGATGGGGTTCAAGCCGGGTAATTGTGGAGGCCAAGTCATCACTTCCAGGATGTCATAGGATTTTCATTGGTCCAAAAGTTCTCTAATTTGTTTAGCAGAATGTTTAGAGTTGTAATGCTGAAAAATAAATTTCCCCTGAAAAATATCTCTTCCAGAAGGAAGCATTTGAATTAGCAAAATTTCTTGATTTCTTTTCGCATGATTCCCTCTATCCTAAAGATTTTTCCAACTTTACCGTTGCCAAAAAACAACCCCAAACTATTACTTAACCTCCACCATGTTTTACTGTAGGCAAATGACAAGCTTCCAACATCCTCTCTCTAGCTGACCGCCGCACGTAAACTCGTGGATTTGAACCGAAAATTTCGAATTTAGATTCATCGCTCCAAAGGACGGAATTCCATTGTTCTGATGTCCAATTTTCATGTTCTCGGGCCCATTCTAATCGTTTACGTTTTCCTGACTGCAACTCTCCTGTGTAGTCTATTTTCTGCTAACCTGTTCTTCACGGTTGTCACGCTGATGGGAATGGGCCACTCCAAGTTTACTTGAGCCGTGGTTTCTGGTGCGGTTAGGCGCGATTACAACTGCTGGACATTATTATAGCTCTATCTTCAGCGGAAGTCGTATTTCGAGGCCTTCCTGAACGTTTCTAGTTGCGAATTCCATGTCCCGCAGAAATTTTTTTTACGATGTAGTCCACCGTTCTCCTTGGCATCCGCATATCACTCGCGA
>CM032448.1:61325018-61412084 GCA_019049505.1 Pachyrhynchus sulphureomaculatus
TTTGGAATAATTTGCCCAGCGCTGTGTTTCCCACCGAGTACAATTTACACCGATTCAAGAACAACGTGAATCGCTTTTTCCGCACTCATGCCGCTCCTGGAGCGCTTTAGGGACTTCCCTGCAGCCCGTGTGCTAGACCCATAATATATATATATATATATATATATATATATATATATATATATATATATATATATATAATATGTTACAATAGAGGTTTTCACGGATGGTCGAATGTAATACATCAAAATTCCGGGTTTCAATCCGTTCGTCTAACAATGTATTTGTACGACGTTTGGTCAAAGTCTCATTTGGCAATTTCAAGTATTCTTGCTACTCGATACTGTGAACTTGCTGCTGCTGCCGCTCAAAGCTAACTCAGCAAGATCATAGTACTTTGGCAAAACGCCCTGCCAATTCATTGTTAAACGAACGGATTAAAACCCGGAATTTTAACGTATTACATATATATATATATATATATATACATATATATATATATATATATATATATATATATATATATATTATATAATTTTTATTTTTTTTTTCTTGAGAGTATAGGGTTATATATTAAAATTCAACAACTTATTCCTCAGACATTTCGCTCATGCATGGCTGGCTTTTTCAATGATTTTTCTTTTTGTTTTATTTTGGTTGTAGTTGCATTTACACTTTAAACCAGATTTCTCAACTAACCAATAATCAATATATTTGAAATTATTTTTCAACATAGGTCGCTACGTCTGTACATGACGATTAAACTATTGTTAAAACACATAAACACTAAATTCTATAATATATAAAATAAAATGATTATAATTATTACTTTTACATACCTCGATATGTACTTTTGACGCACTATTAGAAACTATTTTTATTGTTTTGTTATCAGTACCAGATATTTTGACTTTTTAAATATAGTATGTTTAATTGGGTCAAAATTATACTATGGTAATAATTTAATGAGGGTAATACTTGATTAATTAACTAATTAATTGGTGGTAAATCCGACTTTATTTACGTCTTGTTTGTCGTTACATGCGTGTTTTTCTTTTATAATGTGTATCATTTCTTTTATAAGAAGTTTGCTATAGTTCCTTTCCTGACTATTTGACTCCCAAAAAAAAAAATGGAAAATAAATTATAATCACAATAAAATGCATCCTTCAGACTGAAGTATGTACCTAAGATGTGGAAAATTGCAGAAGTTATGATCCCAAAACCAGGAAAACCTGTACATGACGTAGCATCGTATAGACCAATATCTTTACTACCGGTAATTTCAAAACTATACGAAAAGCTACTCCTCAAAAGATTAAAACCAATAATAGAAGAAAAGAACCTGTTTCCGGACCACCAGTTCGGTTTCAGGGAAAACCATTCGACTATCGACCAAGTGCATAGAATCACCAACATTATAGAAAATCACTAGAAGACAAAAAAGTCTGTTCTACAGTCTTCCTCGATGTAGCTCAGGCTTTTGACAAAGTATGGCACGAAGGTTTGATCTATAAACTGGAATTGCTTCTGAAACGCCAATACGTACAACTTTTAAAATCTTACCTATCAGAAAGACACTTTGAATCAAGCAAGAAGATGCTTATTCTGAACTGAAAAAAATCAGAGTAGGGGTGCCACAGGGTAGTGTACTAGGCCCAGTACTCTATCTACTTTACACTAGTGATATCCCAAATCACGAACACGAAATAATATCAACATTTGCTGACGACACCGCAGTTATAGCTGTTGGAAAAGATCACGAAGAGGCTACGAGAAAACTTCAAACCTCTTTAAACAAAATCAACAACTGGACCAAAATTTGGCGTATTAAGCTAAATGAAAATAAATCTGTACACGTAGACTTTACCAACAAGCAGAAACAACATTTACCAGTCAGAATATACGATAGCCAGATTCCTTATGCAGACTCAGCTAAGTATCTGGGTATAAATCTGGATATTAGACTTCGCTGGAAAGTCTAGGTCAAAAAGAAACGAGAAGAACTAGGCCTTAAATTCAAAAAAATGTATTGGCTACTTGGACAGAACTCCAAGTTGTCCATATATAACTACTTGGACAGAACTCCAAGTTGTCCATATATAACAAACTGCTTCTCTATAAGCAAATATTAAAACCAATTTGGACTTATGGCATTCCACTGTGGGGTTGTGCCAGTAAAAACAATATTCAAGTTATTCAGCGTTTTCAAAACAAAGTGCTAAGAAACATCGTTGATGCAGCTTGGTATTGCCGGAACAGGGACATCCATAGGGACCCCCCAAATGGATACGGTCGATCAGTAAATTTGCTACTAGCCACGAACAAAGGCTGCTTCATCACGTAAACGTCAAGGCCATCCAGCTCCTGGACAACACAGAACAGTGAAGAAGACTCAAGAGGATTAAGCCCTGTGAGCTAATGAAGTGACAGTGAAAAGCAGAGTACGGTGCGGTGTATATATATATATATATATATATATATATATATATATATATATATATATAACTATATAAATAATATATATATATATATATATATATATATATATATATATATATATATATATATATATGTATATATATATTTGTATATATATATATATATATATATATATATATATATATATATATATATATATATATATATATATATATATATATATAGCAATATACAGCAAAATAGCATACAAGCAAAACTTTAGGAACTACCTGAAAACATACCTAAAATTACACTTCCCTATCTTAAAGGTACAACAGACAGCACTGAACAACCCCTGCAAAAACAAGATATATTCATAGCCTATAAACCACATAGAGCAATAGGATCATCCATGAGAAATCCAAAGAATAAAATAAAGTAATATCCTATGCAGTAATTGTAAAAAGCTATTCGTAGAAAAAACTAACAGAAGGCTCGGAGGACACAAAGAGTACAAGAACCACTCACTCACGGAAACAGTGATTCACGTTGGCTGTGAATTGTTGTGGATTGTACTCCAGTTCGCACAGATATACCCTTTGTTACATTTATATTTTAATATTGTAATGAAATTATTATGGAATAATGTCTAACTTATTACGTTTTGTTTCGGGAGAGAAAATTTACATTATATTAATGTTATACATAATTTTTTTATTATAAGCTTTTCAGAATACATAATTTCAAATGATCATAAGTTATAACATATTTCTGAGTATTGTTACTGAAATTGAAATGTAGCTTTTACCATAGATACTACAAAATAGATAAACAACTATTAAATATAGCTCTGCCTTAATTAATATGTCATAAGAAACATTTCAGATTTCGAGCAACTTAGCCTAATATAACTTCTTTTATAGAATATGAATAGAAAATAAACTGAAATAACGAATTTTTCACTTCATAAAGTAACAAAAAATATTCATAGTATAGGGGAAAACTGTGCCAGTGCCTTTTTGGCACGAACTTAGGGTTGAATGTCGTGTTTATCGTAACGGTAAATGTTTTACGGTACGTTATTTAGTGGTTGTTGTAATAGAGCTGATTTTAGCAGGGTATCTTAACTTCCGAAAACCGAAGTTGGTAGTCGAAAACTTCTCCTTGCGAGAAGTTGTGTAGGAGATTTGTTGGTTAAAAAGGTATCAGTAAGTAATAGTTTAGAACCAAAAAGGTCTTATTGGCTTAGTTTAGCCGTGTTCAAATGAGTTTAGGCTCTCCTATTTTGTAATGAGGCGTCAATTAGTCGCTAAAAATGCTCGAAAAGTAAACAATTCGAGCCGTTTAGTCTGTAAAAAAATCTAGCTGATAATGAATTTAGTAAACATAATATGAGATAAGCGTTTAAAAATAGGTTGAAAAACAAGTTTAATGAGTCGATAGGTCATCAAAACTGATAAGAAAGGTCAAATTTTGGTGATAATGAGTTGATGCAAATGCATTATAGCGTGTAAAATTTGTTATGTTTAGCAAATAGTAAATTATATATGTTAAAACGAGATAATAACAATTTTGAGTTTCAACCAAATTTTTTGTTTAATGTAATTGTAGTAAAATTTATATAAAATAGTTTTTGATATGTCTAGAATTAACATTCCAAGATAAATAGGTTTATTGAATTTTACATTTAATCTTCGCATTTCAATTAGAACCAGGTCTTTGCCACAAACTTCACAACTATGAAAATTGGGTTGAGAAAATATAATAATTTGCACCATATCGTCCCGACCATTTCTTAACCAATTTTACATCTCTATATCTGCGAACGTTTTCGATCGTTTTACCGTATAGAGCAAGATTCATTAATTTAAAAATTTTTTTGTCAAAATCATTTTTACTTAATTTACGAAGCTGACCATGAAGAGTGTTTGAATTTTAAACATTTGTGAAATTTTGTAATTTTCACCCAATTGAATAGCTTGTTGTAGAGCTAGATAGTGAATAACATATTTTTTCTTATTGTAAAGAGTTGTTAGTAGCTTGGGAATATTAGAGTCTGAAATTGGTGGCACTACATGTTCAGGACAAAGTGGTAGATCTTTATGAAGATTAAATAATTCTTTGGGATAATGAAGGTCTACTTTAAAAATAAACCGTAATCGTTATCGCGAGGAATATTTAATATATTGCCCTCTTAGTAAAAATCCTCTACCCACTGAAAATCTCCAGTAGGTAATGGAAAACTCATGGCTGCTCCATACAGGTTATTAACATCAAAATACATAACAAAAATGGAAGGTTCATGGCTATTATATTCGTTATTCATGTATTTATTATTTGCTTTACCGTATCTATTAGAACATTGTGAAATACCTCCTCTAATACCCCTTTCAACAAACATAATCATATCAATGTCAGTTAACAATTCTAATTTTACGTCGATTATTCGGAGCATGCTGTCAAATGCCAATTCTGGGGCTGTAAAATAGTGGAGGCTGTCTAATTTATAAGTATTTAAACAGAGCTTTCTAAAAAAAAAACATCAGCTAGAAGTAATAGATCAATTTTCAAATAGAGTTCAGCATATTCTTAAAGATTTTGTATATTAAAAGTATTCCATACTTTGCAAGCATTCCATATATTTTGTAAATTTTCCTTGTTAATTGGAATTAAACTTATTGATCCTTTCATTTCAGTATAAAGGGCTCTAATCAAAAAATGACTATCGTAACTGGAAAGGTTGTGAGCTGCTCCTCTAAAATCACGAATTAAATGACAGTGATCACTTACTTTATACCATAATCATTTGAATCTGCTAAAAAGGGTTTAGAGCAAATGTGACAAGTTTTCGCACAACAAAATTCATCAGTTTGTTGTTTCGTTAATTATAATTTAATAGGATTTGAATATACTGACTGTACTTGTGCAATTTTTTCCAGTTCCCTAAAAAACTTTATCTGACAATTTTCACCAGTATACATTTGAAATTTTGAAAGAGAGTCATCATAGGAACATTTTAAATAATAAGCAATATTAAAATGTTCATGTTTTCGATATTTTTTGGATTTCTTAGTTGTATACTCATCAATGTAATTTATAAGCATATCTACATAAATCACAAATGGAACCATCAATTTGTTTGAAAAATTCTTAAAAGTTAAAATTTTCTCATTTTCTTTGGGTAAAGTAATTTTAGAATTATTTAGTATCATACAATCAGTTAAATGTTTAGTCAGGTTTGATTGGCTATTAAAGTGATTAAAACACCTTTCGCAAAACCATTTTTTATTTCGAATATTTCCTACTTGGTTGCTTACTAAACGACTTAAATTCTTAATACAAGCAAAATGGAATACTGTTTTATTGTTAGAGTTGGAATAGTAAATTTCAAAGGAATCACCATCATCATCAGAATCTTCATCATCATCATCAAGAGTAGTTAAAATTCCTGGTTGTTACACAAAATATATTTATTGCCAATTTATTCAGCGCTTCAAATCAAGAAATATCTTTTAATACTATAGGACATGAAATTTCTTCGTATTTTAATACTTGACTGAAATGTGGATAAGAACCGATTTTACTTGAGTTCCTAGTAGGATCAGCAGGATATAAAGCATATACAACAGACCACAGAAAGCAATAAGGATCATTATTTTTAATATTCACAACACTTTTAGTTTTTTTGAATGAATTTAAGTACATACCCTCCACCTATGGGATTATATTTATTTAAATTTACTTTCAAGTGCCATATTTCAAATTTTTCCTGAAAATCCTCTAAATTAACTAAAACTTTATCGACTACTTTCATCTTATACCATTCGGACAAGTTTGTATTATGATCAATTATATTATTTTTAGTAGAAAAATGTTCCGTTTCAAGAGTTTGAGTTTTTATAAATTGACCACAAAAGACAACATTTACTTTAAGCATAGTCAATTGTTTAAGTTCCTTTCTAATTCGCAGAGAAAACACACGAAAAGCTGTTTCTAAAAATTCCTTGGGCTCTTTCCGGTTCTTATACCTCCCTGAAAACAGGAATCTACACTTTGCCAAATCAATTTTTTTTTTGCCAAAGATTTATTAGTTTTAAAATGAAATTTAAACTTTTCTAAATAATTTTTCAAAATGCATAAATTTGATTCCACTTTACTTAAACTATTCACACAGACTTTGTTTTTTAAACCTTTTTTTAAAATAGCAATATTTTTCTTTAAGATACTTATATGTCTTTTATATTTTTCCTTTGTTTTAAGTAATCTACTTACCAATTCGGTAGACCGTACTAAGTCCGTTGAAAACGAATCCAACACTTTGTTGATATTGTCGTTGGATGAAGACATATTTCTGATTCTTTGTAAATGTAACACCTTGTATACTATTTGTATCAAGTAAACGCTTGAACTGATGATTACACTAAATAAATTGTTCTATTTATACTTTAAACACGTCATGTTTCTAGTTGTATTGATAAACAGTGTATGTTGGTGCAACGTGACTTTGATAACAAATATCTGGTGATTGGAAAATTTTGTCTGACTTAATTAGTTTGATTTATTGCAAAATAAAAACAGATAAGAAAAACAAATAACTAACTGGAGTCAATTAGTCTATAAAAAGCATAATGATAAGAGATAAATTTCGAAAACATGTTTTGAATAACAACAAATATCTGGTGATGGGAAAATTTGGATGATGCAATCTTATTAAAGGTACCAATATTTTATTTGAAGAATATGTTTTTGTTGTCGACTATATGTTCACGCACGTTGACTGCAATGTGACTATAGCTCTCTGACGAAATAATTTGAACTAGTATATAATCTCGACTGAAATTTGTATTTGGTATCGTTATTACTACAACACAGTATAGTGAATAAGGTGTTGTTTTACATTATGGCTAATACTCCATGTACTCTTGTTCTCTTCTCTGAGGATTCAATCAATTTTCCACCTCATTACGTTAAGGTGGTGGTTAAAGAGCTGTTTCAGTAAGTTTTTATTTTGTTTAATTCATTTTGTATAATTTATTTTATTTTTTCGTTTTCTTTGCTAAACTCGGAGAACTTTTTCAGTAAGATTTATTTATTGGCTATTTTCTTTACAGATATGGTGTTAAATCCAGGGGTGAAAAAGTTTACGTCCACCTATCCTATGGTCCTAAAGGTATCAAGTTGAAACAAAAACTGGGTAACTTATGCTACATGCGTACTAAAATTGATAATGTGGAAGACTTTAGGATTCTGGAGAAGGTGGTCAAGAGATACAAATTCAATCTCCTCAATGAAGAAGAGGCTGATACACCTCAATTCGTAGTAATGATGAAGAATCCTTCTATAACCTACCAAGAGGAAGGAACAGTAGACGAATCATCTCCACCAAGAAAGAAGAAAGCAAAATTAACTGTTGAGGAAGTATATTCTGACTCGTCAAGTGATAATGATGAGGGTGATGATAACGACAAGGAGGAACAGGAGGAGAAGGATCCTTTATCACTCCCTAGTACTAGTGGTAGTAATAACAAATAGGAGTTGTATATATTTTTTAAAAAAATATGGAGTATATGTTTTTTTATTAATATTTATTTATATTATTTACAAACCAATTTCTTAATACTAATACTAAAGTATTTCTATCCCATAATAGCTTGTTTTATTTATTTACAATATTAATATTCTTTCAAAATAGGGTTATATCTAACTAATCGATCATGTAGGATTAAACAATAGGCAGCTGTATCTTTGGGCACATTTTTACTCGTTTCAAATTCGATGCGTATATTGACAGCTCTTCCTTCCAGTATATCTTCACTCTGCCTAGAACAATCAATTACCACTAGAGGTGTATGTGATTTAAATCATAGAGGATAGACGCATGAATCGTTGAGAGATATATAATAGTAGGAGTTTTGAAATCGTGTATACATTTCATAGAGAATTGAATATTTGTTAGAGTCAAAATCTAAGTTTAAACTATCGTAGGGAAGCACCTCTGAATTTAAGTAGACGTCTAAATTAGTCAAATTAATATGGTTAAAAGTACTCATATCTTTGTCAATTTTAGTTTTCATAGCTGTTTGGAAACCAACGATAATAAAACGTGGTTTTTCCAACTGATTTGAAGATTTTACAGTCCAGTGTGATTTTTGGCCTGTTGCAACTGTGGATATTCATGCAATTCTCAACTACGAAAGGCCATATTTAAATCCTTGTTGCTTTCAAATTGTCTTCTAAAGCACTTTGTTAAGAGTCACTTTATAGGTTTCCTCTTTATCCGTAATTTGTTTAATGCCATTTAAATCTGAACTGCTGCTGAGTAATATCAATTCTTGACGTAGATTCATTACAATTTTATGAAAATATTCAGCAAAACCCATCACAATTAGTTTTCACACCATCCTGCATTTTGTAATCTATTACTATCAGTTGGAATAAACGATACGAGACCTTTTAAGGTTGAAGTTATTCCAGGATTTCTAACACGATCAATAACCACTCCTTCTAATTCATAACGAATTTCTTCAAATAGGTAGAGTATGCCATTATTGGTAAAATGTACATTTTCAGTATAGGTGTTATCATTTTTCAGAAGTTTACCTTTAATATACAAAAAACTTTGACTTGGCAACGTATAAAGATCCTGTGTTTGAATGGACATTCTAATTTCATCGTTGTTACTTAAAGTTGTTGACGAATAAGGTTGATGAATATGGTATTGATAACTATCAATTGCATCATCATGTAATACACTTTCTCCAATTTTTAATATGTTATAACTCTTTTTCTGCTTCTTCGGCTTTGTATTTACACGTACATCTAATTATTATTAGTAAAATTCTCTCAATACTAATCTGTAACTTAAATCTACACCAAAATAATCTTATTTTGTTTGTAATGTTTACTTAATTTTTTAATTCAAATCCCAAAGAAAGTAGTACAGCTTTATTCTCAGGAGTTAATTCTTTCAATGGTCTTTGTAAACTGATACGCTTGTTCTTTTTCATACATGTTTTATATTCAGTTTGTTGTTGACAGTCCCAGGGCGGTATGTCAAAGGAATTATGGTTATATAGAAATACCATATTAGCTTACTTTTTTTAAGTGTAAGCTTGCTGTGATCAACTCTTTTCTAAAATTAACTAAATTTCCATGTTGATCAGTGATTTTAAGCTGAATTTCATCGATATAACGGGTGTTGATTGGTAAATATATGATATTTTACGGGTTCTCCAATATTTTACATCCAGGTTCTACATTAGGATAAAACATGTGAACTATATGCACATGCGCTTCATTATTATACGAATTGTTTACTAGATTACATTCTATACAGATATAATTAACCTTGAAAATATCTACAGGATGTTCAGATATGTACCGTTTATTCGGTTCCAGGACTATTTTACCAAATCCCAATAGTTTTCCTAGCGAATTTCCTTTGCTAAAATCAATTTTTACTGTACTTTAAATTTCACAGAGTATTCAAGTTTGCACTAATGTACAATTGCGGTTTAACTTCTTCCTTTGACTGTAAGCTTATTTATTCGAGTAAATATTTGTATATATCTCTAAGTACATACGAGCCTTCTGGTAAAACAATCTCATTGTCTTCCCCATAGTGAAAGGTATTGTTGGTTTTCTCCGTTTGGTATTGAATTGTAACTGACAAAATTAATCAATCCCAAAACGAACTCCTCGTTTTGGGATTGATACAAAAGGAGGATAAATTTTCGTTGTCAGTATAGATGTATTTCCTAACAATGTAAATGTGTAGGACATTTTGACTAGTTCTGATCTATTCAAAATAAAGTTAATAACTAACACAATATCTAGTTGCAAATTCCTTTTATTTTAAACATACAGGATAATACAAAAAGTTTAAACATAAATGTCCACAAATAATAGAATTATAAGACTGACAAGAATCATGATTATAAAAAATGGTACATGGTTCATTAGACTGAAAATACAGCTGTGCTTCGATTGGTGGCAACAAATTTCCAAAACTGTTAAAATAATAAATGTTTGTTCCATATTCCTTGTAAACAGTCCAATGTGTAGCCGGTCTAGAACCGTTATCCAAATTAATAATTCCTGATTCATAGGTAAGAATTTTCCTTTGTTTTTTAGGCTATCCTCCACAAAGACTCCTCGAAAATAGGGAATTTTCAGATTTTTTGCATGTTTCCATCTCTAGGTTCGTTAAAGCATGATTTGGTAATGTTATTGGTAATTTCGGATTTTGGGAGGACGATGGTGAAAAAAAAGACCCATTCCAGTTTTGTATGGTTTTAAATAGAGACCTTTACCCATAGCAATTGCTTCCATTGTTTTATTGTGACGTTGAATTTCATGTAATTGTTGTTTAGCTGATCGAGCGTCATTAACATCTTTTGCTATCCTGCTGCTCCTCCACTCAAAGCCCCCAAGGCACTAAGACCTGCAAATATAGGTATTAATGGTAGAATTCCTCCAGTTTTAGTAATTTTAATAGCCCTCGGTGTTTTGATTTTTCCTTTTTCATTTTTAACCGTTTTAATAGCAATATTAAGAGCACCGTTTATGCTTGTAGGTTTTCCTTTTAAAATATTCCTCTTTATTTTCTTTACAGTAGATTGAAAGCTTGATATTTTCTTATTTTTACTTCTTATTTGTTGTTTACGTTTTCCCTTTGTAGAACAGTTTTTTGTTTCTTAGATTTACGACTACTATTACTGACTACCATAACTGTGTTTGTTGAAAGGTTTGTAAAGAAGTAAACTATATTTTATAAGACTTTAACATATAACCTAATTTATACTTTAAATTTTTTAGTATTTATTTTATAATCCTCATGGTCTTCTTCGCTAGTACTACTATCACGTTTTCGCTTTTGATTATTAATATTAGTATTCATGTTAAATGTAGGGGTGATAGTAGGGGATTCTTCACTAATATTTAATTTACATTTCCGACCCTGCTTTTGTTTTCGTTTATTTTGCATATCTCGCTTTAATCTTATTTCTAACAATTTAATTTCTGATTCTTTACCATTATCGATTTCAAGTTTCCTTTTTCTGTTAATACGTGGTACTTCTGTGGATAATCGATTTGCTATTTTTTTTCTTAGGTTTTCTTTCATGATAGTTATCAATGTGTTTTTCTTCATCACTCTCATCATCACCACTATCTTCTGATTGAGGTTTCCTGTTCTTAACAAGATTCTTCTTCTTCTTAGGAGTAATAGTAGTTGCTTTATTTCTTCTAGTTTTGATTTTCTTCTCAACAGGTTTTTTAGTTTTTTGTTGTGTTGGTGGTAAACTAGTAACTTTTATTGTATATATTATCTAACAAATTTTCCATTTTTATTAGATAATTTTGCATTTTTTTTGACACTTTGCTTAATAATGACTTTACTTTGATGAATAGGACTCTTCTTTGACTCCATCTTCTTAATATACAGATTATCTTTACAATCATTGTTCAATTTATTTTGGAATGTATCCCTACCACTTCGACTACTACAACCCATACCTAACTTAAGCTTACTGTCCATGGAAGCAGATAGACCTATAGCTGCAAGCTTTTCTTTCCAAGATGAATCCCGTGCATTAATTCGATTTTAAAGCATTTTTAAGTAATATTTTATCAGTCTGATGACGATCAGGTAAAACAGTATGATTTGAATAGGCTATATCATGTATGCATGATAACCCGGTAAATGTACTTCAAATGGAAGTTTATTAATAGCAGTATTTAAAAGTCCACTCCCTTGATATGTACTGTCACTAGAATAGTATTTCATTTTCGAATGCAAAATATATACTAACTATAAATTTAAGATACATCATTTTTTTATACTTATTTCTATTTTAACAATGAAGATTAAGAGAATTGTTCAACAGAAAACTAGACTAAAAATTGAGAATCATGATTTACAAGAGTTTAACAACAATGTTAGTGTATTATTACCCTCTACGATTCGATGTATTATTTCAGGTCCTAGTAATTGTAGAATAACTTCAAGTATGCTAAGCCTTCTTGAACATCCGAACGGTTTAAAATTTGAAAATGTTTACCTGTATTCTAAGTCATTATATCAACCTAAATATATTTATTTGGAACAGTTATTAAAACCAGTCAAATGAATAGGATATTTTGCATTCGATAAGAGTGAACAAATAATATCACCATCGGAAGCAAAAAGGAATTCTGTTTTTATATTCGATGACAAGCAAGATGTAATAGGAGAGTATTTTAGTATGGGTCGTCACAACAGCATTGACTGTTTTTATCTTTGTCAAACCTATGCAAAAATTCCGAAACATTTAATACAAGACAATGCCAACGTACTTATTTTATTCAAACAGGGTGATTCAAATTTATGTTATGTTTATTCTGATCATGTTGGTACCGACATATCGTTTGAGCGTTTTAAAGAGATATGTTCTTTTTGTTGGAAAAACAGATTTGGATTCTTATCAGTTTTTAAGGACAACAAAATTGATGAAGGAAGATATCGTTATGGTTTGGATATTTATATATATTTAAATTGATGTTTGAAGAAGTTAATAATCACTAAATCATCACTCATATAGGATGGCTAGCAGGAAAAAATCAAGTAAAAAAAGTGTTAAACAAAAATTAACCAACAAACGAAGAGATATAAAAAATAAATTAAACCTTTTAAAACATAATCAAATTACACATGAGACTTTATTTCAACCCAAACCGCAACATCTACAAAGTATTGAAAATAAATTGGAACCCAACAAATATGAAATACCAACAACAACTCTTGAAGCACCTCCTGAATTAAATATAAAATATGAGGACTCTGATTATGATGATGATGATTATGAAAGAGATCAAAATGATGATGATTTGGAAGATTTTGAAACTGATAAAGATTCTATAGTTTCTGAACCCATCCCTACAACCTCAACTTATACCGATACACCTAAAGAAATGATGACAATTAAATCACCTATATCAGAAGCACCTCTAAAGAGAAAATTACACTTTACCACAACACCTAAGCCATACAATTTAAGAAAACTTCTCGTCAAAGATATTCAAAAGGAACATTTAAATGAGGAAGCTAAAAGACAAAAGAATTACGAAGATCAATTAAATAAAATCATAGAAGAGAAAACCTTAACAGATTATTATGATTCATATTATCTTTTACCTGCGAAATATATTAAAATGTATGTTAGAAATAAGGGTAAACGAGGTTCCGAGGGAAAATTTAGAGTAAAATTTGATAAAGATATTGAACGGTTTTCCATCGGAAATCAAACTATTAATTTCGATGGGCCCGATCTATTTATTGGATCATTGGATTCAAAAAATTTAAAGGTACCAGTCAATTGTATGGGCTACTTTTTAATCGAAATCCACCAACAAACTATACCAAAGATGATGCTAAACACTATGCTGAAATTCTAGCTGATTCAAGAGCAATTACAAATATTAAATCTACTTAATATACCAAATTTAAAAAAATTATTAAACCCATATTACATAAACTAAACATAGAATCGGAAATGAAAGAAGAATCAAACAACTCAGACGAAGAAAGAGTAGGACATGGCATGTTTATGAAAGTTACAAATAATCCAATCGATTATGAATATTGGGATGATAAAAATCGGTCGAGCAAAAAAAATTAAAATTATTAGTTGCATCTGAAGCAGCTGCCAATACAAGTCATACAAACGAGATCAACTCAATTATTGAAGAATTACGTGAAGCAAATATTATTGAATAGTATAAATGTCCAAATTTGCAACTAAAGTAAAAAAAACAAATTGCTGAAGAAATCCATAAACCTGCAAGAAAAAATTTTAAACGTAGAAGAGAAATTTTAAAATCACTTTTGGATCTAATGCAAGCCGACTTGGCAGAGATGCGGGAATACGAAAAAGAAAATAAGGGATTTAAATACATATTAATTGTAATTAATTGTTTTTCCAAATACGTATGGGAGTATCCATTAAAATCAAAAACTACTAAGGTAGTAGCACATGCTCTTGAAAATGTATTTAAACAACAGACTCCAATCCATTTGTGTACGGTCTCTGGTGGAGAATTTACGGGAAAGGAAGTATAAAACCTACTGAAAAAATACAATATTTCATATTATGTCGTTTACAGTGAAAAGAAAGTATCAATTGTATAACGTGTAAACAGAACCTTTAAAAGCATAATGTGGAAAGAGTTTAGTATCCAAGCATTCTATAAGTGGGTTAAATTACTACCTAAAATAGTCAATTTTTATAATAATAAAAACATAGAACGATAGGTCTAAAACCTAGTAAGGTAACTAAAAAACATGAAAAATTTCTACTCGACACAGTTTATAATAAAATAAAAATGACTACACTTCGAACGAAATATAAAGTAGGTGATCATATACGCATATCAAAACTTAGAGGTATCTTTGACAAACATTACAAACCAAGTTGGTCTACGGAAATATTTACCATTAAAAAAAGTACAACTTACAAATTCCGTTACGTATTTACTTGAAGATGAATACAATCAGAACATCAAAGGTGGATTTTATGAACTCCAACTGCAAAAACTTAAATATACAGATATTTAGTTAGTTGAAAAAGTATTAAAACGACAAGGAAATAAAGTATTTGTAAATTGGTTAGATTTTGATAATAAACATAATAGTTGGATAGATAAAACGAATGTTCAGTAATAAGTAATAGTAGTAGGAAAAGATTTTTTTTACTTAATTCAATAACAAGTGTCCGAGAGAAAACTACCATTAAAAATGCCAGTTATTGTACGAGTAAAATGTCGAAAATGTAAAGGAGAAACAGATCTGTATATTGAAAGATGTTTGGCATGTGAAGCTAAGGATCTTTATAAAACAAAAGGTGGTTCAAAACATTCACCTTCTTCTTATTTTTCCAGTAAAGAAAGAAGAGGACTCGAAAGAGAAGCCAACGGAAGACAAGGAAATAAATAATTTGGCTGATTTATTTTAACAATATAAGTTATTTTAATGACATTAAATGTAGTAATTGATTTTGTAATTAAAAGCAAAATTTAGCAATTAAAACGTTAGAGACAATTTATTTACAAAAAATACCTACAATTTTACACATAGAACATAAGAGTCGATAATGGTATTTTTTTTAGTCAGAACATATGTTTAACACACTTCCTTAATCCTTCAAGTTGTAGAGAGTAAATTTAAATATCAAATTTACTGTAAAAATTGATAAAATAGGAGAAAAACAGAAGAAAAGGGACAAAAATAAAATACATAGACAAAAGAAACATTCTTAAAAAAACAGAAAAAAATGATAAAATAGTAAAAAAAATTCAAAATAGCTGAAAATGAATAAGAAAATTCAAGGGTGATTTTTGTAGTATTATTCTGTATACGGTTAGACGGAAAAATATGCCATCTAGTAATAAAATGCAAGAAAAAAACTGATATCTACGTTTAAACAAATTTCAAGTAGGGAGAAAATAAAATCTCATTTCATACATAACGGAAGATAGATGAACTAGGTAAATGATTGATTTACCTAAGTTTATAAGTCAAGGGTATTTTTGACTTATTCTATTTCCATCATAATTTTTCCACCTATTTCCTTTATTATAAACTTCCTTCAACTCACAGCTAAACTGATAATTAAAAAATTGGTAAAAATATTTACATTTGAAACAAAGTAGCTTTGCAAACATGCAGTTCTAAAATATATTCTGAATTTGATTTTTTCACACTAAAGAATAACTGAATACTAGCAAGGAGCTTCCAATAGGCGTGAAAGTAGTAAAAATAATTGAAAATAATTTCAGATCCTTGACTTTAATATGCTTGAAATATAGGATACTACGATTTATATGTATATATATATATATATATATATATATATATATATATATATATATATATATATATATATATATATATATATATATATATATATATATATATATATATATATATATATATATATATATATATATATATATATATATATATATATATATATATATATATATATATATATATATATATATATATATATATATATATATATATTTATATATTTATATATATATATATATATATATATATATATATATATATATATATATATATATATATATATATATATATATACGCCTACTACCGGGAGTAAGTAGCCGTGCTGTGGCATCCAGGTTCTGCCACAGTCGACCCTTATTTCCTAGAATACTCGTGGGAACACTATGTCGAATAATAATAATTATAATAGTGACAATGGCAGAGTGTTGAGGAGGCGGACCCCTGTCGTACAAACAGATACGGCAACACCACAACAACAACAACCACAGACGATCCAAACAACCGCCTCAGCTGAAACTATTCCCGATAGTTTTACCAGATCCGACATTGTAGGTGATGGAAATTATCTTTTCCTTGCCGTTAGCTTACATTTATTTGGCCACCAAAGCTATCACGAAGGACTCCGAGAGGTTGCTCTAAGATATGTTAACATATATACAACAAAATTGGTCAGAACTTCATTAATTGAAGGCGACGATATGAAAGGTTTCAATAACTACGATAACTATATAAGGAAAAATGGCACCTATGGAATGAGCCTAGACATACTTGCCCTCTCGGAAACCCAAACTAGCAACTTACATATCTTCTCAAAACATCGAAGAACAAGAGATACAAAAATAACTTTTAGAGACAGACCAACAATAATAAGCACAGGAAAACACATCGAAACTATTTACTTTCTACTAACAGGCAACCCAATGTCGGACACTTTGAGCTTCTGACACCACAAAACACTAAAAACATCCCAAACAACAGTAGACCAATAAAAGAAGCATCGGGCGAGCGACGTAACGGTTGAGGACGTCGCGGGAAATGGCAGCTCGACCAAGACGATGAAGACTAGGCAACCGAAAATGGGCCTGCCAAAAGTGTTGTGCCGGTGGGTAAGCTGACACCCACCAAGGCGGGAAAATCAAAGCAGCGCATGAGTTGCACAACAGGAATCAACGAACACACCATGCGTTGCTATAATAAAATCACAAGACCTGATAAAGAAATCACTGAGAAGAGAATCACTCGCCGCTTGGACCCACCACCATCAATCCCAAGCGCAACCGACGAAATAATTAATCAGAAACTCCCACAACGACAAAGAAACTCCAACAGCACAAAACCAAAATTCAAATGGCAAATAAGAATAGAAAACAAAATCAAAAACATCAGAAGAGATCTAGGACACTTTACCCAGTTTATGAACGGGAACGCGTCCAAACGAGTTACACAGGGTGTAGGCAAGATCAAATCCAAGTCTCCCAATAGAAACCGAAAAACTATTTACTATAAATAGACAGCAGTGACTGAACTACCAAACAAACAAGAACTCACAGATTATTGGAAAAGTATCTGGTCAGAATCCAAACTACACGATAATAACAACACCTGGATCAAGGCCGAAGAAGACAAGCATAAACATGTGACAGAGCAGGAAGGTTCCACATTAATTACTGTAGGACCAAATAGCATGACGAGGCACTTGGATACAAAAAATTCCGGAGGTAAAATAGCCCCCCTTTCGGATCTCCTGGTGGGAGCTGGTTCAGGGGCGTCGACATGCAGAGATCATAATTCCGTGCACCAACACCTGCAATCAAATAAACCTCATGTACTTGCTCGCTGTAAAACCAGGGTCAGTATATCGACCAGCACAGTGAACTATCTTTATCCTGGGTACGACTTCTATTCCCGATTTAGACGTAACTTTGGTGTCTGCTTTTTTGCCAGAAGCGACCTGTCTTACGAACGAGAAGAGGCTCTGGAGCCTCAAACTTTGATGTTATGTGGTTAAAAATAACGACTCAACAAACCACAAGGTTCATCTGTATCCTCTATCGATAACCAACTGATATCAACTTTAGAATACTTTTCGCTTCTCTTGCAGACACCATCGATCGTTTACAAATTAACTATCTAAGTGCCGAAATTGCCATCCTGGGCGACTTTAATGTCCACAATATCAACTGGCGACTTTAATGTCCACAATATCAACTACTGACGAACAAGGTCGTGAAGCTGAATCCTTCTCAATCAGTTGTGGCTTAACTCAGCTTATTGACGGATCAACACGGATCCCTGATCGAGATGTGGAGTTCGCCAGTCTTCTTGATCTGCTTTTAACCACCAATCCGGAGATTTACACGGTCACCGTAAATTCTCAGTTAGGTTCTTCCGACCACAAACTGCTTTCGACATCGAGTATCCTACCAATTGACAGAGAGGCGCCTAGGCCGCGCAAAATTTGGCACTACAAATCTGCTAAATGGGAAGATCTTATGGAATATTTTCGAACTTTCCCTTGGATGGACGTTTGTTTTCGACCCGACAACCCATCCGACTGCGCCAGAGAAGTTTCCGATGTTATCTTGGTTGGTATGGAAGCTTACATCCCTTCTTCAAAGAAACGCCCCTCCCACAGCAAGCCTTGGCTTGACCGAAAAAGCAAAGAAGCTGTTGCTTCTAAACATCTTGCCTACTGACAATGGCGTGAAAATCCTAACACCATAAATCGTATCTCCTTTGTTCGTGCCTGAAACAGATGTAAGCGAATTATCGACGAAATTAAGGAGGCACACAATCAATGAATTGGAAACAAACTTCTCGCTTGACCCAATAATTCCAGGTCCTTTTGGGCAGTCGCTAAGGCAGTTAGTCAAAATTTCACCAAATCCACCATACCACCACTCACACGGCCAGATAATTCTATTGCAACGACACCTGTTGAGAAAGCGAACTTGTTGCCTGGACTCTTTGCTTCACATTCTACTGCATATTGCAGTCAAGAATGCCAGATGTTGTCTTCAGACAGCTTTTCATAAAGCGTATTTTAATGAAGCTAGACATAAAAAAGGCTTCTGGCGCTGTCGGAATACCTGCCATAGTTCTCAAAAACTGTGCGAGGGAACTAACACCAGTTTCTTGTAGATTTTTCAACCTATACTACAGAAAGGGAATATTTCCTTCCTGCTGGAAATGTGCCACAGTTCAGCCGATACCTAAAAAAGGCAAGAAGATCTTGCCAAATAACTACCGACCAGTCGCACCGCTTTCAATAATATCGAAAGTCATGGAAAAGGTTATCATGTCCAAGAATCTTTAAAAGGACCTATAAGACGAGATACATAACGCTAAGCTTCGAACTTCCTTCCTCACATCTTTAACCCCTTACATGTTTTATTTTAAATTAGTATGTTTAAAGTTTGCCCATTATTCCACGATCCCCTGTTGAAACTTACATATTACATTTAACAATTTTCTATCCTAACTCAATTCTCAGATTGCTCGACTACAAGAATCTTGAAAAGGACTATGTTATTTTGGAAACAACCTCTTGAACCTCCTCTCCGCCCCTTATTTTTTCAGGTTGTCAGTTGTAATACGTGTTTGGCATACACTAATTCGGGATTCTAAATCACTCAAGTTGAAGAAAATAGAATTTGTTTTAATTACTTTTTATAATAATAATGACCTTTATTCATTTGTTCTATCATTGCATTTAGCAATAACTTTTATATAGATATAGCAATGGATAGTATCCTTATATACGGAATTGGCAAATAAATATATATATATATATATATATATATATATATATATATATATATATATATATATATATATATATATATATATATATATGCAATAAAGTAAATAACTCTTTTTTAAGTATACCAGAACATTTTTATGAGATTCTGTTATCGTGCTCTAATTAAATACATTAAAATTGTTGTAATTAAAGTAATATTACAAAAATAAAAATGATTATTATTATAATAATTTGTAAACATAATAACTACCCCTTTCATCTGGCGGGGGTTTAAGAAAGCTTTCCCTTTTTTTATGATGAAATACCTAGTTAGTAAGCACTAGAGATTTAGAAAAATGATGTCCGAGATAGAAAAAGAGTGGTAGATAAGATACAATAATTTTTGAAATGGATTTCAAAACATGACAATAATGAAATATTTTAATGTCTACTGTACTGGCTTTCCACTTCGTTCTTTAAGAGATCTCTATTATAGTAAGTCTGATATTCTAAAATAGCGTGCTAAAAAGGTCGTGTGAAGAATGTAAGACAAACATTAAAAAAAAATAGTAAAATTATTTATAACAAGTTCTCCTATTGACGCTGAATCATAAATAAATATTGCCTTGCTGTATTAGAGTATCTCACTTACGGTAGACATAGCTGCCTCAATAGTAAATACTAAGATAGTGTTTTATAAAATTGTATATATTATTACATTATGTATGTGTGGTAGTTCCTATAGAACGAGATCATTGGGGCAATTAATTAATTAATTTCAAAGTCAGTGATCAGAAATCGTAGTTTTTGGCATCAAACCATGTCTAATCCCAAAAGGATAACTTTTCCAGCTATCTTTAAGAACTTTTACTACGATTTCAGCATTATAATCTCGAAGAATAGAGATTTCTCAAGATGCCTTATGCTATTGTAGGCGAAATATTAAAAAGTTACTTCAAACTGATAAGGTCCAATTGCAAGAACCACGATCTTTCATTAGGTAATATAGTTTAAATTTGAATTTGCTGTAGGTCCTACAAATTTTGTAGCTTATCTAGGAATTGTCTGTTCCTGTATAAGAAAAACAGGCTAACATTCTCTTTAAGGCGAATTTACCTATATCCTCGAAGAGTCTAGGGTTACGTGATATCAGGGAAATGAGGGAAGATAGAAAAATCAAATTATTTGAGCTAATAAAACTTATTAATGAACTAATTAAAACACTATCATTAGGTTTTTAGTGCTAGTGCAGATTTGTGTAGCAACAATGAAATCTGTGTAAACTAATAATAATTGTTGGTTACCAATTAAGTTTTAAAAAAAATTGAGTAAATTAGTTCTTATCATTAAAACTACTAGCAATATCTTGTTAGAAACAATATCGCAGTTACTAAATGAAATCGTTCTTCGCTTCATTAATAAATGTTCTCTTCTGTTCATCAATGCTATAGATACAATCGTCGATGGATCCATCATCCATCCATAGAATAAAAGAACTTGCCATATATTCTTGATCTAAGTTAATGCTAATTTTAAAAACGTTTCTCTTGTGGAACGAAATCGCAAGTGTTCAAGTTATGTGTCTTGTAACATAGAATAATTACATTTTAGATCTTAATTGTGTTGGTTATAGCATCATTAGCTGTTGCCATACCAACACCTACTTTTAGTAGAACGAGAAGGGGCTGTAATACAGGATGTTGTCAATCTGGATGTCGAAGGCAGCAAGCTTTAATTATTTATGTAGTACCAGTGAAGAAAACTAGTAATACTAAATGTTGTACTGGAAGTAAGTAGCTAGTAAGTTTCGTAATTATAATACACTCCTAAAAGTTAGCATTTGGGTTCAAGCAAGTTACTAAAATGCTAAACATTCATAAATAAATATACTGGTACTATTTAAAAAAGGATGGCTATTATAAACTACCGCTTTTTTTCTACATGCCACAAATTTTTATCAACATTACTTTTAGAAATCCCACAGTGCGTTTGCAAAATGAAAATACTCTCTAAAAGGGTAATTTTGAATTAAATTTAAATTTAGCTAGAAAATTTTAAATAGCTTTGAATAATAGATAATATGACATAGTAAAATATCATGGTAACTGATGTATTATTAACATCTTCTCAAAAAATATGTCAAAATTATTTGAAAATTTGTCAATAAAGGATTATACAAAATTAGTCCAATCTAATATAAAATACTTTGCTACTTTCCAATTATTATTTTTATTATCATCATGGCAATCGGTAATTGGACAATTTTAGATATAGAAATTATTGGTATGAATTTCAGCAATTCAAATAGACGGAAGATCCAAAGTCCACTGTTAGGTCTTATTCAATAAACCGATGTCCGATCGGTTTGATGACAGATTTGAACATAATCACAACCTTATTCTATTAACATGTTACTACGCTTATTTATCAATATACATTCTAAATAATCGATAATGGGCTTAATAATACATATCGACAAAATTATTCGGAATTTTTTAAGTTCCTCTAAATAATGCAGTAATATTTTCGAAATGATCCCTAATTCTACTGAACTGAAACTGTCTTATATATTTATATTCACGTATAAAGAATTAATTCTAAAGGAGATAATTTTTTTGAAAAAGGCACAACAAATATTAACTAGATAAAAGACCCCGATAATCTTTGATATTCATCGTCTTGTGTCTTTCGGCTTAGAAATTTATATTATTTTCAGTCTCAACGAAATTAAAACTTTAAGACTCTAAAGAATTTAACATACACCACTATTCTAAAGTTACTCTTCCCATAGGTTACTCCTATAATAAGTTATGAATGATTGATGATGATTACTGAACAGTTTCCATACATCACACTATCAGCAGTATGGCTTTTAAGTTGTATTTGAATCACACGCGCCTTGTAACAGATGTTCGTACTAGTCTAGATTCTGAATTTATTGCCTTTTAAGTTTTTTAATAGAGATAATGGATTGATGCCAATAATTATAGTAATAAAATTTAAAATAGTTCAAAAAACGGGTGTGTGTTCAATCGGAATAATATTAATGAGGTCCATATTTTTACAGATACTAACCGATATGGAAATAGAGGCGGGGGTGGAGGAGGCGGCGGCGGAGGTGGAGGTGGAGGTGGAGGCGGTGGGGGAAGCGGAGGAGGATTTGGATTTGGTGGTGGATTTGGTGGTTGATATGGAGGCAGAAGAAAATAATTAGTAAATAGTCTTATATATGCTTTTCAATAAAATGTTTGTATGTTTGTAATGAATATTAGACAGCTGACTCGACATGTTATATAAACATTATTTATATATATATATATATATATATATATATATATATATATATATATATATATATATATATATATATATATATATATATATTGATATAATTAGCGTAAAAGTCTTTTTAAATAAACGTAACTCTGTATATCTTTGTTTTGTATATTCCTCCAAGAGTATCGGTCCAGATATACGAAATATTATTTGAGACTTTATTGTCTTTACCGTTTGTTATGAATAATAAAGTGCTAATTATGGGTGACTTTAATATACCCAATTTTAATGTACCTGAGAATACATTGCGTAGCAGTAGTAAAACAATAATTGAAAATTTTCTAAACTTTTCCGGTCTATCTCAAATTAACGTCATAGAAAATACCTCTGATAGACTTCTTGATCTCGTGCTCACAAATGACGATGGCAGTGTTGAGAGAGCCATGGATATTTTGACAGCGGAAGATAATCACCATCCTGCTTTAGATATTTTTTTAAAAGTACAGTGTGAATCCAAGAAACATAAGCAAAAGAATTATTCAAACTATTATAATTTCAAAAGAGGGAATTTAGTAAACCTATATCTTAACTTTTCGTATATTAACTGGGACTTTCTGTCACAATTTATAGATGTAAATAAAGCCTGCGAAAGATTTTATCAAATAATTTACACTACTTTAGATATACATGTTCCTAAGACACAAAAGACAAATAAATATTATCCGCCTTGGTTTACTAGTGAAATTATACAAAATATCAGAACTAAATACAGTTCTTGGAAAAAATTTAAAAGAACGGGAAATTTATTCGAATTAGAAAAGTTTAAAAATCTGAGGCGTATCATTAAAAATGACACAAAAGCTTCCTACAAAACATACTCTTTAAATATTGAAAACAACATAAAAAACGATCCTAAAAAATTCTGGCGCTATATTAATGACAAGAAGAACTCTCATGTTATATCAACCACAATGTCTTATAATAACAACATCCATAATAATCCTAGACATATAGCCGAAAGTTTTGCATCCTTTTTTCAAGACTCTTATGTAATGTCTTCTCAGAAACAAAGAAACGTGGAGAACAATTTATTCCCATCACAGAATCCTATTAACATGGAGAAAATAACGGAACAACTTGTTTTTAAAGTATTAAAAAAGTTAAAACCTACAGCTACTGTTGGTCCAGATAGAATTCCTGCCTTCTTGTTAAAAGACTGCGCCTCTGTTTTTGCCCATCCTCTTACAATATTATTTAATTTATCGCTTGACACATCTATGTTTCCAGACACATGGAAAACATCACGTATTACGCCTGTTTTCAAAAAAGGTGACAAGAGTTGTGTAACAAACTATAGACCGATAAGCATTATTAATAACTTTTCAAAAGTCTTTGAAATCATATTACATGATTATTTATATAATTCAATTGGCATGCAGATATCACTGCAACAGCACGGTTTCGTGAGGGGCCATTCGACGGTTTCAAATTTATTTTGTTTTACGCAAGACCTTGCCGAATCACTTGATGGGGGTGAGCAGACCGACGTGATTTACACTGATTGCTCTAAGGCCTTTGATCGGCTGGACCATGGGATTCTGTTGGACAAGTTGTTCGCAATTGGCTTTTCGCGTAAGTTATTATCCTTTTTTAAATCATACTTGATAAATCGCTCGCAGTTTGTACAGTGTCCTGGTCAGAATTCTTCTAGCTTTGTTGCCACATCGGGAGTGCCGCAGGGATCACATTTGGGGCCAATCCTTTTTAATATATTTATAAATGATCTTACTCGGAGAGCGGGTGTTGAATACCTACTTTATGCTGATGACGTGAAGCTATATTGCAGAATCGGAGACCTGAATGACTGCATAAGACTACAGGATGGCTTTAATCTTGTAAACAATTGGTGTAGTAACAACAAACTCCTTTTGAATGTATCCAAGTGCAATGTAATTACCTTTACAAAAAAACTGAGTCCCATACAATTCAATTACAGTATGAACGGTCAGGTCCTGGAGCGATGTCAGTCGGTGTCTGATTTGGGTGTTTTGATGGATACTGCCTTGTCTTTTCGTGGCCATATTGCAAAGATTACGGCGGAGAGTTTTAAACTATTGGGTTTCATCATACGTAATAGTGCCGACTTTGTTGAATACGATACTCTAAAATTGCTTTTTAATAGTTTCGTGAGATCACGGCTTGAATACTCGGTTGTTGTTTGGTGCCCCTTTTATCAAGCGCACATTCAAAATATTGAAAAAATTCAAAAGCGTTTTTTAAAGTACGCTAGTTTTAAACTCGATGGAGTATATCCCGAAGTAGGTTATCCCTTTGAAAGTGTCTGCCTTTTCATGTACCTAGAACGGCGGCACGCAATGTGCAAACTTTTAATTTACCAATCCCAAGAACAAATGTCCTAAAATTTTCTCCCCTTTTCCAAATTTGCGAGAAATACAATCAAATGCAGAACCAGCTTGATATTTTCAATTGCAGCGTGACAAAAATAAAAAAAATGTAGTTTTAAAATATGTTGTTAATAAGTTATAATATAATTTTAATATATTATATAATATAATTTTAATTAGGTTTAGTACATTTCATTATGTTATTTTCCCATTCTGTAATTGGAATACTGTAGAATGTGGTGAATAAATAAATAAATAAATAAATAAATATATATATATATATATATATATATATATATATATATATATATATATATATATATATATATATATATATATATATATATATATATATATGTATATATTAATATATATTTTAATTACATAAATATATATTTTTTCCTTATAATAGTTCATTTATTTACAAATAATTGTTTCGTTAGGAAATGCAATTAAGATCAAGGCTCTCTAGAGAGGGTTACCTGATCTAGATTTTCTAATAGCCTTCCTATATTTGGTAATAATAAATAATTACCAGTTTTAATTAAATACCATCACTTGTAAAAAAATTGTTTGAATTTCTTTCAGCATGTAAGAGCTATTACGAAAATATTTTGAACTTTTGAATTTTCAATAAACATTTAGTATTTTTTTTTATTTGATATTATTAAAACAATGCATAAAAAAAATTTTTGATATATATTATTAATGAGTATACTATTGATAACATATTGCTATTGGAACTAAATATTTTGGAACAAAGATTTAAAATAGTCTTCGGTTTATTTATTTGATAGCTCGATAACTCTCCTGAAAACTAAGATTTTGAGTTAAAATTTTGTATACATATAATACTTAAAGTAAAAAATAAACCTGTAGACTTTGAAGGATGTCATTTTAAGGAAAGAATTGAATGAGGTAGGTATTGATACTTTTTGTATACATTAAATAGTCAGATTGATTGATAAATGCCCTGGATGTTGGTTGGATAATGAAGACGTAAGTAGGTACATCTGAAAATTATGTTCAATATTTCCAATTCTAACAGAAGCCCAGCCTATTCTTCTTTTAAGTGTTCCGTACTTAACACTTATAAGATCACTTTGGTGTCTGTGTCTGTCTGTCCGCCTGTCCGTCTGTCACACCCGATTTTCTCCGAAACTATTTGACATAGAAAGTTAAAATTTGGCACTAATATAGGAATTGATGGCATCATCAGAGCCGTGTAGTTTTGAAAGTTAAATTTGGACTTAAGGAGTTAGTTTTGGGGGGTGAAATCGAAAGTGACCAGGTCATCAAGTGGAGTCTCAAATGAAGACTTGTAAAAAGACGAGTTCAAAAATTTATATAATGTAATACTTGCGCACAATTCTCTTTGTATTATTTTTAAAAAAGTACGAAAAATCGCTGTCTCCCCTCCCTTATTTCGAAAAGTACTGCTCAAAAAATTTTGAAAAAATTCTGGAATATTCTCTATAGTATATAAATTGAAAAAAAATTATCGCGAGTGCATTAACTTTAATAATTTGTCTGGTATATAAAAAAAAAACAGAAATTTCAAGGTCATCAGTTTTCACTAAAGATCGGAAAAAACTTTGAATGTTTTTGTGAAGTCACTGATCATTTTACATTTCTGTAACAAAAATTTTTATTTCAAAAGTATACAACGAACAGAACACTAATTGCGCAAGTACAACTTGCAATTGACCAGTTATTTATGAATGACTATCTCACTCTACACAGCCTATCATTAAAATATATGTGCTGCGTAAGTTAGGTTAGTTTTTATAGCGACAAGTCAAATTTTTGGAACTACGTGTTTATGAAGGAAGAAAGGGGTATATCACTTTATCATTTTTTTAAAACCACTAAAATATTAACACAAGGGAAAATTCAACGTTTTCAACATAACCATAGTCCACTATCAGGGGCTTAATAAATTTTTAGGAGTGATGGATGAGAGAATGGATTCAAAAGGCGTTTTTTTTTTTGGTAAGGTTATTTGTAAAATACTTATTCTGCAAACGCAATTGTGAGACTACAGATTTCTAACGAATAATACCTAGCTGATATTTTAAAGAGGGATATAATACCTAGGAAACGTCAATCACAAAATATTGAAACCTTTTTTATGCGTGCAACATTTATAATTAGCAATGCCTTCTAATATCAGAGACTTTTCTTCATACAATTTCGGTTGAAATTAAAACTAATGAAAAATAATACAATTTTAAGATGTGTCGATTCTAACAATCCAGAACAGGATGTTGAATATGAAATATATTGTAACATTCATTTTTTCCTAGATTTTAAGATCATGTTACAACACCATTTTTCTTTCTATAATTTATATTTTATTACAGTTTTTTATATGTAACTAAGCTGTGAGTTTAAATTTTTGAGCAGTGTAACTTAATCAGTAGTGTATAGTGTGCTGCCGACTTAACGTATTTTGTTTGCATTGAATGCGTTTGATTTGTTAAAAATTGCGTCCCGGAAGTGAACCAAGAAGTAAGGAGAAGATATACAAATGGACATTTGGAATTTTTCGGGGCTTTTTCCTCCAGCATGCCGTAGTGGCTTTTGCCTTCCGTCATGCCGTAGTGCAGTAACGACTTTTTTCCTCAGTGATGGAGTAGTGATTTTTTCCTTGGTCAGGCCGTAGGCTTTTTTTTCTTACCGTTCTAAAAATATTCTACTTATCCTAAGGCATTTCGGGTCAAAAAGTGATTAGCTACAAAAATGTGAATAGGAGAGTAGCGGGTGAGACAATATTTTGGATGAGAATCTCACCAGGAGAGGCCAAGCTGTTTATGGAAAACCCACGAGGAGAAGCCAAGCAGTAAGTCAACACGTGTAATCCGCGAAGTAAAATTTACAAACTTTTATATAGTGTCTTATAAAGCTATTTTATTTTTTTTTACACTTTATACTCTTATAGCATAAGGGGTTTTTATTTAGTTGACGTAATTTTAAGAGTGTAATAACTGTAAGAATTTTTATTTTGTTATTATATTTTTCTCTGTGTTAGTGTAGCCTTTTACTGCACTACCTGCTCTTTCTTTCAGGACGTACAGGTCGTATTATATTCAATTTTATTTTAACAACTAAATATCTCTTCAGTGTTTGTTCATTTTTTGAGCTGAACTTAGGTTTCCTTTATTCTAAAATGAATGGTTCCCAAAATAGTACAACCAACCAAACAACTATAGAGACTATTTCCAAAAGACGTACAAAAATTATCTCGATCTCCATGTTCTCTACTAGAAAAAAAACGAGCTAAATATATCTAATTTTTGATCTCTCAGTATTAATATCCTCTCAATCCATTCTCAAAAATTAAGATATACATAAGGGGCAAATAACAGCTTCTATTTAATAAATAAAATATTTATTAAAAAAAATAAAGAAAGTTGAGGCTATAAAAATGGCTGCAACGTGAGGCTATATATAAAATGGCGCCAAACGTGGGGCTTTGAAGATTTTCTCTCATGAAGTAGAGCGGAGTTCAGTGTACCAGGTTTTGAACGAAATAAAAATTCTTATATTATTTTTCTATTTTGCCGAAGGTTTTTAGTAATAAGACAAGAGCAGGAAATATGAAGAATTAATTATTTCAATTTATTTGATGATAGTGTTATAGAATTATTAAATTGAACCTGATCTAAAAATTTCCTATTTTTTGTCAAAAGTTAAAAATTTTAAACTTTAAGTGGACCCGATTGGCGGATGCGCTGGTCTACCCACAATTGGCACTTGTGTACTTTTTCTGTTATCTTAAATATTCGGTGCTGTAAAAAACTGATTTTTTGTTTACTCAGGATTTGCATGAATGTTGAAAATTCTTTGCTTATATAGGGCAGTACTTAGAAATTTTTTGAAACTATTGAAAATTTTCAAAATATTAAGTAAAGAAATTTTCATATTATAGTTATCTTTACAGGAACAGGAAAAATGTTTTCACGGCTTTTCAAACAATTCCTTTAAATTTTATATCCTAAATACATTGTCATGCAAGCTTTCAATTTTAAAGTCAATCACCTACTGGAATATGAATTGGATACGAATTAAAAATTCTTCGTAATTTCTCAGAACGTCCGGTCGCGGATAAAAGAAAGATTCTAACGAGAATCTTAAGTAAAGAAATTAATGAACCAGGAAAAACAATAAAGATAGGGGATGACATTCCGTCTATTAAAGAAGAAACGGCTGGAATTGAAAAGAGTTTAAACTCTATTCAAAACCTAATGGACAGTTATGACTGGGATTCAAATAATTCACTTGTACACCGGGTTAAGTCACGTTTATCATATCTAGCGGGTCGCCTACAAAGAATTCCAATGCCGGATAATGAAGAGGAAGCGTCGAAGTTTTCCAAATATGTTCAAGAAACAATAGCTACGTGTGTGCTCATGCAAGCAAATCTTGCAGAAAAGATAGCTCCTGGTCATGAGTTACACCAGTTGCCAATTGCAACTCCAGTCATAAATGTACCAGCTTCAATTGTGAATTGCGCAGCCAGAAATATTCCTGTCAGCAAATGGCAATTGAAATTTAATGGAGACTCAAGGAGACTATATCCTTTTTTGGAAAGGAATTAGCTCAAGCTAGGAATGTTTCTGAAAATGAACTTTTCAGCTTCGCTGTTGAATTTTTCACTGGAGACGTCTTCATTTGGTTTAGAAGTATCAAATCAAGTATCAACGACTGGCATTCCTTAGTGGAAAGATTCAAGAAAGAGTTCTTGCATTGCGATTATCATGAAGAATTTTGGACAGAAAGAAAGAGAAGGCGACAAAAGAAAAATGAATCCACTGTGATTTTTATTGCTCACATGGAATCGTTATTCGGTAGGTTATCCACCAAGCCTTTGGAAAGTACAAACGTCGGAATATTCTACCTACCAGAACTCGCAGGGTTATGTAGAAAGCTCGAGGAGTCTGATTATTTATTGAAAAAGAGCAGACCAAAGGAGAAACTAATATACATCAATTGGAGTATAATCCAAATGGCCAAAGTGGAGTCTAAACAGATAAAAAAAGGGAAAATATATCGAAATTCTGAGAGCAACCAGAAAACGGGTAAAAGAAAAGATTATGATTCTAAAATTAGCGACACTGTGGCTAAAGGAAATGACAAGTCCGTTTCACCTAAGGCAATTATCACGTGTTGGAATTACGAAGGTCCGAATCATACTTATCATCGTTGTACAGCACCTACGTGAGTATTTTGTTTCAAATGTGGAACAACTGGCGTGAAACTAGCCTCATGCCCCAAGTGTACAAAAAACGAGTAAGAACTGTATATTACCGAGACGGATATGCTATGTCCAGGAAAAGAGTCTCTATTCATTTTGCTAAGTCACACACTTATTTTCGCAGTAAGGTTACTAGTCTAAAATGCCCTTGAGACGTAGACAAACAAAAATATTTCCATAAATCTGATTGGACTAAATGGTTGCAAAAAGTTTCTATTTTTTTAAAGTCTAATAAATATTTCTTCTCTAGTTAAAACTCCTGTCTCTCCAAATGGTCACAAGTAGTATATAGGGCGGGGTACTGGGACTGCGGATGGCATGTGTCCCATTACCCGAAGAATGACCTTAAAAGAGCCGAAGAATGACCTTGAAAGAGCTGAAGAATGACCTTGAAAGAGCTGAAGAATGACCTTGAAAGACCTGAAGAATGACCTTGAAAGATCTGAAGAATGACCTTGAAAGAGCTGAAGAATGACCTTGAAAGACCTGAAGAATGACCTTGAAAGAGCTGAAGAAGTGTTCAATGACGTCATAGTCCGGTGGCTGTTGGTCAGTGCCCTTTTGGCATCATTGGATGTCGTAAAGCTTAAGAGAGAGAGAGAGAGAGAGATTAGGTGAGCCTCGATGTGGTGGATTGTCTTCTGCAAGAAGAGGTCTTCACTGACGTCACACATACATACATCACATAAACACATTAGGTTGTGGACTTATAGGAATTTTAATATAAATAAAAAAAGCTAATGTCTAGAGCAGGATTCGAACCTTTATTTCCTATACTGCAAAACCAGCGACTTAACCCACTGAGCCACAGAGGATTCTTACGAGATAGTGTTAGTAAAGGTATCATATTAAAAAAGATCTTACTACTACTAGTAGTCTTTGGATGCTGGTATAATTAAATTACGTAAACAAATAAGATATTGATGTTTTAACAAGGAAAAAAAAAGTGGGTTTATTTTTGGTGGCACCTCGATGGCATGTGTCCATCCGAAGCGGCGTACCAAGACCCGAAGAAGAAGAAGAAGAAGAATGACCTTGGAAGAGCTGAAGAATGACCTTGAAAGAGCTGACGAAAAGTAAAAGAATCAAAGAACTTGGGTGTGTTGTTAAGAAGATGATGAGGGTGTAGATTAGGCCAAAAAGTCCTTATTTCCAAAAAAGGGGTGGTTTTTAGGGGGTAGTTTTTTAGGAGTAGTTTTGGTATGTTGTAAAAAAGGCAAAAATAAAATTTTTCTGTACGAGGGTAATTTCCCTATATTTTTTTGGAAATTATTTAAATGAAAAAAAAGTCTGAAGTGATCTAGCTAGAATACGAACCGTCGACCCATGTGATGGAGTTCTGTGGTATTAGCATTTAGGCTATTGAAGCTTCGTGAAATAAATGGTAACTGAAAGGTATATATAAAAAAAGAATAAACACCCAAAAAAAAAAACCCCCCCCCCCCCCCCCCCCCCCCCCCCCCCCCCCCCCCCCCCCCCTGTTTGTTGGATAAGTAAAAAAAGGACTTGTATAAGTTGGGAAAAATGTTGTAAATTGAAAAGTTTAGAAATAAAATAAATTTTTTTACTAGTAGAACTTATTTTTTTTTTATTTCCTTGTTATTCTAAGAGAATAGCCGATTGTCGTTTTTGCCTAACTTAATTTAATAATAATATTTGTTCTGACTTGTCCTAACTTGTCTTAACCACCACCTGTCTGTCTGTGGTGAGAGGAAGTGTGGTGATATGACTTTATTCTAACAAACAAAAAAAACAAAATGAAATGAAATGAGCCTAGCCTAGCCTCGCCTCACCTCACCTCATCTGGATAAAGCAAAAAAATAAAATACCCGATTCAATTTTTTTTTGTATTTATTTTGTCCTTATATATATAAAATTTTACACTTGCTTAAATCTCTTCTTCAATATATCAGATTCTTGTTTATATTTTCTCTTTACAAAGAGTTGGTCTCTTTCCTATCGTTAGTTTTGGAAAAGGGTTTTTTTTGATAAATTATTTAAATGAAAAAAAAATCTGGAGTGATCTAGCTAGAATACGAACCGTAGACCCTTGTGATAGAGTTCTGTTGCATTTATATAAATAGAATTGATTGTTGGATAAGTAAAAAAAAAATCCCAAATTAAGTTGGGAAAAATGTTGTAAATTATAAAGTTTAGAAATAAAATAAAATTTTTACTAGTAGAACTTATTTTTTTTATTTCCTTTAAAAAAAATAGATTAATCTATTCTAACTAAAAAAAATTCTTTCTTATATTAATTTGCTCCTAAAAGTACAGTGTGTATGTGTGTGTGTTTTGTCTGAAAGATTTGTTTGAATAACTACTACTACTACTACTACTTGACATTTGTCCTAACTTGTCCTAACCTGTTTGAGGAATAAACAAGAACAAAAAAAATTGAAATATTTACTAGTAGAGTAAGTTGAATCTTTTTTTTTCTTAATAATAATTTAGTTTTGCTTTGTTTTTAAAATATAAATTAGCCTAACCTGCATATATTTGTTGTTTGTTTTTTTTTTTGGGGTAAATAAAACACACAAGTATGAGCAAATTTAAGAAAATATATATTAAGAATATTTATTTTGTTAAAAAAAAAATTATCTGTTTCTATTTCGTTCGTTGGCTTTCGATTCCTCTTCTTTCTTTACTGGAAGAATACGAAGTGTAACTCGTTAGTTGGTAGTTCTATATTATGAGAGGTGAATAAAACACAAGTATGAGGTACATATAAAAAAGTATTGTCTGTTGGATAAGAATAAAATGACTTGTAGAAGTAGGGAAAAAAAAAACGTTGTATATTAGAAGGTTTAGAAATAAAACGATGAAATAAACTGTAAAATATATATATACATAAAAGCAATAAAACACAAATTAAAAATTCTTTATTATTATATTAATTGGCTCATAATAGTATAGCGTGTGTGTGTGTGTGTGTTGTCTGAAACAGTTTTACACAAATTATTTACTTCCCCTAGTATGTTATTTATCAATTACGTAGTTTTAATTTGGTTTCTTAAAGCCTATAGGAAAAAAAATGGGCAAGATAAGCGAAAAGAGTAAACAATTGGTTCCATGTAGTTTATATATATATAAAAAAAATCTCCTTTATAAGAAATAAAGGTCAAAATTTGTTGAGTAAAAAAATGCATTGTAGAGTATGGTATATTTCTAAAATCGTAAAATATGTTAAAAAAAAAAAAATTAGGCTAGCCTAAACGAGTTTGGATTCGTTGTTGAAATGCGAGAGAGAGAGAGAGAGAGAATTTGAACTCGTTGGATTTGCCTTATTTGAGGGTAATCGAGTTGTTGTTAAAATGGGTTTCCCTTGTTTCTCCTATATCGTAATAAAATGTAGGAATTTTCCATACGACGCTTGTCTTAACCTGTCTGAAGAAGTCACGTGACCAAATTGCCAATGACATCATCACCGAAAATAGTCTGTTTTCCAAGAAAATAATAATAATAAATGCCTAGCTTGTGTAAACAAAAAAAATAGGATGTTTTACTTTATATTTGAAATTTTTTTTGTTAGTAGAACTTTATTTTTTTTCCTTTACTAATAATAGATTTGTTGTTTTTTTTTGGGTAAATAAAACACACAAGTATGAGCAGATTTAAGAAAATATATATATATTAAGAGTAAAGAATAATTTTACATTATAAAAGAAAAAAAAGGTGTAAAGTGTTAATATAAATAATTTTATTTTGTGAAAAAACAAAAATTATCTGTTTCTATTTCGTTCGTTGGCTTCTCTTTCGATTCCTCTTCTTTCTTTACTGGACAAATACGAAGAAGGTAAATGTTTTGCACCATCTTTTGTTTTAAAGAAATCCTTAACTTCACATGTTAAACATTTTTTTGATTATTCAGGTCTGTTTCACCTTTACATTTGGGACATTTTACTCTTTCAACAACTGGCATTTTTTTTTTGTTTTTAAAGTTTTCTCAGACTCTAGTTTTTTAAAAAGGAAGTTTATATTGATACATCTCACCCTTATATATAAAATCTTTTCCTACTGCTATTATTACCTACTATTCATTATTCTTATCGATCCAACTATTGTGTTTATTTTGACAACAAAAAAAAAATTAATAACAAGGTGTTACTAAAAAATAATTTCTAGAGTTCTTGTTTTATAAAATACAAGTAAAAAACTGAAATATACCTTGAAAAAAAAAGTACAATTTACTCCTAATAAATAGCTGTAAATATTAAAAGAAAAAAAACTAAAATTTGCCTTTAGCAAGTGAAAATTGGTATATTTCCAGTAAAGTATATATTTTGATATTTACTGCGTAATAGTTTAAAAATAGAAATGACGACATGATATAAAGATGTTGAGTGAATACATTGACAAGTAGTCCATTTCTTATTTTTTTTTTTAATGGAATGCAATTAAAAAATAATTACGTTTACATAAAGTTGTTTGCTTATGAAATATTGTGATTGTTTTAAGTATTAAGTGGTGACTGCAAAACAAAATGTTATTTTTCCCTTTGTTTTTCTATAACTAATAAAAAAAATATTTATAAGAGGAAATATAAAAACAAAAAAAACACAAAGTTAAAGGTCTTTTTCATTTTTATTATAAAGTATAGGGGTTCTTGAAGAGATACATTTCCACTTGTTTATAATTATTTAGAGCTTGTTTAAAAGTCTTTTCCTCCTCTTCATCTGTTGCTTCGACTTGAATGTATCGAGCTGGTAGCATCCATGTGATATCTGATAGTTTTATGGGAGGAATTTCTTCTTCAATCTGAACATGGACCTGTTCCTTTTGTATGTATATTTTTTGAACACCACGTCTGAAAAAATTAAAATACATGTTGTAAGGAAATCAGAATAAAGAAGGAATTTTAGTATGTCCTTTTTAAAGAAAAAAAACGTCTATATTTCTTAGGAGATGTACAGTGAAGAGAATAATGTTATGAAAATTCTGAATTATTTTTTTGTAAAATTCACTAGAACACCATAATATAGTAAAAACCAAAAATACTCACTTCAATAAATTTTTGAGTAATACATATAGCATATTGCTGGGAAGCACATTATTTAAGAAAAAAAAAAAAAAAACGTCTATATTTCTTAGGAGATGTATAGTGAAGAGAATAATGTTAAGAGAATACAGAATTATTTTTTGTAAAATTCACTAAAACACCATAATACAGTAATACCCCGCTTTACGCGAGGGATACGTTCCGAAAAAAAATCGCGTTAACTGAAATTCGCGTATATCGAGGTTTATGATTAAACATAGTCAAAATTTAATACAAAAAAATACAAATCATTTTAATCAATCACTTTAATTCTAAGAACACTTTATGCAATACATACTCTTATTTTTTACGGAAAAATACATCTATTGTCTTTTGGGTAACGTTTTGTTTACGTTCTTGTAAAATACGTTCATAACACCCAACACTGTTTTTAATTGTTTGACACACGGTCAAGACACGGTCATCATTATTGTCTATACTCTGCAATATGTCCAAACCTGAATAAATTTTTGAAAGTGCATTTTGTATTTCCCCTGAAGATAAAACTTTCTCTTCTACTTGTTCTTCCTCATCGTAGATAGGATTATTCTGTAACTCGATCAGATCTTCATTGCTAATAGGATCGTCGTGCGTTGCTACAAGTTCTACGAGATCTTCTACCGTGACATCTTCAAGTTCAGACCCCTCAATCATTGCAGCAATGTCTTCAAGCACTTGTCTCTGCATCTGGACAATTCTTCTAGGTGCTTCCACTACATCTGGCCAAAGATTACGCCACACCCCATTCATACAACTCATTTTAACTTCCTTCCAAGCCTCTTCTATGTTGTGAATAGACTTCATAATGTTGTATGACTTCCACCACTCTCGCATAGACTGTCTTCCTTCCCCGTCAGTTTCATGAATTAGTTGGCTAAAAGTGCGGCGATGGTAATAAGCTTTGAAGTTTGCTATTGCTCCCTGGTCCATAGGTTGTAATATTGACGTAGTGTTTGGTGGAAGGAACTTTACGTACACTTTTAAGTCTCTGGGCGTATCAAGTGAGGTTGGATGTCCTGGGGCATTGTCTAAGAGTAATATAACTTTAGGTTCAAGCCCATTTCTGTCACAGTATGATTTGACTGATGGGCAAAAACTATTAGAATACCATTCTTGAAAAATTTCCCGTGTAACCCACGCCTTTCTGTTTGATCGCCACACAACTGGTAGACTTGTCTTGTCTGTGCCTCGCATTGCACGGGGTGTTTCTGAATGGTACACTAGTAAAGGTTTCAGTTTGAAATCACCAGTGGCATTACCACCCAGCAGAAGTGTTAGTCGATCTTTCGCAGCTTTGAAACCACTGGCTTGACGTTCTTCCTTAGAAATGAATGTTCGAGATGGCATTTTTTTCCAGTAAAGTGCGGTCTCATCAACATTGAAGATGAGACAAGCAGGAATTTTCTCTCGTCTAACGAAGTCTTGAAACTTGTCTGGAAACTCAGCTGCAGCTTGAATGTCCGCGCTGGCCGCCTCGCCTGTTATGTGGATATTGTGAAGATTAGAACGCTGCTTGAACCGATGGAACCAGCCTCTGCTGGCAGCAAAAGTCGGAGTGGCACTCCCTTCTCCTTCTTTTGTTTTCAGCATCTCATACAAAGATTTTGCTTTTGTGCATATGAGATCTTGACTTAGTGGTGTGTTCTTCTTATTCAAATCTTCGATCCAGACTGACAGTAATTTCTCCATTCTTTCTAAGATAGATGATCTCGAACGAGAAAGTTTTGTTGCACTTATAGGTGTTGAACCTTCGCTGGAGATTTTAATTTTTTCCCGATTTTTATAAATCGTTCTCACAGTCGATTCTGAGAGTCCAAAATCTCTCCCAACAATTGTTGCTTTGCCTCCATTTTCCATTCTTCTTAACACTTTCATCTTCAATTCCAAAGTGACGCTTTTACGCTCTTTTTTCTTTACAGGCGGCATTTTTAACGTAGGGTTAAATTATGTATGTATGTATCTCCAATAAATATTAAAACAAAACTGCCAGCCGACCGAACTAACATTACGGAACAAATGAACACACGAAACGAACGAGGAAATCCCCATAGAACAAAGTCGAAGGACAGGGAATTCCCAATTCTTCAAAGAGAATATTCAGAGAAAGCGGGGATCCCCCGCGACCATAGAGAAGTTAATGACTACATGAGCGCGAAATTTGAAATTCGCGTTATAGTGAAACCGCGCGTAACGGGGTCGCGCGCTAAGCGGGGTATTACTGTATAGTAAAAACCAAAAATACTCAATTCAATAAATTTTTGAGTAATACATATAGCATATTGGTGGGAAGCACATTTAAATCTTCGGATTCAAAGATATATAAAACCATTTTGTTTACTAGAAAAGTAAAAAACAGTTAAAAAAATAACTATGAATATTTACGACTCTAAGGAAGAATAAACTGTCGACTCTAGTACGAGTGTGTTACATAAATAGCTGTATCTTTTAAATTGCTATATAATTAAAGGTTACAATTTCATAACAACAATGTTGCAAAACATTATTTTTTTACGTATTATTACTTATCATTTTATTTTTTTAATAGAGTACGATCAAAGTAATTATAATCTTAATAACAACAATGTTACAAAATATTATTTTTTAAGTAGTAGTAGCACTTAAAGATAATGATTTTTATAACAACCCATTAATTACAAGCATGTCTAGTAAATAATACCACACAAAAAAATACTCAATGGAATAATTTTTTTCATAGTACCAATATATCCTCTACTGTTAATTTAAACACATTAACCTGTTTTAATAATAATATTACTAATAATGATGATGATGACTGAAGAAGAATATATTGAAGATTTGAATAGAAGACATGATGAGTTATTAAAATTATTCGAAGATAGAGAAAAAGAAATGGAACAGGAAGGCGACGAAGATTTACCTTTAAATATCTGGATAGAACGATTGTTAAAAGAACAACAAGAAAAAGAAGAAGAAGAAGAAAATGTACCTCTTGCAATATTGCGAGAGAGATTGTTGTTAGAGCAACGAGAACGAGAACAAGAACAACAGCAACAAAAAGATGAGAATGATAAGATAGAAACTGATTCAGAGGGTGCAGACTTCTTTGATGATGATGATGATGATGATGATGATGAGGATGAATACATGAGTTAGGAAGATGTAGTTAGGTTATATAACATTATAGTATATATATTATTTTAATAAAAGTCTAATAAATAGATTTATTTCTCTAATTGTCCATTTGCGTACTATTTTACAATAAAGTCTAGGTATCCTATTTTTTTTAAAATTTAACTCAATACTACTAAAAAAAAAAAAAAGAAAAAAAAAGAAAGTTCAAACAAATATGTTATTCGTTTAGCGACATGTAGAAAAAATAATAAAAAATTAAAAGGAAAAAATTCTAACCTAAGTAGTAATAGTAGAAGTAGTAATTAGTGTTATTTAGTACTATTTTATATTCATATTTATATAAGAAAGTTAGTAAAATTCTTTAAGTTGTTGTCTATTTACACCTATAAATCTTAGTAAACAATTTTTGGCAAAAATAGTTTAAAAGGTTATTAAAATTCTTTAAGTTGTTGTTGTTGTTGTCTATTACACCTATATATCTTAGTAAACAATTTTTGGAATTAGTAGATAGTTTAACCTAGTAAATTGGTAGTTAAGATATAAAATAACAAATTGTTTATAAGATTTTTTGGATTTATTTAAGAGACTAAATACATATTTTTTTCATAAAAAACTATTTTCACCGGAAACTTATCAAATTGCTCCCATTCTTTTTGTGTCGGTTCCTTCTCTAAGTATATATGAATCATTTCCTTTACTATATTTATTTGCAGACTATCTCTGAAATAATAATAATAATAATATGTTAGACGAGAAACAAGTGAAATTTTTCCGAAAATAATAGAGATGTGAATAGTAAAAAAAATATACTCACTTGAAGAAGAGCGCTTTGAGTAACACATGCAATATGTCTAGAGATAAATTATCATCTGTTAATTCAACTATGAAAAAAATCATTTTTGTTTTGATCAAACTAGCGAGCGAATCTATAAACAAAAATTGTAATTGACTCGGTATAAGACTTGTTTATATATTAAATACAGTAAATAATCTCTATTAATCATCTGCTACGCAGTTGATTTTTTTTATGAATACATTTATGCTAATTACACATTTTTATCAGTATAAATGGTTTAAATTGAAAAATTACCATTTATCTAATATACTACTCTAATAAACTCATATATTTTATGTGTTAAGAATAGATCAGTCAAATCAACAAATATATTGCAATTATACAAAAAACATCCTGGGGGAAAAATCTCTAGGGCTTAAAATGATTTTTACACTTGGGAAGTATGAGAAATACATCAAAAATGAATATATATATATACCTATGTGTATTCAGTTTTATTCAGTCATTCAATATGATTGAATCAGATGTGTTTATTGACATTCAGGGATATAATTGTTCATTTGGATATGTGTCCAAAGAATTGGCAATTTATGATGGTATTCGTTGTGCAAATTATTTATTTAAACCACCATTCTCAAGAACTATGTTATCTGCTGAAGATCAAAAAATTGGTTGATTGCTTAGAACAATATCATGGTTTATGTTGGTCAAGTGGATTTGTTGAAATAAATGATATCGAGAACATTTTACAAGATGTATTGAAAATTTATCAAACTCCATATCGAATTTATGTCAAAGGAAATGCAAAAGTGAATATTTTAAAGAAATTCTTAAATGACGACTACATACACCACATTCCCATTCAACATGAACCTAAATTAAGTCAATTTAAAATGATTCCAGAGTGTTATTTTCATAAAAATATTAATCCATGGCATTGTGCATTATCCAATGTAAAACTACTATATAATTATCGAAATTGTTGGAAATAAAGAACTCTATGATTTAGTCGTATTTTTATAGTTTTTTTTTTCTTCATTTACAGGCTATTTTAGTTTATTTATTTATTCAAATCTTAATTCTTTTGGAAACAAAGTTTGATTATATCATTCGTTTCATAATAATACTATAGTAACTTAAGAAAAAAAACATTTAACGTTACGACAACGATATACGGTAAATTGTGTTTTTAAATTATTACATTCGCAATGCATTTAAATCAACTCTTTATTTGGTAAATTTTGAATTTTCTTATCTGTTTTTACTGAACTCTCTCTCTTGCTCTCGAATTTATATAGTTATTAGTAAAGAAAATTATACATAGCAATTAAATTTATATTTTTTGGATAATGCAACGATAAACAATTATGATCAATGCATCGTACCCAGCCTCCAGATTAACAGTTAGTTAAATAGTGAGTTCGTTGTAGATAGCACACACACAGTTGTCTTGCTGCTTTCAGATATAAATAATAATATTAAGTAATCTACTTACCAATTCAGTCTTGCGGACGGCTTCGGAGGAAACTTTGTCTAACACTTGTTATTCACTACTGTATTTTTTTTGAAATTATGTTTTTTTAGAAAATTCTGTACTGTTAGGATAATTTGACTTGATAAATGGTCCTATTTATATGCCCTGTTTATATATGCACTTATGATAATTAGTACTCTTTAGTAGACAGGCTTGTAATTAATGGGTTGTTATAAAACTCATTATCTTCAAGTGCTACTACTTAATAAATAATGTTTTGCAACATTGTTGTTAAGACTATAATTACCTTTTTTATGGTGTACTCCATTAAAATAATAATGACTTTTGCAAGTTTGTAAATAATGATAAGTAATGACGTATAAAAAATAATGTTTTGCAACATTGTTGTTAAGATTATAATTACCTTTATGTACCCGTTATTGTAAAATATATAGCAATTTAAAAAATAACAACTTTTTAAAAGTATACAATTAGCTGATGTTTTTTTATTCACCACAGTTCGTTTTCAGTTCAGTTTCAACCTAGTTAAAAAAAAGAAAGTCTGATACTTCAGACAGTCACCACTTAATACTTAAAACAATCACAATATTTTATAAGCAAACAACTTTATGTAAACGTAATTATTTTTTAATTGCATTCCATTAAAAAAAAAGAAATGGACTATTTGTCAATATATTCACTCAACATCTTTGCATCATATCGTCATTTCTATTTTTAAACTATTACGCAGTAAATGTCAAAATATATACTTTACTGGAAATATACCAATTTTCACTTGCTAAAGGCAAATTTTAGTTTTTTTTCTTTTAATATTTACAGCTATTTATTAGGAGTAAATTGTACTTTTTTTCAAGGTATATTTCAGTTGGTGGTATTTACTGAAGATAAGAAATAAAATTCCCAATAAAATTCCCAATAAAGTGGTATCAGACCAACTTTTTCCAGTAAGTTTTTTTTCTTATTTTATATTTTTTTTATTTTATTTTATTTTATATACCGTTCAAGACACTGAGGCTCTGAAAATAAATTTAAAAAAATACACAAATATTTTGATTAGTGTATTATTTAAAAAATAATTTTTTTTTCCAAAAATTGTTTACTAAGATATATAGGTGTAATAGACAACAACAACAACAACTTAAAGAATTTTAATAACCTTTTAAACTATTTTTGCCAAAAATTGTTTACTAAGATTTATAGGTGTAAATAGACAAAAACTTAAAGAATTTTACTAACTTTCTTATATAAATATGAATATAAAATAGTACTAAATAACACTAATTACTACTACTACTATTACTACTTAGGTTAGAATTTTTTCCTTTTAATTTTTTATTATTTTTTCTACATGTCGCTAAACGAATAACATACTTGTTTGAACTTTCTTTTTTTTTTTTTTTTTTTTTTTTTTTTTTTTTTTTAGTAGTATTGAGTTAAATTTTAAAAAAAATAGGATACCTAGACTTTATTGTAAAATAGTACGCAAATGGGCAATTAGAGAAATAAATCTATTTATTAGACTTTCATTAAAATAATATATATACTATAATGTTATATAACCTAACTACATCTTCCTAACTCATGTATTCATCCTCATCATCATCATCATCATCAAAGAAGTCTGCACCCTCTGAATCAGTTTCTATCTTATCATTCTCATCTTTTTGTTGCTGTTGTTCTTGTTCTCGTTCTCGTTGCTCTAACAACCATCTCTCTCGCAATATTGCAAGAGGTACATTTTCTTCTTCTTCTTCTTTTTTCTTGTTGTTCTTTTAACAATCGTTCTATCCAGATATTTAAAGGTAAATCTTCGTCGCTTTCCTGTTCCATTTCTTTTTCTCTATCTTCGAATAATTTTAATAACTCATCATGTCTTCTATTCAAATCTTGAATATATTCTTCTTCAGTCATCATCATCATTATTAGTAATATTATTATTAAAACAGGTTAATGTGTTTAAATTAACAGTAGAGGATATATTGGTACTATGAAAAAAAATTATTCCATTGAGTATTTTTTGTGTGGTATTATTTACTAGACATGCTTGTAATTAATGGGTTGTTATAAAACTCATTATCTTTAAGTGCTACTACTACTTAAAAAATAATATTTTGTAACATTGTTGTTATTAAGATTATAATTACCTTTGATCGTACTCTATTAAAAAAATAAAATGATAAGTAATAATACGTAAAAAAATAATGTTTTGCAACATTGTTGTTATGAAATTGTAACCTTTAATTATATAGCAATTTAAAAGATACAGCTATTTATGTAACACACTCGTACTAGAGTCGACAGTTTATTCTTCCTTAGAGTCGTAAATATTCATAGTTATTTTTTTAACTGTTTTTTAATTTTCTAGTAAACAAAATGGTTTTATATATCTTTGAATCCGAAGATTTAAATGTGCTTCCCACCAATATGCTATATGTATTACTCAAAAATTTATTGAAGTGAGTATCTTTGGTTTTTACTATATTATGGTGTTTTAGTGAATTTTACAAAAAATAATTCTGTATTCTCTTAACATTATTCTCTTCACTATACATCTCCTAAGAAATATAGACATTTTTTTTTTCTTAAATAATGTGCTTCCCAGCAATATGCTATATATATTACTCAAAAATTTATTGAAGTGAGTATTTTTGGTTTTTACTATATTATGGTGTTCTAGTGAATTTTACAAAAAAATAATTCAGAATTTTCATAACATTATTCTCTTCACTGTACATCTCCTAAGAAATATAGACGTTTTTTTTTCTTTAAAAAGGACATACTAAAATTCCTTCTTTATTCTGATTTCCTTACAACATGTATTTTAATTTTTTCAGACGTGGTGTTCAAAAAATATACATACAAAAGGAACAGGTCCATGTTCAGATTGAAGAAGAAATTCCTCCCATAAAACTATCAGATATCACATGGATGCTACCAGCTCGATACATTCAAGTCGAAGCAACAGATGAAGAGGAGGAAAAGACTTTTAAACAAGCTCTAAATAATTATAAACAAGTGGAAATGTATCTCTTCAAGAACCCCTATACTTTATAATAAAAATGAAAAAGACCTTTAACTTTGTGTTTTTTGTTTTTATATTTCCTCTTATAAATATTTTTTTTATTAGTTATAGAAAAACAAAGGGAAAAATAACATTTTGTTTTGCAGTCACCACTTAATACTTAAAACAATCACAATATTTTATAAGCAAACAACTTTATGTAAACGTAATTATTTTTTAATTGCATTCCATTAAAAAAAAAAAAATAAGAAATGGACTACTTGTCAATATATTCACTCAACATCTTTATATCATGTCGTCATTTCTATTTTTAAACTATTACGCAGTAAATATCAAAATATATACTTTACTGGAAATATACCAATTTTCACTTGCAAAAGGCAAATTTTAGTTTTTTTTCTTTTAATATTTACAGCTATTTATTAGGAGTAAATTGTACTTTTTTTTTCCAGGTATATTTCAGTTTTTTACTTGTATTTTATAAAACAAGAACTCTAGAAATTATTTTTTAGTAACACCTTGTTATTAATTTTTTTTTTGTTGTCAAAATAAACACAATAGTTGGATCGATAAGAATAATGAATAGTAAGTAATAATAGCAGTAAAGAAAGAAGAGGAATCGAAAGAGAAGCCAACGAACGAAATAGAAACAGATAATTTTTGTTTTTTCACAAAATAAAATTATTTATATTAACACTTTACACCTTTTTTTTCTTTTATAATGTAAAATTATTCTTTACTCTTAATATATATATATTTTCTTAAATCTGCTCATACTTGTGTGTTTTATTTACCCAAAAAAAAAACAACAAATCTATTATTAGTAAAGGAAAAAAAATAAAGTTCTACTAACAAAAAAATTTCAAATATAAAGTAAAACATCCTATTTTTTTTTGTTTACACAAGCTAGGCATTTATTATTATTATTTTCTTGGAAAACAGACTATTTTCGGTGATGATGTCATTGGCAATTTGGTCACGTGACTTCTTCAGACAGGTTAAGACAAGCGTCGTATGGAAAATTCCTACATTTTATTACGATATAGAAGAAACAAGGGAAACCCATTTTAACAACAACTCGATTACCCTCAAATAAGGCAAATCCAACGAGTTCAAATTCTCTCTCTCTCTCTCTCGCATTTCAACAACGAATCCAAACTCGTTTAGGCTAACCTAATTTTTTTTTTTTTAACATACTTTACGATTTTAGAAATATACCATACTCTACAATGCATTTTTTTACTCAACAAATTTTGACCTTTATTTCTTATAAAGGAGATTTTTTTTTTATATATATAAACTACATGGAACCAATTGTTTACTCTTTTCGCTTATCTTGCCCATTTTTTTTTCCTATAGGCTTTAAGAAACCAAATTAAAACTACGTAATTGATAAATAACATACTAGGGGAAGTAAATAATTTGTGTAAAACTGTTTCAGACAACACACACACACACACACACGCTATACTATTATGAGCCAATTAATATAATAATAAAGAATTTTTAATTTGTGTTTTATTGCTTTTATGTATGTATATATATATATATATATATATATATATATATATATATATATTTATATATATATATATATATATTTTACAGTTTATTTCATCGTTTTATTTCTAAACCTTCTAATATACAACGTTTTTTTTTTTCCCTACTTCTACAAGTCATTTTATTCTTATCCAACAGACAATACTTTTTTATATGTACCTTATACATGTGTTTTATTCACCTCTCATAATATAGAACTACCAACTAACGAGTTACACTTCGTATTCTTCCAGTAAAGAAAGAAGAGGAATCGAAAGCCAACGAGCGAAATAGAAACAGATAATTTTTTTTTAACAAAATAAATATTCTTAATATATATTTTCTTAAATCTGCTCATACTTGTGTGTTTTATTTACCCCAAAAAAAAAACAAACAACAAATATATACAGGTTAGGCTAATTTATATTTTAAAAACAAAGCAAAACTAAATTATTATTAAGAAAAAAAAAGATTCAACTTACTCTACTAGTAAATATTTCAATTTTTTTTGTTCTTGTTTATTCCTCAAACAGGTTAGGACAAGTTAGGACAAATGTCAAGTAGTAGTAGTAGTAGTAGTTATTCAAACAAATCTTTCAGACAAAACACACACACATACACACTGTACTTTTAGGAGCAAATTAATATAAGAAAGAATTTTTTTTAGGTTAGAATAGATTAATTTATATTTTATTAGTAAAGGAAATAAAAAAAAATAAGTTCTACTAGTAAAAATTTTATTTTATTTCTAAACTTTATAATTTACAACATTTTTCCCAACTTAATTTGGGATTTTTTTTTTACTTATCCAACAAACAATTCTATTTATATAAATGCAACAGAACTCTATCACAAGGGTCTACGGTTCGTATTCTAGCTAGATCACTCCAGATTTTTTTTTCATTTAAATAATTTATCAAAAAAAATAGGGGAAATTACCCTCTTAACAAGTCAAACAATTTGTTTTCAGGAGGTTCAAAGCAAATGTAGAATATGCAATGGCGAAACTTATTCACCTTGGTACACACCGATTGGGAAGAAGAAACCAACCCTTTTCCAAAACTAACGATAGGAAAGAGACCAACTCTTTGTAAATAATTTTCCAATAAAGAGAAAATATAAAACAAGAATCTGATATATTGAAGAAGAGATTTAAGCAAGTGTAAAATTATTTATATATATAAGGACAAAATAAATACAAAAAAAAATTGAATCGGGTATTTTATTTTTTTGCTTTATACAGATGAGGTGAGGTGAGGCGAGGCTAGGCTAGGCTCATTTCATTTCATTTTGTTTTTTTTTTGTTTGTTAGAATAAAGTCATATCACCACACTTCCTCTCACCACAGACAGACAGGTGGTGGTTAAGACAAGTTAGGACAAGTCAGAACAAATATTATTATTAAATTAAGTTAGGCAAAAACGACAATCGGCTATTCTCTTAGAATAACAAGGAAATAAAAAAAAAATAAGTTCTACTAGTAAAAAAATTTATTTTATTTCTAAACTTTTCAATTTACAACATTTTTCCCAACTTATACAAGTCCTTTTTTTACTTATCCAACAAACAATTCTTTTTTTATATATACCTTTCAGTTACCATTTATTTCACGAAGCTTCAATAGCCTAAATGCTAATACAACAGAACTCCATCACATGGGTCGACGGTTCGTATTCTAGCTAGGTCATTTCAGACTTTTTTCATTTAAATAATTTCCAAAAAAATATAGGGAAATTACCCTCGTACAGAAAAATTTTATTTTTGCCTTTTTTACAACATACCAAAACTACCCCTAAAAAACTACCCCTAAAAACCACCCCTTTTTTGGAAATAAGGACTTTTTGGCCTAATCTACACCCTCATCATCTTCTTAACAATACACCCAAATTCTTTGATTCTTTTACTTTTCGTCAGCTCTTTCAAGGTCATTCTTCAGCTCTTCCAAGGTCATTCTTCTTCTTCTTCTTCGGGTCTTGGTACGCCGCTTCGGATGGACACATGCCATCGAGGTGCCACCAAAAATAAACACACTTTTTTTTTCCTTGTTAAAACATCAATATCTTATTTGTTTACGTAATTTAATTATACCAGCATCCAAAGACTACTAGTAGTAGTAAGATCTTTTTTAATATGATACCTTTACTAACACTATCTCGTAAGAATCCTCTGTGGCTCAGTGGGTTAAGTCGCTGGTTTTGCAGTATGGGAAATAAAGGTTCGAATCCTGCTCTAGACATTAGCTTTTTTTATTTATATTAAAATTCCTATAAGTCCACAACCTAATGTGTATATGTGATGTATGTATGTGTGACGTCAGTGAAGACCTCTTCTTGCAGAAGACAATCCACCACATCGAGGCTCACCTAATCTCTCTCTCTCTCTCTCTCTCTCTTAAGCTTTACGACATCCAATTATGCCAAAAGGGCACTGACCAACAGCCACCGGACTGTGACGTCATTGAACACTTCTTCAGCTCTTTCAAGGTCATTCTTCAGGTCTTTCAAGGTCATTCTTCAGCTCTTTCAAGGTCATTCTTCAGCTCTTTCAAGGTCATTCTTCAGGTCTTTCAAGGTCATTCTTCAGCTCTTTCAAGGTCATTCTTCAGCTCTTTCAAGGTCATTCTTCGGCTCTTTCAAGGTCATTCTTCGGGTAATGGGACACATGCCATCCGCAGTCCCAGTACCCCGCCCTATATACTACTACCACATGTCTCCTTTATTCGTGCATAAGTATTTAGATAACAGACCGTATATAAAGATAAATCTGTTAGGTGTCGATCTTTCAGCTTTATTTGACTCTGGCGCAAATACATCGGTTATAGGTCGGAATGGTATTGAAATTTTAAGTCGTTTGGGTATAAAAATATGCCATGTCAAAAATAGAAGTGTTACCACAGCCTATGGCAGCCGCCAAAAAGTTTTAGGTACGGTTGAGTTGCCGCTGGTATGCAATGGTCATAGTTTAGTAATCTCAGCTCTGGTAGTACCTTCCTTATCACACCATTTGATTTTACGATGTGATTTTGCACAAAAATTTGTGGAAATAGAACGTTTAAAAGCAGAAAAAGTAATAAGTTCCTTCAAGGAAATTTGTAGTAAAGATAGGTTAGGCCGAACGAATAAAATCACCATGTCTATAGATACGGCTGACGCTAGTTCTGTAAAGGCCCTTCGCCATGTCTCCGTAAATGTCAAAAATATTAAATAAAGAGTTAGATGAAATGTTGAAACTCGGAGTGATTGAAGAATCAAATAGTCCTTGATGTTCTTCAATCTTATTGGTGAAAAAGGCCGATAGACAGTATCGTTGTGCTTTGACGGACGAAAACTTAACGATGTCAGCAAATTGGATAATTATCCACTACCGAACATCGACAGAATTTTGACATCACTCAGGAATGCTAAGTATGTGTCCTTGATAGACCTTAGAAAGGCTTTCTGGCAAATTCCTCTAGACGAATCCTCTAAGGAAAAATTCGCTTTTGCAGTCTTAGGACGAGGTCTTTTCCAGTTCATCACTATGCCGTTTAGTCTAAAGAACGCTGCTCAAACTCAGCAACGTTTAGTGGATGCTATATTTGGTCAAAAGTACGAGCCAAATATATTTACTTATCTAGATGACATTTTAGTAACATCGGAAGATTTCGAATCGGACATTCGCTTGCTTAAAGAAGTAAAAGATAAATTGAAAGAAGCTGAAATTTGAGCAAATGTGATTTTTTTCAAAACATCACTAAAGTTTTTAGGCTATATAATAGGCTCAAATTCTTTGCATACCGATCCGGATCAAGTAGCAAGTATGGTTAATTACGGAAAACCTACTAATACTACGGAAGTTAAACGTTTTGTAGGAATGTGTTCTTGGTATAGACGTTTTTTAAAAAACTTTTCTAGCCTGTTGTCACCTATTAATGATCTTTTGAAAGGACGAAAAAAAGGACAGCAGACTGAACACAAGCAGCAGAAGAATCTTTTAGAAAGATTAAAGAGCTGTTGGTTTCAGCTCCGATTTTATCCCAACCGGATTTTTCACAACAGTTTTATATCTCTAGTGATGCTTCTAACACAGATTTAGGGGGCGTTTTAACACAGAAAATCAATGATATGGAAAGGGTGATCGGATAAGCGAGTAGAACTTTATCAAAGGCTGAACGTAATTATTCAGTTGTCAAAAGAGAATGTGTACTCTTTAATATTGAAAAAATTTGACCTTATATAGAAGTTGTCGAAAGAGAATGTGTACTCTTTAATATTGAAAAGATTTGACCTTATATAGAAGGTGTTCCTTTGACGGTTATAACAGATCATTATAGTTTATTATGTGTCAAAAACTCTAGTGGCAAACTAGCGCGTTGGGCAATTAGGCTGAGACAACTTACGTTTAATTTAGTTCATAGAAGAGGGATCCATAATGTTATTCCTGACGCTTTGTCAAGAATCTCAGATCATGTAGTGGACGAGTGCAGTTTCCGTGCACAGATTGGTGTAAGAATTGACACAGTGATCGTATCAATCCATGGTACGATAATTTACGCCAAAAATTAAAGAATTTTCAGAAAATTTTCCTCAGTGGAAAGTGGAAAATGATTCAGTGTGCAACTTTATCCCAAACCAGTTGCCTTTAAAAGTTAATGTACCTGAGTGAAAAAATACTAGTTTCTAAGCCATAGAGAGAGGAAATTATAGACAAGTGTCATACTCCTCCTACTTCTGGTCATTTTGATTTTTATAAAACTCCTCACAGGGTTCAGGAACTGTATTATTGGCCAAAAATGTGTTTTGATATTTTAAAGTTTTTAAGAACTTATGAAGTGTGTGAAGCGCAGAAATCTCCAAATACATTACTTATGGGACTAATGGGAAAAGAGAAAATAGTTAATTACCCTTTTCAAGTCATAGCAGCTGATCTAGTAGGCCCATTACCACGTTCAAAAAAGGGAAATAAATGACTTTTCGTGGTTTCTTGCTGATTTACAAAATATACCATGTTATTTCCTTTGAAAAGCTCTAAAGCTGAATGCATAGAGAAAATTTTAGAAAACGATGTTTTTCTCATCCACTGAGTTCCATCGCTTTTGATATGCGATAACGGTACTCAGTTTACCTCCGTTTCAATCCCTTGTACCCTCCACAATGTAATTTCGTTGAACGTAATAATCGAACTGTGGGAAGCGCCATTAGAAAAAATTTCAGATTTAGTCTACGGTTTGGCTAATTTAAATGGGACTAAAGTAGAACAATGGCATATTAAAGAATTAAAACCTTTCAATGGACCTAACCCTAATGAAAGTTTGTCAGAAGAAGAATAATTTATATTTACATTATCTTAATTGCACAATATGATTTTTTTTTTTTTGATGTTGCTCTGTAGAGGTGACGACATCGTTATTTGATTTTTATAAAAGTTGAGCTGTGTATAGCTTAGTGTTATTATTTTTTGCTAAGGTTTTGGGTATTGGCCATATCCAAACTTATGTTGATTATGGTTGATGTCTTAGCATCAACTCAGTTTTTGCGAGCTTGCGATAGTGTCACACTCAGAATATATCATACGACTGTCGATATTTCGGAGATCGCGAGATCTGATTTGCTAATGATCCCAAATAATACGCAGTTTCTTACACTTCGAGGCGAAAACTTGATTAGAGGCAATCCAAAGTGATCTTGAGTTTGGACAAGCGCAAGATGTAGCTCGTTTGGTATGACATTGAGTCAAGAGATTTTATGAGCAATTTCAAAGTTAGTTACCCGAGGGAGTGTGTTTTGTTACCTATGTGGTATATTTTGGGTGCAATTAAGAGTAAATTTATTTTGATTTATCCAGTAAGTCTGAGACTTAGATTATTTTTTATTTAGATCTTCTTCTGAACTAACAAGCTGAGGATGTTTTTTATATTTTTTCAGGGTCTTACGTTACCTTTGAGTCACTAGTTTTCTATGATTTTATTTTGCATAGACTCATAGGCATATAACGTTATTTTTACTATCAGGTTGATATGAAATTGAAGTCGTACAGGAGAATTAAAGGCTGATCATTTACAGGAGATGAGAGCAAAGTAAGACAGTCGTTACACAAAGAAATGATCAAAATCTGACACCGAGATAAGAACCTTGTTAAGAGAAGCTAAGCGCAGTGAAGGAAGATTCCTAACCGAATTCTTAGATTAAGTTTGGGCTGACAGAAAACGGTTATGCCTGATACCTGTAGCAGTTTCTTCTAGAGGCTATTGTCTGGGGAGACGATTAACACCGTGATCAAATATTTTCACTGTCAACGATGTTTTCTTCTTGTTTCTGATTTTGCTGGAAAAGCTTTTGCCATCTTTAATATTTTTCTGCATTTTGCCATGGAAAGGTTAAAAAATTTTCGCTTCGATTAGATTTTTTTTAAGCTCATATTTGCTTTTTGAAAAATTTAAGTTTAGATGCTCAGTTAACTTAATCTTACAAACCTTTTAGGTTGTATTCCATAAGTTTTTTTGCTTTTTTTACAAGATGTGATGCACCGAGTGGTATCAGATGCCATTACGCCATTTGGCAGGGAGTTAGTCTTCCTGAGGAAGGGACTGATTGGAAGGGTAGTCTATGGGGGGCGAACATTTGAGCTTTGGGACCTTTTAAAGGCTTCTTCCCTTAGTGGTTATCTCTGTCTGAGCCAAAGGAGTGCCTAGCTACTGTATTCGACCGAGCTCCAATTAGCCTATTAGTGGTGACAGGCTGTTAGCAGTAGTGTGTTTTGAGACACCCTATTAAAAATAAAAAAAATTTTAGACATAGTTTCAGTTTAGTGGATTCTATAATCTACTCCCTTTGATGGTGGATACCAGAGTCACCAGTTCTGTATTTTATTTTCTCCATCTTTCAGTATAACGCCGGGAGGTGTTTATCTCCTGTTATCTGGGATGGATTAGATGTTTTTCGTTGTTGTTCTAGGGCGAAACCAGTACATGAGAGTTCTTCATGCAACTTGGAGAAGCACAATGCTGGTTATGTTGTTATCTTTGTGTAGCCACCCTGAGGAGCGACGGAGAGCGTTTTTCCGGCTCATATTCCTGGGTAGATTTGCTACTTTGGTGCGATTAGCCAAAAATCTGTTTAGCGTTTGCTAAGAGCTTTCACCAAGTGAGTATGGAGTTGTCATAACCAAGAATTTGGGATTTGAACTCTTATGTATGTATTTGCTGCCTGAGGGCGTGTGCTCAAAATGTGAAATTTTGAATCGTTTTGTTTATGGACTCCCATATATGAAATTCTGATTTTAGGGAGGTCCTATTTCGGGACTTGCTGTCTCATATAGTTATTTTGGTAATGTTTCCTTGAATGTTAGTTGTGCTCGAACTAATCATTCTGTTCTTTGTGAACATTGCTTTTTAAAGTAGGATCATTCAGTTCGGTGAATTTTAGCTTTTATAGCTATTCACTATGTTTATAGTGATATTGTTAGCTTTTATAGCTATTCACTATGTAAGTTGCGAGATGGTTCTTTTAGAACGCGGACTTTGTGTAGCTGAGGGCTATTTACAAAGTGTTTTCTTGGCGATGAGCCGATGTGTTTTCTGGCGATGTACCAGAATATTTTGTTGGCGATGAGCTGATGTGTTTTCTGGCGATGTATCAGAGCGTTTTCCTAGAGATTTTTGCATTTGTATGGACGTCTTAGGACGCCCAAATTGCGCGATATTGCGGTTATTTTCTGAATGCGACTAGATACTAGATTTGGAATGTGCTGTTAGCGGTGAGCTTGAGCATTCATGACGATTTTCCCAAGCGCTTTTCTGGTGATTTATCCAGATATTTTCTTAGCCATGGGCTAAATGGTCTTATAATACTTTCTTTTTAGAATTAGAATTTTAACTAGAATTTCTTATTCTTTTATTTTTTTCTTTACGCGGGAATTTTTCAAAAATTTCTTTTACTAAAATAGAAAATTTTCTGACAATCCTTAAGTTGTCTTAAGGAGGGTGTTTCCATTTTAGTTTAGTTAAATTTCTTTGGTTTGGATGAGAGTCTAGATAAGGTTATATTTTTCGTTTTAGTAACAATAATAAAGATATTGTTTTTATATAGGAAAACTATTAACGTTATTGTGGAAAAGTATTTCTTATGTTCATTCAAGGACTTTTATCTGATTTTTAATGTGCTTAATATTAGTGCTTAATAAAATTAAGTCTAGAAGTAAGATTTGAAATTTGTAATTTTGTTTTAAGTTTTTTGACCTTAGTATTAAATGATAAATTGTAACACTTTGTACTATTTACTTAGGTAGGCTTAGTTTAATTGACTAATGTAGTCTATTTCTTTCTGGAAGGGGGTAAATGTAACATTATTTTTTTCCTAGATTTTAGGATCATGTTACGAAACAGTTTTTTTTTCTATAATTTATATTTTACTACAGTTTTTTATATTTGATTAAGCAGTGAGTTTAAATTTTTGAGCAATGTAACTTAACCAGTAGTGTATAGCGTGTTGCCGACTTAACGTACTTCGTTTGCATTGAATGCGTCTAATTTGTTAAAAATTGCGTTCCGGAAGTGAACCAAGAAGTAGAGAGAAGATATATAAATGGCCATTTGGAATTTCCTCCAGCATGCCGTAGTGGCTTTTTCCTTCCATCATGCCGTAGTGCAGTAACAGCTTTTTTCCTCAGTGATGGAGTAGTGGTTTTTTCCCAGGCCGTAGTAGGCTTTTTCTTCAATCTTGCCGTAGTACAGTGGCCTTTTTCAGTTCTAAAATTATTCTGCTCATCCTAAGGCATTTCGTGTGATTAGCTACCCAAATGAGAATAGGAGAGTAGCGGGTGAGACAATATTTTGGATGAGAATCTCACCAGGAGAGGCCAAGCTGCTTATGGAAAACTCACGAAGAGAAACCAAGCAGTAAGTCAACACGTGTAATTCGCGAAGTCAATTTTACAAACTTTTATATCGTGGCTTATAAAGCCATTTAATTTTTTTTTACACTTAGAATCAGTGATTGATAAAACCTTCCTAACTTTAGTATAAACTCTCTTTAAATGTGTACACTCTCATAGCATAAGGGATTTTTATTTAGTTGATATAATTTTAAGAGTGTAATAACTGTAAGAATTTTTATTTTGTTAATTACTAAATTAATCTTCAGTATTTTTTCATTTTTTGAGCTGAACTTAGATTCCTTTTATTCTGAAATGAATGGTGCCCAAAATAGTACAACCAAGATTTAAACAACTATAGAGACTATTTTCAAAAGACGTACAAAAATTATCTCGATCTTCATGTTCTCTATCAGAAAAAAAAGAGCTAGCTTATATCTAATTTTGATCTCCGAGCTAAATATATCTAATCTCTCTCAGTATTAATATCCTCTCAATCCATTTTCAAAAAATAAGATATACTTAAGAGGCAAATAATGGCTTCTATTTAATAAAACTATTAACTATAAACTTTAAGAAACCAAAAAAGGACTTGACACAATATATAAGGATCAATCCCTTGAACTTCTTTCCCCAACTTCATCTTTACTGGAACTAACTAATAATAGTAATTCATTAACTCAGTTTTGGGGTTTCTTCACTCCAAGAAACCTAAAATGAAAATACAATACTATATATGAGTATATGGAAGAATTACACTAACTCTCTCGTCCTTTTCGTGTTTGATTATAAATAAATGAAAATTGTAGAAATAAAAACACAATTTTTAAATTTCTCGACTTTAAGAACCGCGACAAGGCTGTGTAACATGATATACAGGGTGTGATGAAAAAGAAATTACAGAAAAATAATAATAAATATGCCTTCAGTTTGATAATTCAAAAATTCGACATTAAAACTAGATCTTTTAAGTTTTTAGCGTCCCAGACATTGGTGGCCGAAACAAATGAACATGTGACTGAATTTTTACAAACACATAAAATTTACAGTTGTATGCATGCAGTATTATAATAAATCTTATAAAAAACAAACGAAAATTATTACCTTTGTAATATATAAAAAATTTGATACTGACACTGCAGCAATTAATTACACTTAAAGTTTTACGTTTTAACACTGTAATGGTTTTAAAAATTTTCTATCCGATATTGAATAAACTATTAGCATCTCAAAATTACTTCATATACCTTAACAATCTCACCTATTTGTCCTACGAAAGTTATTATTTTAAAAATAACTGTATAATATTATAATCAGTTCAAAATAAGCCAGGATAAAAAGGCATTATACAAGTAATGCACCAAAGTATTCATTCAAATATAAGAAGGAATCTTCTCTTACACCAAAAATGCAAACCGTTCATTTAATTTGTTTATTATAGAAATAAATTCAGTGGTATATCGAAATGAATAGCGATTTTTCAAAAAAAAGGTCAGAGATCGTATGTTTCAGTAATAATTCAATACTAATATTTTTACAATTTTTAATTTTTAAATATTGTTAACTAACTATTTTAAAAAAATGCCTAAACCTGCTGACATATAAATAAATTCGAGAGATAATACCATATATAATTCCCAATACCAATTTATATCATGATTCGATGGAAAATCGATTTTTTTTTAAGATATTAAGAATATTTAAAAAAAAAGAGATAAAGAAATAAAGTTTTGACTAGACCTTTTTATATTAGTTTTAAGCACTTGGTAGCTAATTAGGTAAGATGTTGTTATATATTAAACTTAGGTCCTTAATATCTGTTCTGTCATTCACTGCGTTTTTTTCTTTTCTTATTTCTATCATTTCTTTAGTTATTAATTTATGATAGTTGTGGTCTTTGTTTAGTGCAGTTGTGGCATTCTTTGAGTATTGTGGCCATCCAATCTATTTTTTAGTAGTTGACTAGTCACACTTATGTATTTTTTTGGACAATATTCACATGCTATGCAGCATTACCGTATATAAAAGACCTGTCTGAAAAAAACTACAATACACACTAAACAAATATGACGTAACTGTTTCTCACAAATCTTATAACAAGTCCTATTCATGAAACTAAAAAGCAACACCTCCATAACAAAAAAATCTAATGTAATGTACTCTATTTCTTGTGAAAATTTTCCAAAAAAATACATAGGTATGATTAGCCAACTACTGAAGAATAGGTTGAACGGCCACAAACACGCAAAGAAGGCCAGAACTTAACAAATACGAAAACGGAACAAATCACATATTTAATGACAAAGAAACTAAAATCTTAAACAAAGACCACAACTACTATAAATTAATAATTAAAGAAATGATAGAAATAAGAATAGAAAAAATGTAGTCAATGACAGAACAGATATTAAGGACCTAAGTTTATCTTACCTAATTTGCTATCAAGCACTTAAAAATAAATATAAAAAAAATAATAAAAAAAAAAATTTCTAATAAAATTAATAAAAAACATATTTTCCGAGGTTTAACATAAAAACCAACTAGAAATAAAAGCATACAAAAAATATGTGCATTCAGCTACCGTACAAAAGTGTTTTCGCTAGTCTCATCGTTGGCCTTAGATCGAGATGTATTGGTCGGATTTACTTATTTTCGAGGTACGAACAATATAATATATGTTGATTAGTGACTCTAATTTTTAACTAATTGTTATTGTTAATTTTAACAAAATTTTAAACCAATTGTTCAATATAAAAGACAAAATTTTATGTGTACATGCTTTTATATTTTGTGATTGAAGTATAGTTTGTATACGTAAGTTGACTGTGTTTGTATTTTTTAATTTACTTTTAGAAATTAAAACCAATATCAAAGAAAAAAAAAATTGAGAATGCCCATAATTACACACACATATATATATATATATATATATATATATATATATATATATATATATATATATATATATATATATATGTACAGGGTGTCCCAGTATTCCGTATACTGCCCATAACTACATATATATATATATATATATATATATATATATATATATATATATATATATATATATATATGTACAGGGTGTCCCAGTATTCCGTATACATAGAGGTACTGTGGATTTCTGGGATAAAAATATAACCATTTAACTAAACTTACCTTAGTCCAAAAAATCGTAAATTTAAGAAAAGAGTGTCAAAGTTATACTTTTATTTTAGTTTTTCTTAAGTAGTTTTCTTAATAATTGTACTATTTGTACAAGATTCGGTGCTAAGGGGTTTTTTGAGATAGGAAATCGAAATCAGCTCATAGTTTTGTTATAAATTGTAGCTGGCGCTTCTTTTTGCATTATGTATACTTTTAAATTGTCATAACTTTTTTACACCACTCTGTATGATATTTTTAATTAAATATTCGTATTTTCTGCCTTCTTTTGTCTAATAAATCTCTCTCGGTAAATGTTGTTTCCAATTTTTAATTCCATTGTCAAATTCGCAAAACCTTCACACTTCATCCAGGCTTAGGACAGGTCCAATAGAATAGTCTTTGAAATTTGGAGCATGCTTAAAGGTAAACAGGCTAACAACGATAATAAATTTAAATACCAACGGGCCAACAACAGTAAGAATGTAAAAATAAACTGACTAAGGGCATAAGAGAGTATCCAAAATTGACAAATTCAAAAAAAAAATCCCACTATCTCAGAAACTGTTGCTCGGAGTAACATTTACCAAGAGAACTTTTTAGACAGCAAAAGGTGGAGAATACGAATATTTAATTAAAAATATCATATAGAGTGGTATAAAAAAATTATGAAAATTTAAATGTATAAAAGGAGCAATAAGTGGCGCCCCTGCAATGTACAAACAAAACTGTGAGCCGATTTCGATTTCTCATCTCAGAAAACCGTTTAGCACCGACTTGTACAAATAGTATAATTATTATGAAAGCTATTTAAGAAAAACTAAAATAAAGGTATAAATTTGACATCCTGTATCTCAAAAATTACGAATTTTTGGACTAAGATAAGTTGAGTTAAATGATCATATTTTCATCCCAGAAATCCACAGTAACTCTATGTACACGAAATACTAGGACACTTTGTATTTATATATATATATATATATATATATATATATATATATATATATATATATATATATATATATATATATATATATATATATATATATATATATATATATATATATATATATATATATATATATATATATATATATATATATATATATAACTGCCAACACTTCTCGACGAAGATCTTTAAATATATTCCAATTTAATCGATCCACCCGATCCAATTTTAGGCATAGCTACTTTTGATATATTATTTTAAAAAAATATTACTATTATTTATATTAATGTATTATTTATAATTAATTATTAGTCAAATTATTTTTAAAAAATATCTCATGTTAAATAAACTATTACTGAAATCATTTAATGCTGGTTGTTGCCTCTATAATAATTTGTATTTAAATAATAAATTTGTTAAGTTTTATATCATAAAACTTGCCCAATTTCTTTTATTTTTCCTCTTCGGTGTTGAGAAGTTTTGAAATGATTTAGGAAATATTTTCGCAATGCCAGCACCGATTCGGAAATCTTCAAATACACACAATGTACTAATGCATATTTCTTGGAACATATGAATAAGTTACCTTTTATTTTACTAAACTTCAATCTTAAATAATTTTGCTCGTGAAGTGAGTACATTTATATATTTTCAATTACATAAATATATAATAAAATAAAAGATAAAATAGGTCAAGTTTGAGTTAATGGAAGCAGACTTATATATAATACTAATTTTATGAAGTTAAAAATGAAAGAATTTTTTTCATTTGGATAGACATTCTATAATTGATATAGAGTTTTTTTTGGAAACGTATAAAATCTTACCTTGCGTGAAAACCATACTTCAGGCAAATACGTATAAAGTTTAGAAGAATATAGTTTTAGGCTTATAGTTTTAACTAAAAAATAGAAAATAGAAACAGGAAATTATGATAATGTAATAGTTAATGAAAATTAAGTGTTACATATCAGGATGTTAGTTTTTAGCAAGATTTAAATGTTAGTCTAAGTATAATGAGATATAAGACTATTGTGATTATCATTCATTCAAGATGTCGTCATTCATTTAAGGGAGAAACAATTTTTTGGAAGGTTGTTGGCTTTACAAAGGAAAACCTTATGGAAAAGCAAATATTATATATGTCATGACTATTTTATTCTAAGATAATTTGGTTTTACCGTATAATCTTTATCAAAAAAGTTCCCATTCGGTAGAGATTAAGGCATATTATGTGAAAAATAACTTAAATATTTTGTTTTCGGTTTTATTTATCCTCAGTTAAAAAATTATATTTTAACAAAATTACACCTAGATGGAGTGTAACAGTTGTGAAATGTATATAGAGGAAATAAAATATTTGAAATTTTTTACCCCAGGAAACTGAAGTAAAATAAAATTTGATGTATCGTTTTATTTGTGGAATTAAGAAAACTGTGTTTAAACTGTTTTGTTACTTATATCATAAAAATACATTTAAATTAAATATTTGTTAAAATAAATTGTTTTAATAATATATTGTGGCTATTTTAGACAATAATTTTTTAAAGTTATCTAAATTTGATGATGAAGTTAAATGAATATAGTGTAACTTTAAGTCTGTGCTTGATTCACTGGCCTTACAATGCATTAGAAAAATTAAAACATTGAAAATAAAAAAGTAGTTGACTAATCCATTATTATCATATTTCAAAAATACTGTAAACATAATTAAATCGATTACAAATATGCTTATGACATATAACATATTTATTTAATAATAATTTTGGAATGGAATTAATAAAGTGTTTTTTTTAAATTTTTTTTTAGGGTTTAGCACACGTGCTGCAGGGAAATCCCTAAAGCGCTACAGGAACGACACGTATGTGGAAAAAGCGATTCACGTTGGTCTTGAATCGCTGTAAATTGTGCTCGGTGGGAAACAGTCCTGGGCAAATTATTCCAAAGGAATGAGGTTCCCCGTATAAAAGACTGCTTGAAAAGGGTAGTACGAGGACTAACAAGTTGATACTAAAAAGAAATTCATATCAGCTTGTGTTGCATCTATTTTCACTACTTTTAACATAATAATAATTTTTGAATGGAATTATTAAAGGTAAAATAAAAGATCTGATACTTCAAATAGAATTGTTCTCAGCATGTTTCGTATTTATGTGTATCACTATTAAGACCAAGTGATATTTCAATATATTGAAAAATATTTATTTATAACATAGAATTAATAAAGGTTAAGTAAAAGAATTCAAGTTTAGACTAAAAGTCCACAAACTTCTTTAATAATTTTTTAATATGGGAAAAATCTATAAATCTTGTAATAGCGGTTCTTATTTTAAAAATCAACTTATTTTACTAGAAATTCCTCTACCAATAATATTAATGTGCCCTAAATGTAAGACCTGCTGACTTCAGACCTCATTTGAAATGTTGGGCATGTGATTTCAAGCCGGAACTTTTACATGATTTTACTTTACATATTTAAAATGTGGTCTAAAAATATAGATTGAGAATATCGAAGTATTGTAAATACTGTTTAATTAGTTACGTATATGGTGGAAGTAACTTTACTTCCGCTATAATATTTACAGGTGGCTAAAATATATATCTTAGTAAAGATCTGTGTGATTTTATTCCTTTACAATTGAAAAGATACATGAAGTTATAACACATGGGCTGAAAAGTCCCGGGCCTAACAAAGAAAACACGGTTTTTTTGGTTCAAAATTAGCTTTATTCATCAACGTAATCTCCATCAAGAGCAACGCAATCATTCCAGCGCCGCTCTAACAATGGCCAAACACTGCTCAGAATCATCAACACGTTCTTGTTTTTGATAAACAGTGAGCAAACTTTGAACAGAGCTTTCTCATAGTCAAATGCTCATGCAATATAAAGCCAACACGTTCTTTTGATATCTTTACGATGTCAGCTAACTCACGCAACTTCACTTTTCGATCATTCAAAACGATTTTATGGATTTTTTTTGATGTTTTCTGGTGTTACCGCCTCATTTGGACGTCCACTGCGTTCTGCATCATCGGTGTCTCTACGACCACGTTTGAAGTCAGCAAACCAACGTTTTATTGTTGTTTCTGATGGAGCGGAGTCCCCATAACACTTTTCAAGCCATTGCTTCGCTTGAACGGTATTTTTTCCCATCAAGAAGCAGTGTAAAATTAAAACACGAAATTGTTTTTGATCCATTGTTTGAAAATAACAAAAGTAGCGTCACTCTTAGCACAATAACTCACAAACTAATGAATAGAATATCATGAAATTTTAACAGCTGTCTTTTGAAGGTTAGTATTAACTGAAAAAAAAAGGTTGACTGCAATAAAACTAGCGCCATCTATGTGTTAGGCCCGGGACTTTTCAGCCCATGTGTTATATCCGTCTAGTTATTATATCGATAAAACTTTTAATTTTTTTTAAAATTTGGTTTTCTTTAAATTCCTATTATCAATTTATTTACAACCACAGTTGGTAGAACAATAATTTTTAAATTATTCATTTCGAGCCACGTTTATAGTGAGTCAACATGACATTGGCTAATGCACAATGCAATGGATTTATACTTATCTTATGTGTTTGAAATCGACTCAATTTTTGCTCCAATCTGACCGGAATACGAAGAATTTTCGTAAAAAATTAAGCTTTTCAGTTCTTTTCACATATTTACACACAAAGTAAAATAGAATATTTGAGTAAATTTTTAAAATAAAAAAAAAATGTCCACTGTCTCATTCCAAACAACGTCATCAACGTGGACGTCGTAGTAACTAACGATATTGTGGTGATGGTAACACTGAACTCCTGTCATGTTTGTTAATAATGTTTTTTTCACTTTGTGCAATGTTAAACAGTTTTGCAGTTTTACAAATCCTATATCACTGTAAACTTAGCCTATGTTATTTCTAGCTTAATTTCTTCTCTGTAGTTTGCAAGAAAGCAAATATATAATGGAGTAAATTTTTTTTAGTAACTCGTATGATGTCGAATTTAAAGCATCTTACAGTTTTGATGTGTTTTTTTAAAGAAAGAATCCGTTTATATACTATTAATTGAATCTGTAAAGACATGGTTGACAAAGTTATATAAACAATCTATGAATTTCCCAATTAATTTTTCGTCTCAGTGGTTATGATATCGTCCGTTGAGAATCGTGAATTGTAATTTATAACGCAAGAATAAAATAATTTCTATTTTCAATATCTTTAATGGAATAATTTTTCTTTTAAATAACATTAAAAATTCTCATTTAATTATTTTATATTACTAAGAACCGCAGTTAAAATGAGTTCAAATATTTCTTTAGTCATAACATGGGGATCCGTAAGTTCTCCAAAACCCTCAAAAAGACCCGGATAGTGATACTTAATATAAGTTCCCCAACAGAATGTTCAATAGTAACCCATCCTTGACCCAATCGTATCCATTCCATTAGAGACTTGGAGCAATTATATGTGGATGCTAATAGCTGCAATGAAATTAATATGAGGTAAAAGAAATACACATAATTTATATATATTCCTACCATAGAATGACATTTATTAATAATCTTTTTAATGAGCCAGTGTATCATTTGTCAACCATTTACTACTTAAATATTATTTAATACAAAAATTTTAATTGTGACACATTACCAGCTCATTGCATCCACAGCTGGATGTAAGCTTCCCCAAGTTGTCTCCAATAAACTCTGTTGTTTACTTTTTGCATCCCGCTAATAATTTTATGTCATCCGTCCATCTTGTCTGTGGTCTACCTCTGCATAAAATAAATAACATAAAAAAAAATAAATAAAATGAATAAAACGAATAAAATGAATGATTTATTTTTCTTTAATGTATTTGGTCTATTTAAAAACAAATATAAGGAACAATTTTTGGAGTTTCGAAATATATCGAATATAGAAGATTTAATTTCGATCTTTCAGCTTATGTGTGTCAATTACGCTATTTAAAATAAACATGATATTTTTAAACAAATTTTTCATAATAAAAATTTAGGACAGAGCCTTTTTCTAAATTTAGCAATGTCCAGTTTTTACATAACATATCTTGAGATCATAAGACAGACCTAATATATAGTGTGTACCAGAGAAGGCCTATTGCTACAATTCAGTATTTGACCAAAGAGTGGAAATTTAGATATTGCTAAGAGAGAAATATTAAAGAAAAATCCATCAAAGTAGTTATTTCTGTTTTTTTTGGTGAATTCATTATAAAAATAAAAAAAAATATATATGAACATTTTTTAGAGCCAGCACCACCACTGTATGGGTGCCCTTGCTAAATCTATAATGATATAATAGAAATATGTATTTTTATCTTGTGGGGTAGACCATACCGTAAAAAAGTTGAGAATAATGATATAATAAACTGAAGTTAGATAACCATGACATACTGAGTTAATATTTTAGACATTTATAGTAATAAATGTACATACATAAAGTAAGAAATAATTTCACAAAAATAACAAGTATTAGTACACTTAAAGTTAAGCAATCATTTATTCAAATACTTTATCTCCTTCGAAGGTTTTTCTCTATCTGAAAATACAAATGATGAGAAATTGCACTACGAGCTTTTATGATTCAGAAACATCCGACACTGTAAACAAAAGAGCACAGTGAAAGTGTTTATAGCAATCAGAATTAGGTGGGATTAACAATACCAATCTAAATAGGTAATTAATCTCTCCAAATACTGGATGCTATAAACATCTTCCCTAAGCGCTTTCGTTTACATTGTTGTAAATTTTTTTTTTTTTTTTATTACAAACGCTCATATACTTTTTTTAAATCAAGATTTAATTTCAAATTATAAAATAATACTTATTTCAAGAACAGTAGTAACTGAAAGAAATTATTTATTTGAAATTCATTATTTTGTAATCCATGTAAAAAGCATTTCACTAAGTAGATAAAGCTATGAGAGTACGAGATATTTTTCCTATGTTATTTCTTATGGAGCCTCATTTTGCATTTTTGGTGCCATTTTTTGACCTCGAACCAAAAGTCGGGTATATGTGCGCAAGCTGGCCAATGAGCGTTGAGCAGAGAGCAGTATCGGTTGCCTATATGAACATAACATATGGTGAAGGCGCCAGGTTGTTGTATTGACAGTTACCTATATGGAGTAGACAGGAGCAGGTGTGAAAATTGACAGCTGAGACCGTGTTCCAGGAAGCGCATGTGTGAGGGCTGGGTTGACGTTGAGAGTTGAGATATTGTTGGCTAGAGGAAATTTTAATATAATTAAGAAAAAAGTCAGGTCTAGACCAGGATACGAACCTTCGTATCTTCGGTTTCAATACTGCAAAACCAGCGGCTTTACCACTGAGCCAAATAGGTTTTGTATGAGAGAGTGTAATAATTTGGATGACATAAAAAAAGATGTGACTAGAGAAGTTGGTAAAAGGTGTCCAAAAGGTCCTTATATGTGTGAATAGGATAGTTTTTTGTTGAAAATAGTCCAAAAAGACCTAAATGAGTGTCCAAAAGGTCCTTATTCGTAATAATAAGGGTGTTTTTATTTAAAAAAGGGGTGAAAAATGTATCCAAAAGGTCCTTATTGTTAAAAAAGTGTTTGTTTTTGTTGAAAAAGGGGGTGAAAAATGTATTCAAAAGGCCTTATTATAGAAAAAAGGTAGTCCAAAAGTTACTATAAGGTTCCCATATTAATGGCCAATCACAGCCCAGCATTTGGCGTGGCTTTGACGTCATAGAAATTTGGACCAATGAGAGCGTTGTATGAAGTGGCAACATTGTGTGTGTGTTAGGTGTGGCAACACTGTGTGACAGTTGACAGATGTGAAGTTTGCGCGCACATCTGTCAAGGGGGGCTGTGCGATGTTGCCATGTGTAATGGTCCAGGGAGGGCTGCAGGAGGGGGGTTCCAGGAGGCCGGCCGGGGGGCCCCCCTTTCAGCATCCTGCGCGTGGGGATTGCGTATGATATTGGTTGCATAACCTAAAATAGGGGGCGTAGTCCTAGCTGTGGGAATTGGGGCCCCATTTGGGTGCATAGGGGTGGGGCTCAGGGAGCCCTATCGGTGTCCTACATGTAGGAATTGGTACCCCATTTTGTTGTGGTTGTTGTTACATGTGCAGGTGCATGTGAGTGGGGTTCAGTGGGCCCCCTGAGCCCCTGCCCCATGCACCTGCGTATGTGACGTAGTCCTAGCTGCATGAACTGGGGCCCCATTTGGGTGCATGGGGATGGGGCTCAGGGAGCCCTATCGGTGTCCTACATGTAGGAACTGGTACCCCATTTGGGTGTGGTTGTTGTTATATGCGTAGGTGCATGGGGGTGGGACTCAGGGGGCCCACCAGTCGCATGCACCAGCGCATATGGCAAGAACAACATCAAAATCGGAGCCCTACCTGTAGAAACTGGTACCCCATTTGGGTGCATGGGGGAGGGGCTCAGGGAGCCCTATCGGTGTCCTACATGTAGGAATTGGTGCCCCATTTCGGTGTGGTTGTTGTTATATGCGCTGGTGCATGGGGGGAGGGGCTCAGGTGGCCCACTGAGCCACCACTCCATGCATCAGCGTATATGGCAAGAACAACATGTAGCCCTACCTGTAGGAACTGGAGCCCTATTTTTGCGATTAGTTTGTTAAATTGCCATCATAATGGTGAACGTAAAATAAAAAATTTCGGTATATAGGTTAGATTTGCAGCATGTGTAAACCTAACCTATATACTGAAATATTAATTTGACGTCACGTTCGAATAATCTAAGTGAAGGAAAGTAAAAGACGCATACACAAATTTTCAAAAAATACATATATTTATTTTAAAAATAAAATAATGTTGTTACAAACTTATCTAAATGAAAGAGCGAGTAAAAAACTTATATGAATTTAAAGTAGATAATCATCATCAGAGTCGTTCTCGTAGGGATCTTTAAAACGTCTCTTCACTCCATATGGATGGTTAGCATGAAGTTTCTCAAGACAGTGATCCTGTTCATATACTTCAAATAAGACTTCAGAAAAACAACTCTGACACCAAAACTCCATGTTGTGATAATAAAGTATAGGTAACTGTAGTTTATCGCATATAGCATGATAATGATCGTTTATAATATTAAAGTTTTTAGTACATTGTTCAAAATTATTATAACATTTCTTACATATCCTAATATTAAAGTCCTTAACTAAATATACATTAACACATATACAATATGTCATTACATCGAAGTGATCTAACCAATCTGTAGTTGTAAGTACTGCATTTCTGGAAGCCATAGTAAAAGTCTTACTTAAATGCATGAAACCTAGATAAGTATTACATACCGATTCATAATCATGCTTAGCAATTCTATTAATATATGCCCATCTCGTAGCCGGATATAGAAGTAAAATTTTCAAAATTAAAGCCCATGGTAACTGAGGAGGTGAAGAAACGAATAATTTGGATAAATTCGTAACAAAATTACAAATGCTAATAATGAAATGAACCTTTCCTTGTTGACTGGTAGAACAGTTACGTTACCACGTTTAGCAAGCTCTTTAATCAAAAAATGACTGTCGTAGCCTGAGAGGTTATGGAATACAACGGGTATCATAAATTGTTTTTTGAAATTTAAATTGCAAGCCTGGTGGGCGAGACCCCTGAAACATCCTGTAAAATGATCATGATCGTGTACGATAACATCCTTCGATTTAAATCGAAGCTCGCATATGTGACAATGTGTAGCATCTTCTGCAGAATCAGTAACCATAGGTGTTATATTTTTTAAGCGACTATAAATCTAACTAGATAATTGAGTCATTTCATTAACGAACCATTCAACACAATTGGTGCCGCGATAACTTTTGAAATGGGAAAAGGAGTCGTCGTACGTACATTTCAAATAAAAACCAGCACTGAAAGCTTCGTGCCGTTGGTACTTCTGAGTATTTCCACCTGATGACTCATTTAAAGGAATTAACTGACATTCAAAGTCAGCATATATGATAAAAGGGCATTTTTGTTCATAAATAAAATTTTTAAATTCAATAAATTCATACTTTGGAAACGTTACTTTGTATTCATTGAACTTAGCACAGAGAACTTCGTGCTCGGTTAATTTGTTTTCAGAAAAAAAATAATTTAGAGAACGATCACAAAAAAATAATTTTTTCTTTTGTTTACCAAGTTGTGATTTCAATAGTCGCGATAAGTGTTTAATCCAGCAATAATGATATTTGATATTGATATCTTCGATATCAACATCCTGAGGTGTGTCAAAGTCACTTAATTTTGGAAAATATTTATCTTGAACCAAAAATTTACATGTCTAGGTAACTTATTTTTGGTTAACCGAGCCGGAACCACATTGAAAAAAGAAGATCTCTTAGTTTCTATCAGTTCTAAAGCATAAACATTTACCGAAATATTATTATTATTTTTTTCGAATTTAGGAATTTGGTCTAATGTCATAGGTGATGGTAAATTTTCAATGTTTAGTACTGTTCTGTAATATGGATACGAAGAAGTTAGGTTATAATTATTGCGAGCTGGGAATAATGTGCTAACAATTGCCCAAAAGAAACAGGCATGATCATTGTTCTTAATATTAATACAGGCCTTTTTCAGTTCTATTTCGTTAGGTAGTTTAATGTAAGATGATCCGTTCCCCATTTCAAATTTATTAATATTAATTTCAAGATAAATTATTTGCTGTAAAGCGAAACCGCTCTGGCGTTCTTGAAATTCAGACAATTTATTAAGATCTTTATCATAAACATGCTCAAAGAACCATTGCTCTAAATTCGTACCCAAATCGATAATACCATTCCTTGTATTAAAATATTTTAAATCAATAATATCAGATTCGGTACCTTTTTTAATAAACTCCCCACAAAAAGTCGTATTAACTTTTATAGTTGGAAAAATCCTCAAGATAGCTTTTATTTTCTTTCGAAATAAAATAAATGCATCGTTTAAAAATAAATTTATATCTTTGTGAACTAAATTAACGATAACTCTGGACTTAACACGACCCTTGAAACAAGATATAATATTATTCCACACTACTCTATTTTTGATATCGGAATTTCTGTTAGTACACAAAGTATGCCTAATTAATGTTTTTAACGATTTTAAATGTTGAATTGTAGTTTGCAGTCTGCCACGCAAATCTAAAGAAATATTTTCACGGTGAATAGCTCTGTGACCAGAAATTAACCTTCTTTGTATCCGATTGCACCAAGCGGTAACATCCCGATCCGAAAAATCATCAAATAATACTTTTTTAAGATTTTGAAATGAAGTAATGAGAATATTAGCTTTCGTTATGGCTTCCATAATAACAGTAATTTACAAAATATAGGGTTAGACTCACCTCTTAAAATTACTGCGATAGTTCAATCTTGAACAGCGTGATTGGATTCTGTTTTCCAACGTCCTCTGTACCCAGGAAAACTAGGGAGTATTTACCGCAAACAAATTCGACTAGGTTTGGTCTAATGATGTCAGTAACTCGTTTTGGTAAAAACACAACTTTTTCTTCCAAGTCCAACAAGATGGACTTGTCAAAACGGGTGCCGGTCTCCTTCGCACTGAGGATTGGATGGGCTTGGTTAATTGGAAGGTCCTTTAGACTCACCACCGGCTTCTGCTCTGCAATACAGGCGGAATTGATTATTGATAGATCCATCTAAAATATAATAAGAAATAATCAGTCAATGTCATTTTTTTCTCTCTATTTTTAAATAAAAACTATGCAAGCAGAAATGATTAATGATAGATCCAATCTAAAACATATTAATAACAAAAATAAATAATCAGACATTGATATTTCTCTCTTTACTTTAAATAAAACTGTTACTTACATTTTCGAATTTTCACTAGATCACACACACAAAAGAACGTCACGGCTCACGCAGCCTTACAATACAGTGCGAGAGTTGGTAATTAAATAATATCACTTCAAGTGTAATGTGTATAAATATAGTTATGTTTACGTCACAAACCATAAAACACACAAATTTAGACTGTACGTAGTGGTTTTGCGGAAACGCATAATGTAATCGTATGCAAATAGTTAACCTCACGTACAGGAAATGTATTTGCTGATAATACTTATTATGATTCAAATTACGCCTATTCGTTTAAACATGTTTAAAAAATAAAAATGCATATATATCTATATAATTTTTATTAATTGAAATATTCAAAATTACAATTGTGTTATAGGTGCCTTTAATACCTATTCCCTGTTCTTTCGACATGTAGTTAAACGAACCACGTATCTATTCTTTTGATCTCGTAGTACTTCTTCCCTTTGTAAACATGATTCAAGTAGATTAAAATTTGAATTCTTCTTCTCTTCCTGAATCTTAAGATTATCACGACACTGATTAAGCTCTTTATCAATGCTGTATATTTCATTAATCTGAGCAGTTAAATTGGTCTTTAAATGGGTACTCTCAGTTTTGAGATCAGATATTATGGAAAGACCAAAATTTCGATTTTCATTACAAGCATCCAAATGTTTCTGTGTATTCAACAAGTCCGATTCCAGCTCGATGTTTTCCCGTTTCGCCATAGCTAATCTTGTATAGTTTACAGAATCTGTTAAATTTCTTGAAACCGTTTCACATTCCTCTAATTTGGTCATAAACATATCAGATACATCATGCTCTTGTTTATATAAATCTGAATAATAATCTGCCCTTTGTGAACATGCTAGATATAGATTCAAACTCGAGTTGAATAGCGTATGATAATCCTCAAACAACTGATCATTTCGTGTACTACTCGGTTCCGTGAAAAACTGATCATCATCATTATCATCACCAATATTCTGACACTTGCCTAGGTTAGCTAGAATGCAGCAGTAGATAAGAAATTTAAGTTTCATGTTATATGGTTGCTTGTATCCTTCTGACTGACTGTTGTTGCTGTGTGAATCGGTTATATATTAAAATGGGTATATTAGCACAAGCCTTAATCTATAAGGATCATTTTAAATGTTATTATATCAGAGTAAACGTCGTAAACGCGGAAAAGGGTTTGTAAATGCCCTAATTAATAAATTACCTTTTGAACTACATTTGCCAAAGTATAATTATTGCGGCCCCGGAACAAAGTTACAAGAAAGGCTTAAACGTGGTGACCCTGGAATAAACCCTCTGGACGCTGCGTGCAAGGAACACGATATAGCCTATTCTAGAAACAACTCGTTGAAGGATCGTAATAAGGCTAGTAGTGTATCTACACGGCTCTCACATTAATGGCCAATCACAGCCCAGCATTTGGGCTGGCTCTGACGTCATAGAAATTTGGACCAATGAGAGCGTTGTATGAAGTGGCAACATTGTGTGTGTGTTAGGTGTGGCAACACTGTGTGACCGTTGACAGATGTGAAGTTTGTGCGCGCGCATCTGTCAAGGGGGCTGTGCGATGTTGCCATGTGTAATGGTCCAGAGCGGGCTGCAGAAGTGGGTTCCAGGAGGCCGGCCGGGGGGCCCCCCTTTCAGTGTCCTGCGCGTGGGGATTGCGTATGATATTGGTTGAATAACCTAAAATAGGGGGGCGTAGTCCTAGCTGTGGGAACTGGGGCCCCATTTGGGTGCATGGGGTGGGGGCTCAGGGAGCCCTATCGGTGTCCTACATGTAGGAATTGGTACCCCATTTGGTTGTGTTTGTTGTTACATGCGCAGGTGTATGGGGCTCAGGGGGCCCACGGAGCCACCAGTCACATGCACCAGCGTATATGACAAGAACAACATGGAGCCCTACCTGTAGGAACTGGGGCCTCATTTGGGTGCATGGGAGAGGGGCTCAGGGAGCCCTATCGGTGTCCTACATGTAGGAATTGGTACCCCAATTGGTTGTGTTTGTTGTTACATGCGCAGGTGTATGGGGCTCAGGAGGCCCACGGAGCCACCAGTCACATGCACCAGCGTATATGACAAGAACAATATGGAGCCCTAGCTGTGGGAACTGGGGCCCCATTTGGGTGCATGGGAGAGGGGCTCAGGGAGCCCTATCGGTGTCCTACATGTAGGAATTGGTACCCCATTTGGTTGTGTTTGTTGTTACATGCGCAGGTGTATGGGGCTCAGGGGGCCCACGGAGCCACCAGTCACATGCACCAGCGTATATGACAAGAACAACATGGAGCCCTACCTGTAGGAACTGGAGCCCCATTTTTGTGATTAGTTGTTTAAATTGCAGTCATAATGGTGAACGTAAAATAAAAAATTTCAGTATATAGGTTAGATTTGCAGCCTGTGTAAACCTAACCTATATACTGAAATATTAATTTTACGTCACGTTCAAATAATCTAAGTGAAGGAAAGTAAAAGACGCATACACAAATTTTCAAAAAATACATATATTTATTTTAAATACGTGGGGTTGCTAGGTATATATTTTTATCCCAATATTGTATATAAAGTATTGTAAAAATTTAGTATAAGGAAATAACATAAAAATTATAACCAATAATTTCACCTATACCATCCTTCTTCAGAAAGTTTTTTTTTTTGGAACATTTTTAAAATTACCATGAAAGTCACTGAACCACTAAGCAATTAATCACAGAACATTTGAACACGAATTTTTCAGAAAACATTAATAATAAGTACTTTTTAATTAGCTAGAGAGTTCAGCCTACCCAGCAAAACCAGCAAAAAAATGTTAACGTTGGATTAGACAGAAAATGAAAATAATCATCAACTTAATTACCTATAGTTTCAATGAATTTTCATATTTTTATTTTTCAGACAACGGATTCTCTTAACCAACACTAAAGGGTTTTACTTGTTTTAAAACTCTTTTCTACTGAGTTTTCTATAAATAAAAATAAATAAACTTTGAAGTATTATGAAACGTGGAGAAGAAAGTCATAAAACATTTGAAAGCAATTTTGTTAATGATTTTTTCGCGGTATTAATATGTACCCTCTACCCTGAAAATAGAGAAATTTTTGAAAATATGTTATTATGGTTATCATGTTTATAAGATTATTCATTTCTAAAAGTAATATTTGCTGTATAATAAAATAATGTTGTTGTTATAACCTTATCTACTAAAGTTAAAAAAATACATTAGTTTATATAATTAAATATATAAACAGTAAGGTGAACAATGTTAGGTATAGAGAGAATAAAGGTGTGCGAGGGAGAGGTCAACTCAGTCAGAGTCACAATCACAAGATTCAAACAGAACTTCTGTATAGTAACTCGATCATCAGAAATGATATATTATGATAAAATTTGTCATATAGCTAGATATACATATATGATAATAATCAATTACAATAGTTAGACGCTTGTTATAATATCTAAATTGTTTTAAAATTATACTTACAGGTACTACAAAATAAAATATTAAAAAATACTTATTACAATAACGAACTGTTATCACTACTGAGTTTGTTAGAAGATGAACTAGATACTCAGGATTACCATCACAACCAACACCACTACCACACTATTGTTCGGTCAGATACCATATAGTTATTCGGTTGCACAACAGGCAAATGTCCCTTATTTTCATTGTTTGTTCAAGGGCACGTGGTATTCGGCCTCTTCTATTTAGTTGTCGAGGTAGTGGTCCAGCGGCAGCAGCAGTAGCAGGTTTCGTTGCACTCCAACATCCGATACATAAATAATATCTCATGGCTGACTGACTGACAATTAAAAATACTATTACTTAACTTAATATGCTTCGTCCTGACGTTACTTACTTATTATTATTCAAATTACGATTATTAATTTAAATACGTTTTAAAAATAAAAATGCATAATGTAATTATATTCAAATAGTTAACCCCACGTACAGGAAATGTATTTGCTGATAATACTTATTATGATTCAAATTACGCCTATTAGTTTAAACATGTTTTAAAAAAATAAAAATGCATATATATCTATATAATTTTTATTAACTGAAATATTCAAAATTACAATTGTGTTTTAGGTGCCTTTAATACCTTTTCCCTGTTCTTTCGACATGTAGTTAAACGGACCACGTATCTATTCTTTTGATCTCGTAGTACTTCTTCCCTTTGTAAACATGATTCAAGTAAATTAAAATTTGAATTCTTCTTCTCTTCCTGAATCTTAAGTTTATCACTACACTGATTAAGCTCTTTATCAATGCTGTATATTTCATTAATCTGAGCAGTTAAATTGCTCTTTAAATGGGTACTCTCAGTTTTGAGATCAGATATTATGGAAAGACCAAAATTTCGATTTTCATTACAAGCATCCAAATGTTTCCGTGTATTCAACAAGTCCGATTCCAGTTCGATGTTTTCCCGTTTAGCCATAGCTAATCTTGTATAGTTTACAGAATCTGTTATATTTCTTGAAACCGTTTCACATTCCTCTAATTTGGCCATAAACATATCAGATACATCATGCTCTTGTTCATATAAATCTGATTAATAATCTGCCCTTGGTGAACATGCTAGATATAGATTGAAACTCGAGTTGAATAGCGTATGATAATCCTCAAACAACTGATCATTTAATGATGGTCCTACGTCGCCTAAAATTTCTTTTAATTGGCTTATGCACTTCGTTTACAAGCCGAAGTTTTTCCTTTGATGTCTGTTTTTGTTGTTTACGCATTATTTACGTCTTGTTCGTTGGCGTTGCAATATTTTGCGATGTTTCATACGCAGCAAGTGACTTGAATATGCGTGGGTCAGTTATTCTTTCCAGCTTTTCTATACGTGACATTAAATTCGTTATATGAAGTTCTATAGTGTCATTATGTACTTCTTTATATGCGTCAATATCCTTCTTTAGTTTTTCAGTTTTTTGATTAATGTTATCAAGTTGCTCACCATTACTCTTAATTAGCTTGGTAATCTTATGATTTGTATAAGAAAACCGCTCATCGAGTTTTTGCTCTATCTTAGTAAGTTCGTCTTTAATATTTTGGACTTTGAGGTTGAACTGTGAAATTTCAGTGTCTAGGTATTCCTTATTAACAACATCATGGTTTAAAGTAGGTGCCTTAACATTAGTAATTTTCTTATTTTCCATATCAACATCTCCAGCGATTGTATACTGCAATCCATTTACAGCTATAGAACTGGACTCTGAGCGTGTGGAATGCTTAGCTGAAGAGGTGCCAAATTTATTGAGCGTCATTATGAACTGAAGAGATTATGGGTAAACACAGGTTAATATATAATACCAGTCTCCTTGAGTTCGCTGATTATTGACTCTATTTCGTTATTATGTGAAGTATTACCAGCTTGCTGGGATGCTATAAGCAGTCTTAGCCTGTCAACCAACTCATTAATGTCATCCCAATAGATATATTCTATAGGATTGTCATTATAGTGCAACGCGGCTCCAGTATGTGTATGTGCCCTGAGTCTGTTCCTATCGATTATTGGTTTTATTTATTGATGTATACTTGGGATTTTTAGAACTTCTCAGTTTACCTGTTGAATTAAACCCAGTCTTATGCACATTCGTTAATTCTAGTATTTTCCTGTAATGTTTTGAATCTTCTAACGTATAGTTGTGAGGATCCTTTTGAAGAGCAATTCATATAGTCCTCTTGTCCCCTTAAAGGTTCTACCTTTAATGGTAAATTGGTCTTTTTGACGATCAAAGTCTAATTCGTCCTTACCAAGTAACCACTTATTTGTTAAATGATCGTGAGTTATACCATACGTCGTATCAAACTTATTCTTATCCACATCTCTTATATATCTATCGATGTAGGAGCGTGCCAATCTAGGATAGTCGTTCAAGTATTCCTCATAGACTCCAGGACTAACTTGTTTCGCGGCAGACGTTTCAGTTGTAAATATGGAATCATCATCGTCATCTGCGGTAGTAGTATCAAACTCACCGATTGATTCGGTCGGTAAAAACGATACTTCGGAACGACTTCGCCAATTTGGGTGTGCAGCAGCTGCGTACTTTGGACTATCCTCTTTTTCTTTAGAATAACTTCTTCCTTCTTCGTTGGCAACGTTGACAACGTTGGCAACATTGTTTTCTTATCGTCAACATCGTCATTATCGTCGTCATTATCATCATTATCGTCGTCATTATCGTCGTCATTATCGTCATTATCGTCGTCATTATCGTCGTCATTATCGTCATTATCGTCGTCATTATCGTCATTATCGTCGTCATTATAGTCGTCATTATCGTCATTATCGTCGTCATTATCGTCATTATCGTCGTCATTATCGTCATCAACGTCCTTTTTCGGCTTTTGTCTAGCAAGAAATGGCAGCTCGACCAAAACGATGAAGACCGGGCAACTGACAATGGACCTGCCAAAAGTGTTGTGCCGGCGAGTAAGCCGACACCCACCAAGGCGGGAAAATCAGGGCAACGCATGAGTTTTACTACAGGAACAAACGAACACACCATGCGTTGCTTTGATAAAAGCACAAGTCCTGACAAAGAAACCACTGAGAAGGGAATCACTCGCCGCCTAGACCCACCACCATCAATCCCAAACGTAACCGACGAAGTATTTAATCAAAAACTCCCGCAACGACAACGAAATCCCAACAGCACAAAACCAAAATTCAAACGGCAAATAAGAATAGAAAACCAAATCAACAATATCAGGAGATATCTAGGACACCTTACCCAGTTTATCAACGGGAACGTGTCCAAACGAGTCACACAGAGTATAAACAAGATCAAGTCCGGGTCTCCCAACAGAACACTGCCAGAAATCCTGGATACTCTGAAACAAAAATTATCCGTATATGCCGCAAGACTTCGTAGATACAAAGAACCAAACGAGAGGAAAGATACCAACAACCTCTTCCGAAGAAGCCAAACACAGTTCTACCGGAAAACTATGCACAGCAAACAGACAGCAGTGACCGAACCACCAAACAAACAAGAACTCACAGATCATTGGAAAAGTATCTGGTCAGAACCCAAACTACCCAATAATAACACCCCCTGGGTCAAAGCCAAACAAGGCAAAGATAAACATGTGACAGAACAGGAAAATTCCACAATAACTACTGTGGGACCAAAGAGCATGATGAGGCGCCTGGATGCAAGAAGTTCCGGAGGTAGAATGGCCCCCTGTTCGGATCTCCGGGTGGGGGCTGGTTCGGAGGCGTCGACTTGCAGACATCATAATTTTAAGATAGATTTTTGCAACATACGAGGTATAAACTCGAACATAAATTCAGTGCATCAACACCTGCAATCAGATAAACCTCATGTACTCGCTCTATGTGAAACCAAGGTCAGTCCATCGACCAGCACGGTCGCCTATCTTTATCCTGGGTACGACTTCTATTCCCGATTTAGGCGTAACTTTGGAATCTGTCTTTTTGTCAGAAGCGACCTCTCTTGTCAACGAGAAGAAGCTCTGGAGCCCCCAAACTTTGATGTTATGTGGTTAAAAATAAAGACTCAACAAACCACAAGGTTTATCTGTATCCTGTATCGACCACCAAGTGATACCAATTTTCGAACACTTTTCGCTTCTCTTGCAGACACCATCCATCATTTACAAAGTAACTATCCAAGTGCCGAAATTGCCATCCTGGGCGACTTTAATGTCCACAATATCAACTGGCTCAAATATTCAAATACTACCGACGAACAAGGGCGTGAAGCTGAATCATTCTCAATCAGTTGTGGCTTAACTCAGCTTATTGACGAACCAACACGGATCCCTGATCGAGACGGGGAGTTCGCCAGTCTTCTTGATCTGTTTTTAACCACCAATCCGGAGATTTACACGGTCACCGTAAATCCGCCGTTAGGTTCTTCCGACCATAAACTGCTTTCGACATCGAGTATCCTGCCAATCAGTGACAGAGAGGCGCCTGGGCCGTGCAAGATTTGGCACTACAAATCTGCTAAATGGGAAGATCTCATGGAATACTTTCGAACTTTCCCTTGGATGAACGTTTGTTTTTGATCCGATAACCCATCTGACTGCGCCAGAGAGGTCTCCGATGTTATTTTGGCTGGTATGGAAGCTTACATCCCTTTTTCGAAGAAATGCTTCTCCAACGGCAAGCCTTGGTTCGACCGAAAATGCAAAGAAGCTGTTGCTTCTAAACATATTGCCTACCAATTTGGCGTGAAAATCCTAACACCGTAAATCGAAACATCTTTGTTCATGCCCGGAACAGATGCAAGGGAATTATCGACGAAACCAAGGAGGCACACAATCAACGAATTAGAAACAAACTTCTCGCTTGTCCCAACAATTCCAGGTCCTTTTGGGCAGTCGCTAAGGCAGTTAGTCAAAATTTTACCAAATCCACCATACCACCACTCACACGGCCAGATAATTCCATTGCAACCACACCTGTTGAGAGAGCGAACTTGTTGGCTGAACTCTTTGCTTCACATTCTACTGTCGATTTCCAAGGAAAAACAACACCTACGATTCCCATATTGCAGTCAAGGATGCCCGATGTTGTCTTCAGACAGCGCATCATAAAGCGTATTTTAATGAAGCTAGACACCAAGAAGGCTTCTGGCGCTGACGGAATACCTGCCATAGTTCTCAAAAACTGTGCAAGGGAACTAACACCAGTTTTCTGTAGACTTTTTAACCTATCCTACAGAAAGGGAATATTTCCGTCCTGCTGGAAATGTGCCACGGTTCAGCCGATACCTAAAAAAGGTAAGAAGACCTTGCCAAATAACTACCGACCAGTTGCACTGCTTTCAATAATATCGAAAGTCATGGAAAAGGTTATCAATGAGCATCTTCTAAAATATCTTGAACGATTCAATATTATTAGCGATCACCAATATGGTTTTCGTAAACATAGATCAACAGGAGATCTTCTGACTTACGTAACACATGTTTGGAACAACGCAATTGAACACTTTGGAGAATCTCGAGCGGTTGCTCTTGACATATCCAAGGCATTCGACCGTGTTTGGCACGATGGACTGTTGGCTAAGTTGCGCTCTTATGGTATGTCTGAAAGGTTCTGTTTGTGGCTCTCATGTTTCCTCAGAGAGCGTTCTTTACGAGTGGCGGTCGACGGATTTCTTTCTAACACCCTCACTATCAACGCTGGTGTGCCCCAGGGCTCCATACTGTCTCCTACTCTCTTTCTCATTTACATTAACGATCTGCTGGAATCCAATCTATAGCTTTGCAGATGACAGTACGCTTGTCTCTTCATTCACCTTGAACGCTCGGACATCGGCTGCTCAGGCAAATATCCGCAGACAGCAGGAGGTCGTTCAACTTAACAAAGACCTGGAAGAAATTCTATCTTGGGGTGACAGTAACCAAGTGGAATTTAACGCTACAAAAACCCAAGCGGCAGTTTTTTCTAAAAAAGTTAACGTTGCTGAACCCGACATAGTTATGTCGGGGCACTCCATTCCCCTAGCATCGTCGCTCAATTTGTTGGGCGTTAGTTTGGGAGCAAATATGTCTTGGCATGAACATGTTGCAGGCATAGCAAGGACAGCTTCTCAAAAGTTGGGAATATTATTTAGAACCAGAAAGCTTTACACCCCACAACAACTGTTAATTCTTTACAAAGCCCAAATTCGACCAACTATGGAATACTGCTCCCACGTTTGGAGCTCCGCTCCCAAACATACACTGCATTTGTTGGATTCTGTTCAGAGAAGAGCGGTCCGTCTGACTGGGGACCCGGAATTGACCGGCGGCCTTGATTCGCTGGAACATCGAAGAACGGTTGGCGACTTGAGTCTGTTCTACAAGTATTTTCATGGAAAGTGTTCGAAGGATGTAGCCCGCTTAATTCCTCCCAAAGCGGTGCATGTTAGAAATACACGTCGCGCTGGTGCTTCGCATCCGTAAGAGGTTCAGCTTGTTACTCCGCGTACAACGCTTTTCAAGCAATCTTTTATATGGAGAACGTCATCCCTTTGGAATAATTTGCCCAGCGCTGTGTTTCCCACCGAGTACAATTTACAGCGATTCAAGAACAACGTGAATCGCTTTTTCCGCACTCGTGCCGCTCCTGGAGCGCTTTAGGGACTTCCCTGCAGCACGTGTGCTAGACCAATAAAAAAAAAAAAAAAATAAAATAAAATAAAATAAAGGTTCAGTAATAGGTTTAAATATTCTGTTTAGTTCTACATTTTCTTCGCTTCGATTCAGTTTGAGAGCGCAATATTTTTTTTCCGAATATTACGCGATAGTTCGTTGATTTTTTTTAGTAATATGCGAATCTAATGAGGTCATCATGTCAAATGAATGGCATTATATTGTTATATACTTATATATTCATCAAATCCTTTACGATAGCGACCGTTTTTCATATCAAAATCCTTTACGATTACAAAGCATCCATAAGGTTCACACCAGCATTCAAAGCATAGGTTTTTAAATTGATTGTATGGCATATCTGGAGAACAATGTTCTTCATAAGAATGTTTCAGGTTTATTTCATCTTGTCTGAATAGCACTATGATGTTACAGTTATCCCTTATAAGTTATTTTGGTACCTTTGAATAAGTCTGACACAGGTATGCTGCGTCTATGTCTTTATGTCTACACATTGAATAGTATTCTCTTATTTTATTTTGGTTTTCACATGTAATATCATCGAAAATAAATATGGAGTTATTTTTTGCTTCATTCGGATCTAAAATTTCATCATTGCACTTAAAAGGGAAATATCCTACACCTTTCACGTTTTTCAACACCTGCTCCAATAATTGATATTTTGGTTGGTATAGAGACTTTGAATAAATGTATATATTTTCAAATCTAGCCCCGTTAATACTAAACAATAAGCTTAGGAGAGCATTCGTCTTACCGCAACCACTGGGACCTATAAATATCGCTCGGAATGAATTTGGCAGTAATTCACCATGTCTATTTTTACGTTTATTGTCGGCATCGAAAAAGTCCAAGTTTATAATAGGCAAACTATGTTGCTTAATGCTCTTCATACTGTTAAATGCACCTTGTTTCAATCGTACATTGCATATATTATTTCTTTAAACAGCAAGATAGGATGGTAACTAGTTCCGATAGCCAATCTAACAGCCTATCGATATGTTTATTACAATGAACACTACATCGCGCATTGCAACATTCGTTAGGCAATTCATCGTTGACACGTCGTAACACCATGCTAACTTGGACGAATTCACACGTATCAGGACCTTCTTTAACCCCAGGTTGCGACCATACGCATGTTACGTAATGTCTTTCCCCAAAATTTGTTGTTATTTGCTTGCGATCGATATAAGCTGTTAAATATTCCCACTGAGAAATCCATCTAACCTTAGCTTCGCAACAAGATAATTTATTAACAAAACTATCGATTTTTCTACAGGTTTCGCGTATATCTTGACTGGATGAATTCTGAATTAATACTAGAGGTTATGAGGACTTACATATACTAATAAAATAAATTTGAATTAACTATTTTTATTAATTACTTTGGTTACAAATTTCTTAAATCTAAGTTTATTATTAAATACATTGTCTTCCCATGATTTCAAAGAAAGGTTGGCAAAACCCTTATACATCTGGACACGTTTCTCATATTCGTAAACATCTTGTTTTAGTTGTCTCAGCTTACTTAAATGTAGATCGATGCAGGACATTATGGGATGAACTTCTTAAGCCAGGTAATTATTTCAAAACAATTTGTTTTACTGCACTGAACCTTGCTGTTGCAATCTATATGATCTAAACATGCAGGTTTCTGATCTTTGAATGATGGCTTGTGCCAAACGTTGAGAGTATCTATATCTACAATCTTGAAATGAGAAGTGGTAGCGCTGTCTTGAATGAACCTAGCTGCATGGTTTCCTTTAATATACAGCACATCACAGTCGGACAGACCTCTATCTAGAATTTCTTCTATTAGATTATACTCTATGTACCCGGAAGAATACCTCAAACCATGATCCATTTCAGCTTTAATGACTTCTTTTTTATTGTATCGGGTTAATTTTGAAAACTGTACTTTCGGTTTTAGTAAATAATGACTCGTTTGCAAACTGTTCGATATCGTTATTTCTTTGGCATGGAATTCGACTACTCCATTATCATAAAGTATGTTAAATCCCTGGACATCGAGGGCAACCAACTTCATCGTGATACAGTCTCTTGACAACTGATAAATTTACAGAAAATTACGTACAATTTCACTAAGAGGTAAATGCTCCATTATGACGTCGTGGATGATGATGCAATATGCCTTTGTTTTAGCTGGAAATCCTTTTCTCGCTTCAATGTCTACTTTGATATCGACGGTGCTCATTTTTATAGGATCATTAACAGAGATATCCTTTAATGGAGCTTACAATACCAGGATCACGCACGCTGTCTACTTCTTGACCATCTATGCTATAAGATATCTGCTCAAAGAAGAATGCAGAAGGATTATTCACAAAGTTTACAGTTCCATCACCCTCGATTTTTGTTAACTTTCCTTCGATGTCGGTATATATCGAATATTTGGTCTGACATTGTATCCTAAACTTTGGAGAAAGAGACGATTGGAAGGAGTTAGACCTTGTAGACTAGTTGATAATCTACTAATGACTGATGGTGTAGCTGGGTTGCTTATATTATTATAGTTGAATCTTAAACCCATTTCTTAAGCTCTAAGCGAACGATGATGTCTTCGTTACTAAAATTGACTGGATTAAAGTCTTGATCGAGAATACTCAAAGTAATATTGGAAATTTCACGTTTATTAACGATAGGTAAATAGGTTAAGTTCCGTGGAATCTCGTTGATAGCGTAACCAGGATCAACGTCGACAGCAAATTCGTAAATGGTATGTAAAGGTTTATGATTGTAGAACGCTCCTGTAGTTATGTTACAATCGATATGTAGGGTCCTCACATTAACTATATTGACTGGAAGATCAGACTCGTGCAGTTGCCCCTGCTTTAACTCTCGCGGGGAAAATCCTAAAACTTTGCCAATGCTATCGACTACCCTAAAGTCCACGCTTTGAATTTCACACTTTAACGTATTATTGTTAGGCTTTATTGAAATATATCGATCGTAATGTTCCTGCTTGACTTCTTTTGGTATGATCTTCCGCCTTATATACGTTTCAATGTCGGAAATTTCATAAGATCCAGTGGGTATAGCAACTGTTTTGGTCTCGTTTGTTTTAAACCGTCTGTATAGGTGAACTTGTTTTTGTCACTCTCTATATTCGGGATACTATTGTAAGAATAAAATCCAATCAAAGCAAGTCCGTAGTCGGAAGTTTCGTCTAGGGAAAGAGGATTGATGAAATCTATGGATAGTATATAGTTAGTGCTTTTCAACGTAAACACCTGGGACATTGCACTATGATGAATGTAATAGTAAGACTAATCAGTTGTAACTTAGTTATTTATTTTTATATAGAAATTCCAGACATAAGTATCCACAGTTTATTTGATTGTAGGTTTGATAAGCAGTACTATTATAGCAGATATCCGTGTTTGCTCCAAAATATTTCACCAACTCCAGCCGTGGTTTCAGGTATCCGAAACTGTCAAAGTACAGAACAGAATTTTTACGTTTAATATAAGCTACCCAGTGGGTTCCTTTATTACACGATAAATCTAGGTTAAGTATACCGCTTTCATATACTTTCGGCCCCTCTGGTAGAGTATCTCGCATAAATACTCCTCTAAAATGGGAAATTTCTTAAATCTAAGTTTATTATTAAATACATTGTCTTCCCATGATTTCAAAGAAAGGTTGGCAAAACCCTTATACATCTGGACACGTTTCTCGTATTCGTAAACATCTTGTTTTAGTTGTCTCAGCTTACTTAAATGTAGATCGATGCAGGACATTATGGGATGAACTTCTTAAGCCAGGTAATTATTTCAAAACAATTTGTTTTACTGCACTGAACCTTGCTGTTGCAATCTATATGATCTAAACATGCAGGTTTCTGATCTTTGAATGATGGCTTGTGCCAAACGTTGAGAGTATCTATATCTACAATCTCTGAAATGAGAAGTGGTAGCGCTGTCTTGAATGAACCTAGCTGCATGGTTTCCTTTAATATACAGCACATCACAGTCGGACAGACCTCTATCTAGAATTTCTTTTATTAGATTATACTCTATGTACCCGGAAGAATACCTCAAACCATGATCCATTTCAGCTTTAATGACTTCTTTTTTATTGTATCGGGTTAATTTTGAAAACTGTACTTTCGGTTTTAGTAAATAATGACTCGTTTGCAAACTGTTCGATATCGTTATTTCTTTGGCATGGAATTCGACTACTCCATTATCATAAAGTATGTTAAATCCCTGGACATCGAGGGCAACCAACTTCATCGTGATACAGTCTCTTGACAACTGATAAATTTACAGAAAATTACGTACAATTTCACTAAGAGGTAAATGCTCCATTATGACGTCGTGGATGATGATGCAATATGCCTTTGTTTTAGCTGGAAATCCTTTTCTCGCTTCAATGTCTACTTTGATATCGACGGTGCTCATTTTTATAGGATCATTAACAGAGATATCCTTTAATGGAGCTTACAATACCAGGATCACGCACGCTGTCTACTTCTTGACCATCTATGCTATAAGATATCTGCTCAAAGAAGAATGCAGAAGGATTATTCACAAAGTTTACAGTTCCATCACCCTCGATTTTTGTTAACTTTCCTTCGATGTCGGTATATATCGAATATTTGGTCTGACATTGTATCCTAAACTTTGGAGAAAGAGACGATTGGAAGGAGTTAGACCTTGTAGACTAGTTGATAATCTACTAATGACTGATGGTGTAGCTGGGTTGCTTATATTATTATAGTTGAATCTTAAACCCATTTCTTAAGCTCTAAGCGAACGATGATGTCTTCGTTAGTAAAATTGACTGGATTAAAGTCTTAATCGAAAATACTCAAAGTAATATTGGAAATTTCACGTTTATTAACGATAGGTAAATAGGTTAAGTTCCGTGGAATCTCGTTGATAGCGTAACCAGGATCAACGTCGACAGCAAATTCGTAAATGGTATGTGAAGGTTTATGATTGTAGAACGCTCCTGTAGTTATGTTACAATCGATATGTAGGGTCCTCACATTAACTATATTGACTGGAAGATCAGACTCGTGCAGTTGCCCCTGCTTTAACTCTCGCGGGGAAAATCCTAAAACTTTACCAATGCTATCGACTACCCTAAAGTCCACGCTTTGAATTTCACACTTTAACGTATTATTGTTAGGCTTTATTGAAATATATCGATCGTAATGTTCCTGCTTGACTTCTTTTGGTATGATCTTCCGCCTTATATACGTTTCAATGTCGGAAATTTCATAAGATCCAGTGGGTATAGCAACTGTTTTGGTCTCGTTTGTTTTAAACGTCTGTATAGGTGAACTTGTTTTTGTCACTCTCTATATTCGGGATACTATTGTAAGAATAAAATCCAATCAAAGCAAGTCCGTAGTCGGAAGTTTCGTCTAGGGAAAGAGGATTGATGAAATCTATGGATAGTATATAGTTAGTGCTTTTCAACGTAAACACCTGGGACATTGCACTATGATGAATGTAATAGTAAGACTAATCAGTTGCAACTTAGTTATTTATTTTTATATAGAAATTCCAGACATAAGTATCCACAGTTTATTTGATTGTAGGTTTGATAAGCAGTACTATTATAGCAGATATCCGTGTTTGCTCCAAAATATTTCACCAACTCCAGCGGTGGTTTCAGGTATCCGAAACTGTCAAAGTACAGAACAGAATTTTTACGTTTAATATAAGTTACCCAGTGGGTTCCTTTATTACACGATAAATCTAGGTTAAGTATACCGCTTTCATATACTTTCGGCCCCTCTGGTAGAGTATCTCGCATAAATACTCCTCTAAAATGGGATATTTTGAGTCTCTTCGCATATTTCTGCAATTCTATATCATATAATGCCCTTTTGGGTAACTTTATTGGCAGTTTTTTGGTTTTTGTTTTAAATAGAGACCATAACCACCACATTTGTTTTTTCGCATAAATAGACCTGATCCTTTCTTACCGAGCTCTTGTTCAACAGCTTTATTATGCCGTTTCTGTTCCTCTAACGCCTTTTTGGCATTCTTTGCATCTATTATGGTTTTTGCTATGGCTGAAGAGCCGCCGGCTAAGCTGCCTAGTGCTCTCAGTGCTCCTAATATTGGAAGGAGCGGTAGAATTCCACCTCTTTTCGATTCAAATGGTATTATTCGTGGAACACGAACCTTTGAACGACCACCCACCTTTTTAATAGCCGCTCGTGCTGCCCGCAATGCTATTAAAGATGACTTTTTTAAATTACCCGTATCTACACCTTTCTTCAAAGTATTATTTATTTTATCGACTATGTGCCGTTTAAATGATACAGTAGGTTTACGCACCCCATCCCCATTTTACGCTTTGCCTTCATGACTGTAGTAACTGTCCAAGCTGCTGCTTTCTCACCAAGCAATGCGTCTTTTGATTTTACTCGTTCCCAGGCTTTATTTTCCAACATAAAATCAGCCTTATGACGATCCTTCAATGAGTTGTTTCTAGAATAGGCTATATCGTGTTCCTTGCACGCAGCGTCCAGAGGGTTTATTCCAGGGTCACCACGTTTAAGCCTTTCTTGTAACTTTGTTCCGGGGCCGCAATAATTATACTTTGGCAAATGTAGTTCAAAAGGTAATTTATTAATTAGGGCATTTACAAACCCTTTTCCGCGTTTACGACGTTTACTCTGCGATAATAACATTTAAAATGATCCTTATAGAATAAGGCTTGTGCTAATATACCCTTTTTAATATATAACCGATTCACACAGCAACAGCAGTCAGCCAGAAGGATACAAGCAACCATATAACATGAAACTTAAATTTCTCATCTACTGCTGCATTCTAGCTAACGCTATTCAACTCGAGTTTGAATCTATATCTAGCATGTTCACAAAGGGCAGATTATTATCTGATATGTTTATGGTCAAATTAGAGGAATGTGAAACGGTTTCAAGAAATTTAACAGATTCTGCACCTAAAACACAATCGTAATTTTGAATATTTCAATTAATAAAAATTATATAGATATATATGTATTTTTATTTTTTAAACATGTTTAAACTAATAGACTGTAATTTGAATCATAATAAGCATTATCAGCAAATACATTTCCTGAACGTGAGATCAACTATTTGCATACGATTACATTATGCATTCCCGCAAGACCACTACGTACAATGTGTTTTATGGTTTATGTGACGTAAACATAACTATATTT
>CM032448.1:61412184-61438131 GCA_019049505.1 Pachyrhynchus sulphureomaculatus
GGATTAACCGAGCCAATCTAAGAACCTGATTATCCGAGGTACGCGCGTCTATGCTGCGTATTAACCGAGCTTCTAAAATATGTAAGTACATATTTCCATTTAAAATCGTCGGGGCCTTCGGGGAATCCCTTGGCCCGTGTGAGGGGTTCCCCTATTTATGTTTTTGGAATCTTTCAGCATGTAAATTTGCGTGAATGCAGTGCGTTATAGCGTTTACTACGGAGAAGTACTAGTATACTCATATAATTTATTTGGTTGGAGTTCTGGTAGTTAAGTGTAATTAATACGAACTGCTTTGTTTGAATTTTTGTTTGTCGTATTATAATGGAGCAAAACAAGCGTAAAAGAATCGTCGTTCCTATTGAAGAAAAATTAAAAGCCATCAGAAGAATTGAAGCAGGAGAAACAATTAAAGTTGTTGCACGAGATTATGGAGTAGGTGAGGTAACAGTTGGAGATTGGAAAAGAAACAGCACAAAAATAGAAGAGTGGTGTATAAATGAAGCCTCCTCGTCCTCAGGAAGAAAATCAATGAAAACCGGCGACTATGAAAAGGTTAACGAAGCTTTATTCATGTGGTTTAACCAACAGAGATCAAAAGGTGTGCCTCTGTCAGGTCCAGTTTTGCAACAGAAAGCAATAATGATTAGTAGGCAATTCCCAGAGATAGATCTGTTTACCGCCAGTTCTGGATGGCGTTACCGCTGAAAAAACGGTACGGTGTATGACAACTGACTGTATGTGGTGAAAAACTTTCTGCTGATGTGTCATCAATTGAGAAGTTTAAGCAGAACTTTAAAAAGTGGATACACATGCGATCAAATTTACAACTGTGACGAAACTGGTCTGAATTATAAAATGCTTCCATCAAAAACATCGGCATCTCGACAGGAAAAAATCAGCTCCTGGGCACAAACGAAGTAAGGAAAGATTAACTATAATGGTATGTTCCAATGCATCTGGCAAGCACAAAATCCCACTGATGGTGATTGGCAAGTCTGCATGTCCAAGAGCTTTAAAAGACATCTCACCCAAAGCCCTACCAGTCTATTACAAAAGTCAGAAGAGCGCATGGATGTATGCGTCCGTATTTACTAACTGGTTTGAAGAAGAGTTCGTGCCATCTGTGACTAAATTTTTGAACAGAAACCGCAGAAAAAGCAATTTTGTTAATGGATAATGCCCCCTCTCACCCTGGAGAAGGACTTCATGTGGGCGAAATTGTAAAATTTTGTCCTCCAAATGTAACCAGTATAATGCAACCAAGGCATCCGCGAAAACATTGAAAAAAATCATAGGCGTTTATATCTTGAATATCTGTTAGAATACACAGAAAAGGAGGATATTATCAATGGGATGAGAAAGGTTACACTGAAAAATCTTATTTACTGGGTAAGTCAAGCTTGAGATTCTGTGCGTACTACCACTATTCAAAAATCTTGGTCAAAAGTTATTGATTTTGAGGACTATAATGACAGTGAACATGATACTCCATTAAATGAATTAGTTTTGAAATTGAGAAGCCATGGAGAAATATTCTGTTCAAATTTTGACAGCGAGATAGAATAAAAAGTTTATTTGAATTAATGCAGAATTTAAAAGGTTGCGAAAATGTGACAAGAGAAGATGTTGTTGAATGGATTACAGCAGATGATTTAGAAGAAGAAATGACTATTGAAGAAATAACAAATGCCTTTCAGGAAACCGAAAAATCAGATGTCGATGACGAAGGGGTGGTGGATGAACAGTCTCCCACTAAGATTTTTCATCAAGAAGGTTTTGCTTCTTTGGAAAAAGCTTTGAGGTATATCGAACAACAACCAGAGGCAACCCCAGCGGATTTGCTTCTTCTTAATAGATGGAGAAACATTGCAGTGAGAAAAAGAAGATGCAATATGAAACAGAAGCGCACAGATACCTATTTCACTGTTTTATAATGTATGTACCTATTTATATGTTAAAAACGTTAATTCATCGGTTTAAAGTATTGGTGTTTTTTTTTTGAATGAATAAAAAACAAATCTGGATTATCCGAGTTTTCAGTTATCCCAGGAAGGTGCCCCCCACGTTACCTCGGATAACCAGGGTTCTACTGTATTTTATTTTATTTTATTTTCAACTCACTATAGAATATGTACTTGACATTTTCTAGCTATCCAATGCCTTTATATTTGATCAAATATAGTCTTTCGTTATTACCCATCCTTGTCTTTTATAAAAAGATTATTATGATCTAATGTAGAATTTATAAAATATAAGGAATAAGGAAATAACCAAAATTTTACAAAATAAAAAAAAGAAATCAACCAAATCCCCTTGCACTCAACTGGTAAGATATTGTGTAATCAACAAGGGTGGCAAGATCGAGAGTATTACGAATAAAGCCTATTGTTTTTACTAGTAAAAAAGCCCTTGAGAAAGGAATGGACTTTAATTTGTTAGTTTGAAATTTAAATGTAAAATTTAAAACATAAAAATAGCCAATTTTGTATCTTGATTGTAAGGCAGATAATTGAAATTTTGACATAAATCTCAGAACATTTTACTGATTTCTTTAAAGATATGTTAGACTAAAATAGGCTCCATGAACTAAATAATGTACTAAGCTTTCACGATTTTGTTTTTAAATAAATTTTGAATTTCTTAAATTTTACTAGCAACTGCTCTGATGTGTTTAAGTAATAACATATAAAAATATGTAATTCTTAAATAATTAATAACCTTACCAAATATTTGTAGCAAGCAGTCTTAAAATTAAAAAAAGCTTAAGGAAAAGATAGGAGATTAACAGCCTGATTTATACCATTTTTAATTGTAAATTTAATTAAAACATCTTAACTAAGAATTGGTCAAAGTTAAGCCACTATCTGCTTTTTGGTAGGATCTACAGCATTCTAGCCATTTTTAGAGGTTTTTCTCATCACAAAACCAACCATATATTGAAGTTAACTCTTAGCCCTCTCCACTACAAGGGGGTAAGTTTATGCTATAAACTTGACCTTGCAGCCAAACAAGTGATCAATCTATGAATTTACAAACCAAGCCTATGTTTATATATGTCTTAAAAGATAGTGATGTTACAGGCATTAGGTAACATAATTGTGCAAAGCCAACTATAGTAAGTGATATATGCTGTATTGGTGCACAAGTATAATTATGTAGTTACTCAATTACTGTTCACCTACTGTGAACAGTAGGTGATAAATGTCAAACACAAGGGTGAATGTTACATTTTCCATTCCTGTTGTAAGGCTTTACTAATAATTATTTCCATACTTATATTATTTATGCCTAAACTTCAAAATATAGAAAATTTGGCAGAAACTCAATAAATATTTTAGGTGCAAAATACCTTCAACATCAAATTGAGAATCAGAGCCGACATCTTCGAGAAATGCTATAACATAGGACAACACAATTTCATCAATAAGGTTCAGGTCAGCTTCAGGAATGTGTTTTTTAACAAATTCAAATAAAGAATCTTTAATGGTGGATTCCTGGTCAGCAATAGTTTTGGTTGACATTATGCAGTTTTGCTCTAAAAATAAACAATTAACTTTTCACGTAAAATAAATTTGATTGTTACTAATTTAGCCAGATATTGTGCATTACTATAAAATAAAAAAATGTGCATCAATAAAACTGGAAAAGATAATTTTATTTTGTTCCAAAAAATGTCTACAAAAGGTGAGAAAATCTTAAACAATGACTATAGAACGAAACAAACTAACTACAATAAATGTTCCAACACAATATTAACTTGGAGACTTATTTATCTTCAAAAATTCACAAATTTTTATTCATAAACTTTGTAAAATATAAATCAATAACTGAAGGCAACCCCAAACACAGAACTGAAATTAACCCGGACCCCGAACCACCCGAATCGTCAGCCCGAAGTACACAGCAAAACAAGAGTTGCTAACAGTGTTGCCGATCACTTGGCTTCAATCGGTGTTATGCGTTTAATACAATTTAAGTTCTATCCTTGCATACATGTTATTCTAGTAATATATACATTATATATGTATATATATATATATATATATATATATATATATATATATATATATATATATATATATATATATATATACATATATATATATATATATATATATATATATATATATATATATATATATATATATATATATACATACATACATACACACAATGGTTCTATGTTAAACAGGTTGTTTAACACGGAAAGTTTTTTTAGAAGTCTTGAAAAACTAAAATTCTTGTTGACTTATCAACGATTTTTAAAATATAAATCTGACAGGAAGAAATCTATTTGTGGCAAGTTTTTATTTAAATCATCTATAATCACATATAATAGTTTAAGATATTGTAGTTTGCTTCGAATGAAGAATAAGCATCAATGAATAGAGCGAAGGATCAATTTAAATATATACTCTTCAAATATATAGGTAGACTTTATTACTATGCACCCTAGAATCAGATTTAGTCCGGCCGAAAGAAAGTGTTAAAAAATCACTTCTAATTGAATATTGTGTCATTATTCTACTTGTATATAGGCTATACTTAGCGAAGTTATTTAACTCAGCACTACAGCCCAGTAAAGAAATATCTCAGCTTAGAAAACATCCTGCACCTTATGCTTAAATTGGAATTATTTTCAATATACTTTTCGTAGAGGGTATCAGGCTGGACCTAGGACCTTCTCCCTCTTGTGTTCAAGGGTATTGTGCCTGGGAAAACAAAGATTTGGCAATGTTGACTTAGAGGTCCAACGCTGTCCTATCTGAGGCAAGTCGTAAAGCGAGGAATAATTCCACATTTCAGGCTCAGACAGGATAAGAAAATCGAATTTAACAATGAACTTATCTAACTTTTATATAGAAATTTTGTTAAATCTAACATTACCTACCTAAAGCGACAAATAAAAATCATAATTTAATAAAGTTCTAAAATAAAATAGGAATTTAATGGAATTCTGAAACAAAAGGTGGTCAAGTTGAATTACAACAAACTTTTTCTGGAATGAACTCGCCCCAGTCACCATTTCCAAGTAAGAGAAAGTTTTTTAAAAGGAGACAACACTCGTCCGTCGCTTAATTTCCACGATAATGAGGGCCCTTAAATTGAATTCCCCCTAGCTCAAAGAATTTGAGTGGTTAAAAAAAAAACTCAACAACGTATGTACATTGTTTCCTCTACCGATCACCTAGTGGTATACTAATTTTATGACACTTTTCTTGTACACACCTAATACTCGCAGATTAAACATCCAAATGCTGATGCTGCTCTTTTAAGTAACTTTAATATCAACTTGCTTCAAATATCATCTACGAGCATGGAAGCAAAGATGAATCTTTTGCGATTAATTGTGACCTTACGGACGATAATTCAACGCGGATTCCTAGCAGTGACGGAAAGTTCGCTAGTCTTCTCGATTTTATTTTGATGATATTTATTTTTTATATGCATAGGGGCGGGGGATATATCCCCCTTGCCTCCTTTTGACTATGTCATGGTTAACCTTGGTCACTTTACAGCATGTCTAAATTGCTGAAAAAAAAATACACGGACATTGACAACACAATACCTAAATAGTAGATTCAACGACATAATGCATCCCAACACCTCAAGCTTAGCTAATAATGGGTCACGATTAACTCTATCGAATGCCTTGGAAAAGTCGGTATAGACAGCATCCACTTGGGCCTCCTCCTCCAGAGCCTCTAACAAGTATGACTCATAAACCACGAGGTTGGTATCCGTCAATCTTCCCTGTGAAAATCCATGTTGTCGCGAAGAGATGACGTTCCTGCAGGACCAAGATAATTGTTTATATATTAGGAAATCAAACAATTTGGGAACACTGGATTGATTACATACACTTCTATAAGTCCTTACATCATTCCTGTTTCCAAACTTGTAAATTGGACCCAGATAACTTTTTTTAAATATTGTTGGAAAAACTCCCTCATCCAGTGACTTATTGAACAACTCCGTGATGGCCCCCGTAAGTGTAATGACACATCGCTTTAGCAAGTAATTCGGAGTACCATCTGGGTCCGCAGACATTTTGTCAGGCAGATGGCAAATAGCATCGTACACCTCGGTCACCGAAATCCCTAACCTAAACTAACCTGAAAAAATACTTTGAAAAAAAATTAGTAATACTCAAGTTGTCACTACCCTCAGTGCCATCCAGGATCATATTTCGTGGAAATCCTTTAATCTTACGTTTGCCATTAACAAAAGACCAAAACCTCCGCGGATTATCATGTATAGACCCATTTAATTTATCAACATACGCGGCATCGCATCCACCAAGAAGCGCTCTGCATCGCGATCTTAACCTAGTAAAGTCTCAATAGTATTGGTGTTCACCAGTTTGTTTGAATTTTGTATGAGCGGTTTTCTTATCAAATATACATTTTTTCAACTCTGGTGATTACCATATAGGGAAGTTGGTTGAAACAAAGCGCTTACTGGGGACAAATATATTAAGCACCTGGTTCAATGTAGAATAGAGAAACTCGACCGCCTTATCAACGCCAGCAGACATCCGAATCCCCAAGTCCCAATTCACCGACGCCAAAAAGTCATTGAGTGCCAAAAAATTCGTATTCTTATAATCACGATAGTACTCATCCTGTCTCATAAAATCATAATACTCCCTGATAATAATTTCAAATTCAAGAGAAACATGATGAGCACTATCCGGGAATAGCGCGTCCTGGGAAAAGCTGACATTAATGAGCCGAATGCTGCTAAAAATCAGATCTAAAAATACGTTACGCCTATTTAGTACAGTATTTGATTGAAATAAATTAGGAAATGCAAAAGTCTCTGCCAATACGCGGGCATGTAAGCCTGGTGGGCCGTCTAAGATCGCCATTGGATCATGTGGCTTCTGGTAGATTATAATCTTCAAAAAGAATGAAGTGAGAATTCTGATTTGCTTCATAAAGGACTTCCACGGTTGCGCAGTGGGCATTATACTTGACAATGTCAGAACCCGGCGGAATGTAGACAGCCCCGAATATGACAATCATATTTTTCAATTTTACCCGAAGGAATAACTGTTCAACCGACATATCTATGTCATCTAAAGACACAACTTCATAAGATTCACTGGCAACTATAAGTACACCACCCCCACGTTTTTTGCTGCTAGTAGTAGATGATCGATCAGTCGGAAACACATTGTACCCACTTACCTGCACCTTGGCAGGGATTACAACCTCATCCAACCAAGATTCGACGACAATAACTATATAATACTGAGCACAGATCAGCGATTGTCTAAATGTGTCCAACCTTGTTTTCATACCACCAACATTTTGACAATATATACAAATTATGTCAAAGAAATTGATGGGTTCATGGGAAATATTTGCTGGATCATTAACTACCAAATTTAGGCTAAAAGCTGAGCATGGAACGTAAAATGCACGTTTATTGATTTCCAAATTTTTTTTCTGCAATCCGTTGTTTTCCACGCATGTTAGAACATTTATCATACACTTGCCTGCGCAAATTTTGAATGTCGAGGTTTAATTGTGAAAATAACTTCAAAACAAAATTTAATAGACCCTCGCCAGTGGAACTCGTAATCGGACAAAAACTAATGAAATATCCGCAGATCTCTACTTTTTTGATTGTATTATTTAAATAGATATGTTTAAATATTACTGTTATTTGTTCCATATGACTTACATCCGGTGTGTAGTCCAATATGACTTTGTTCAAAATATAATTTCTTATCGTCGTTACGAGTAAATCAATAATTTCGTTTTGAATATGGTCTTCTAAATACTGAGCCATACGACTTGAATCAGATTTCGAGGATTCAATTCTGCGAATATGTTCCCGTATAATAGAATCAAAAGCTGCTATCATTTCGATTGCTTTTAGAAAATTGCTGTTATTATGCTTAAATAATGTTTTCGATGAACCCCGAAAAGCCAGACATTGACGTGATAAAAATTTGATAACGGCAATAATTCTTTCTATTACATTACACCAATACTTTTTTCCGATTCTAATGATCTCAGATGCATTTGATTTGCAGTTGTCTTAGTTTGCAGAATATTATTCAATTGTACCTATGATTTCACATTTTCATTGTGGGAAACGCTTGTTTCATGTCTTTTTAAAGTTAATGATAAATGCTGCCAATCTGAAAAACCATTCAAATCAGATAGACTACTTACAGTTTTACCAAAAATTTTTAACAAAACTAATAAACTGAATCTTTTAAAATGGAGTAAATAAGCCAATCTCTGTTAATTTTTTCACCATCAGAAAGATTTCTGTAACAGTAATTGTCAGTAAATTTTCTTCTATAGTCACATCTAACTAAAATATTAGCAAGATCACTATTAATACTAACATGCCACAAACCCGGGTCATCACCACATGTGCCGGTTGTAGGTTCTTCAGGAGTACCTTCTCTTGTATCACTAGAATCATCATCTGAAGGACTGTAAATTTTTATTTTCTCTTCAGATACTTCCACAGGTCCGGGATCTGTGCTCGTCACGCTGTGTTAGAGTCAAGATTTTCCAGACATTCCTTATTTTCAGGGTTGTATATAAATTTAATAATAGAATCTGCCAGTTTTTCTTTCAGTATCTTCTTTTCTCGTTTTTGGTGTCAAAATTGAGCCCCAGAAAGTTTTTTCTCTTCTGTCGTTTCTGAACTATTTTTAATGTGTTAATTAGATTTGGTCTGTGACTGCGTCCGCAAAAAGCATTTGTTTAACGATGTAGTCTACACCTAACGAGATCAGTTATGTAGTAGATATAGCCGTGAAGAAATAGCAAACAGACAGACAGACTCTATTTTATTTATTGCTGAAGTGTTAAAAATATGGCAATCATTAGGAACAAATTATTATTAGTAAAATAAAAAACCGTAGTTACCATGTTTACGATTTTTCCCACTAATATTTCATATAATAGTCACTGATAATATATTTATTTATAGCATTGACATTAACTATTTGATTGAGCCAAAAAAAAGAAAGCTTGTCTGGCCCATAGATATAGAAAATGGGCTGATTTTATTAGCCTTACAAAATTGACCACTCTCTAAGAAGAGACAAAGCGACTTTGCGGCCAATACCTATCTCTTTTCTGTAGGTCCGTAATAACCCTAGACATAGAGAATGGACTAAGCGTTCAGTGAAGTAAATACGGACGCAAAAGTGTTAGAGAGACAGAGCAAATGTGCGGCCAGTAGCTGTCTCTTTCTTGCCTTGAATTCCGTCTCGGGGTACTGCGCCTTAGTTATCACTGGCCTACAGAAAACAGACAGGTATTGACCGCACTATCGCTTTGTCTCTTTCTAGAGAGTGGTCAATTTTGTGCGGCAAACGCTCAGTCCATTCTCTATGTCTATGGTAATAGCCAAAGCGCAGTATCCCGAGGCGGAATTCAAGGCGAGAAAGAGACAGCCACTGGCTGCACATTCGCTTTGTCTCTCTCACACTTTTGCGTCTGTATTTACTTCACAGCGGGATACAAAACGCCCAGTCCATTCTCTATGTCTATGGTCTGGCCATCCAGAGAATACCGATTTGACAGGTCTAGAATGGATGGCTGAGATAACTTTGGACCGCCGGACAAATTACAACAAAAATATTTTATATGTGAAATACACACTGTCGACAACAATTTTCTAGACCAGTTACAAATTATTAAATTTTACGATTCAAAAAAATGTTAACGTAATAAATATCCTTTTAATTATGAAAATCACAATACGTTTTCATCCAGTTGTGCACTGTTCCAATGTTACGCCGTGTGAAACTTCTTGTTTTTAAATGTTACGGGGATTCCTCTGCGCGTGAAACTGATTGCTTTCACCCATTCTACACGGGACCACAGGGAAGTCCCTGCGAGTATCTTTTGTTGAGGTGACTCGAACCTGTAGAGGTTTCGCATCTGTAGGCGTTTCCTTACATGTCAATAGATGGCACTGTTATGAAAAAATAATTGGAAATTGTCTGGCAATAATTGTAATGACATTGATAATGCTAATTAGAAAGACTTTGCATATGACGAGATCTCTGTATTTGCCCTCTGGATGTGCAGCCTATGTGCAGTGCATCCCCTGCTTCGTATATATCGTGTTATAAGTTTTTTTCAGGGTTCTTCGAGCTAAGAAAACTGAAAACTATGTTATTTTTTTATTATTTTCAATTGGTTAAACATGTAAAGAGTTAAGGAGGTTAGAGAAGGGTTGCTTGGAATAATTTTCGTTATAGGTCTATTTCTATATTTGGTGTCGAGGAATCTAAAAATTGTCTTATTTTTAATTATTTTCAATTGTTCCAATATGTAAGGGGATAATAGGGCAGGGGAAGGGGTTAGAAAGGTTAATTCGCATTCGCATCGTTTTGAGGGTTTCTTTGAGTAGGATTCTAAATTGAATTATTTCAATTGGTCAAATATGCAATGTGTTAACAAGACTGGGAAGGGGTTAGAACGGTTACTTAGCGTATATCATGTTATATGTCCTTTCACCGCTTTTTGAATCCAGAAATCTGAAAATTGTGTTTAATATTTATAGACAAATTTATGAACGGTTAAAGGAGTAGGTGGAATGGGGTGAATTAAACTAGTTGCTCCATATACATCGTATCATATATTTGTTTTTAACTTGTTAGATTTAAGCAATTCTAGATTTTCGTTTTTTGTTCATTGTATTTCATTTCTTGGAGTCAAATATTTAAATAGTTTAAAGGGAAGGAGAGGAGATAGGGGGACTGCCAAGTATATAACGTGTCACACATCATTTTCAGGTTTGTGTGTTATATTTTTATTATTTTCAATTATAGTTATGCAGGTTAGAAGGAGGGGGAAGGGAGTTAGAGTGTTGTGCTGTATATATAGGGATATCCATTCTTTTCAGGGTTCTTGGAACCTAAAACAATGTTTCAAATGAATAAAAATTTTATTTTGAACATATAAAAATATTTTACAATCTATATCGATATTAAAGTTTACATCTACTTGAAGATATCTGCAGGATAGAATTTTTAAATAAAAAAATATTACAATTCAATTACAATAGCTCTGTCTCAATATGACGTCGGGTAACCTTTAAAATTCCAACGTAGTTATCCTCTAAACTTTTGTCGAGTACTTATAGTATAAATATGAATTTGGACCTAAACCAAAATGGGTTTAGAATAAAAAAAAAACTCAATAAATAATTCTCAACTAACCTTGAATACAACAGGTATCTGTTGAAATTAAACATGAAAGACCTGAATACGGTCGCAGGAATCTTTGGAGGATATTGTTACCTGAATAAGTCTTTAACCCGCAAAGGGGTTTAAGATGATCCACATTGCAGACGGCACTTGGAAAAGGAAGAAGCCTCCTTTTGCTTATGTCTTGCCCGGCAATCACACGCGCTAAAAACGCAGTTCGGATCCCCAATAATTTTGGACCAGAATTGTATTAGGAGGATTCAACCTAGAACGCTGCTAGTCCTCTTAAGAGTTCTTTTCCTTCCTAAATCCTAATTGAGGCAGGTGCATAACGAGACGTTAAAAGGCCCAAATGCTGTAGGCATTCAGCCTACTTGTCGGCCATACATCTGTCTATCTTAAGTTCGGTTTTAAATTAACCAACTCAATTTGTGAAACAGGAATTTTCAAAAAAAGCTCTATACAATGAAAAGAAAATTGTGATAGGGATTCTATTTAATATTATTCCTAAGTAAGATGGAGTTAAACGATTCGTTTTTAATTGTTGCATTTACAGATGAAAACGACGAACACGGTTTTGCTATATTTTATATACATTGTTTATATCACTTATCAAGACAATTTTTAACCATCGTGGTCAAATAAACAATTCTAGCACAGATCTAAAGTTAACTAAGTTTAAGGAAAATACACGTGCTTAAAGAGATTTTAGCAGTAATGGCAAACAATACCAAAACAGCAAGACACATAAGGTGACCTAAATTTAAAATGAGGCATATTTTTCCCCAAAATCACTAAACCAATTTAATAGATATAAAATGATATTAATCATTTTATACCTATAATTATAGACCAATAGACCTGCTTCCGAGCTGTTCAAAAATACTTGAAATAATCTGGCTTCACTAAATCTATCACCAATTGTAATCTATCCTCAAATAGGCAACACATCTAACATTAGGAAGGTAAAAGTTTAGCTTTAGCATAAGCTTAAGATTTAAGAAAAACCTATAACTGTATAAAATATCTGTACTATAAATATATGTAGTAAAAAAGGAAATGCATTAAAGTGGCCATAGTCCTATCAGTCAGAAGGGCTACAAAGAGTTGTAGTTAATAACACTATTCTAGTATTACACTAATTTTGGAATAGCATAGGGTAGTACTTTAGATTCTATTCTAGTTGTAATATATCATAATGATTTAACCTCCATTGAAAATATTTTTTAATTACCAATTATGGAGATGATATAAATCTATTAGTTCTAGGTTTTTCTGTTTAGAATATTATCGTAAATGGTCAATATAACTTGCAGAAAACAGCGGATTTGTTAGTCTAAAATAAATTAATTCTAAATGAAACAAACTAAGACTACACTGTTAAGACCTGGACACTTAACTTTAGGAAATCATTTTAATTTAGGACCATTTCAAGAAATTTGTTATAGTAATAGCGGTAATACTAGTTGTATGGGTGAGGAGGCTAATAACCAAGCAAAAAGGCTAGAGAGATCCTTTTTGTCAACCCCAATTAACGTCTGGGTAATGTCAGCCAGGCGAGACCTACAGTTAACGTGGGATCCGAACCACATGATCGACAGACCTCAGTATGCTGTTTTACGGCCCTGTACTTTTTATTTCCCTCTGTCCACGAACCTTGATAGGCTACCAAACCGTAACGTCTTTATAAAGCGTCCAAGCGTCATTCTATGTCCCAGATACACATATTCGTTTACCACCTCTATATTTGCATTGTCAACATAAACTTGAACAGGAGCCAGCGCCATTATCTTGGTTTTATCAAGGTTCATAGACAAACCTACTCTCTTTGATGTATCGGTCAATTGGTTCAGCATCGTCGACAGTTCGTCAAGAACGCAAATTAGCATAACTGGAAGAAATCGGTATAATAGACATGTAAAGCTATTTAATAAGCTTCTTTCTATAAAAAAATACCATAAATTACTGCAGGCAGCATTGAAACAACGGCCTAATAATAGCGAACCGTATAGTGTACGTAACTTTCCGAGTACAACCTTTAATTTTTTCCCTTTCCGTCTTCTCCACTGAGGCATTTTAGTTTATATATGTATGTATTATGCAGATATAATTTGAAATGAAAAACAAAATTATTATTTATATAATTTATACGAATGCATAAAAAAAATTTTCATCCTAAGACTTGCTTTTTTATGCTACAAAATACGACATTCTAGATTAGAACTTAATATTAAGCTGCCTTATGGTAATAAAATTGTTTCAATTTAAAAAATTTACCCTGCATTTCTAATTATTTTTAAAGTAGTTACCATTATTAAAGCATTTACAATATGTCAGTTCAATATAATCATCACTGAATTTTCCTTGTATACAGTTTTTTTTAACTTGGCATAGGCTAGTTGATTTATTTGAAAAGATAAATCTATAGGTCCAGAAGGAAAGTTTTAGAAAGTAAACCATTTAAGAAAAATAAACGGGAATATTTTTCATTTTAGCGAGTTCCGAGGTTATTTCAGAAAAATACATTTTTTTAAACAGCAATGATGTATTTTCCATACAATTTGAAAGATCACAAATTATATAGAAATATTAATATTTATAGCTAAAATATAATTTGCTATTCAAGCCCAAAAATCTATTAGAAACCATCTGGGATCCTTTCGGCTTTTAATGCATTTTTAAATGCTGATAATTCTTAAAAATTAGTGCCTTAATAAAAATGTTTATGCCTTATATGTGGTTTAGAATTACTAGGTTTATTAAACTCCGCCAAAATATCGGTGTTATTAAATAACGCCGGTACATATATTTTTCTTAATTGAGTTTTTCTCTAAAAACCTGCCCTTGGACTCACAGGACAATAACCTACCCTTTAAACAAACAAAAATAATCCTGTAAGGCGATTAACAAATTTTCTGGCAAAATCGTAAACTCGACTAAGGGTTTTATATAAAAAAAAATGTTTTAAGTACGAAATAGATCCGCACTTTGAGTATTTTAACCTACCAATTATATAATAAATTTGACCACAATATAAATATGTAGAATAGAACAGTTAAATATTTGGGTATTTTGAGAAAATATGATTTTATAACGGGAGAACTTATTTTTGCTAATGTCATTTTTTGAGTGAATTATATAATATTTTTGGATTCTTCGACACGAACACGCGCTGCAAGACAAATAAAATTTTTGATCACTTTAATATTCTAAAATTACGCATAAATAATTATACATTATGGTCCATTATTAACTAAAATTGAGGTATCGTATTGCAGAACTGCCTCTACGCGTGACCACCGTTTCCCTAGTAGGCAAGAGAGAGGATGCCGCTGTGAATGCGTCGATCGACGGACAAAATCAATTTAGAACGCAATAATCAACTCCTTGTTAATAATTAACGAATAAAGTTAATTTTTGCGTAGAAACACTCTTTAGGCTTGTGCACTTCTTATGGATATAGTTGTTTGATAAAATTGTTTGTTTAATTTGTTATTAACAAGGAATAAACTTTACGCCGAAAAATTTTAATATTAATTAAAAAATTAGCCAAAATAAACAATGTCAGCTCATTTTTTTAAACATTTGAGTGTTGATTTTGCTCTTAGCGCACGCTCTCTTATTCATTAACTAATCTCCCCCCCCCCCCCCCCCCCCCCCCCCCCCCCCCCCCCCCCCCCCCCCCCCCCCCCCCCCCCCCCCCCCCCCCCCCCCCCCCCCCCCCCCCCCCCCCCAACCCCCCCCCCACGCGAGTGTTTTCATGCAACTAATCGTAGTGAAAATTTGTTTTTTGAATGCTTTCAGCTGCCAAAAAGACATTTCGTTTTCTTATTTGGTTATTTTATTTGAAAATGGAATAACCAAATATTAATGTTAATTTGCTAATTTGTTGTAGCAAAATCACATAAGAAAACTAAATGGTGTAACTGTGTAGATATAAATTTTGAAAGTAAAAATTATTATAAAAAGGTATATGCACGCTTCAAAATCGTTTTTGCAATTTTTAATCCCAAAATTCAAAAACCGTTTGGTTTCACGATTTGGCTTTTCCAATGCGCAAAACTTTTAGTATCACACAGGAAAAGAAAAAAGATTTTTTGAAAACTTTAATGTATTATCTTAGTGAGGAAGGGCAATCTTTTTTCAATGATTATTTAAGTGTAATGTATACCAAACCAAAGAAGTTGGGAAAGTTGTATTTTGAAAGCTTTGCGACTGTATCCTAAAAGTATTTTGAAAGCTATGCAAATGTATATTTTAGGATTGATAATGATCTGTAATGAGAGAGAAGTCATGAAAAAACATATTAAAATACAATCTAAATTTTTGTGTAGATATTTGTTTTTTTAAACATAAAATAATAATTTATCATTAAATGTTCCTTTAAACTCTTCTAAAAATCAAATTGTAAAACCAAATGGTTTTAGAATTTTGGGGTGAAAAATTGTTACAACGATTTTAAAGCGTGCATATATCTTTTTATAATTTTTACTTGAAAAATTTTATAACTATATACCCTCAAATTTTATAACTATATACACTCAACTTCAGTGTTATGTTATGAAAAAAAAACAAAATTTTTTTAACAGAAACCCCAAATAAGAAAATATGTTTTTTTGGCAGCTGAAAGCATTGAAAAAACAAATTTTCACTGCGATTAACTGCACGAAAACGCGCTAAGAGCTCGTGCGCGCTTGTTTATTTATCCACATCATTGTTGCAAAAATTAACGTACTGACCTGAATTTTTATATGATACTCGCAAATGTATGAAAAATAAGCCGACATTGGTCATTTGGGCCAATTATTTAATTGATATTGAAAATTTTCAGGGTAAAGTTTATTCATTGTTAATAACAAATTAAACAAACAATTTTATCAAACGACTATATCTATAAGAAGCGCACAAGCCTAAAGAGTGTTTCTACGCAAAAATCAACTTGATTTGTTAATTATTAACAGAAAAATGACGAGTAGATTATTACGTTATAAATTGATTTTGTCCACCGATCGACGCGTTCACAGCGTTATCCTCTCTTCTGCCTACTAGAGATTGACATATAGATACCGAATTGATTTAGTAAGTTTTCCTTTTTTCACACTAAAAACATACATAAATAACGTGTCCACAGATTATAACTGTTTAAGATGGGTAAAGTTACTTGAGGTAATCTTAACTTCGTAATGCTTTTGCGTCCCTCTTGTCCACGCCACACAGTTTAATTGTTTTTGCAAACGCAAAACGGACATACAAAATTTTAAGTATAAAAGGATGCGCTAATTTATTAAAAGTAAGTCATAAATATGATTTTATAGGATAAATGCAATAAAGCAGATTATACATATAAATAATAGCCGGTTGAAGTGTAGTTCTGGCTACACAACCTTCTTAGTGGAGCTAACAGCTATAAGAAATATGTCTTAAGGTGTGTTAACGCTATAAGAAGTTGACTATTACTTTGCTAAAAATATAATTTTACAAAATAAATGCAGCATCTCTTTAAATTCAGTAATAGACATGACTCGCTAGATACTGGAAATGAAAATCTCTTTACGAGTTACTACTTATTCAAGTCGCAAAACTGATGTTATTGAGTACCTAAAATCACGAGTTGTTACTAAACAATACCTGTAATCAAATCGGCATATAGCAAGTTATGTCTATAACTAGGACTATTTACAATAAATACAACATTTATATTTTATTTAATTATTTTTTTAATATTTTTTCTTTTTATATAAAAAAACATTTCGAGCTCTATCTGCAAGTTAAGAAAAATTATCAATATTTTTTGTGATACATATAAACGCCATTGGGATGATATTCTAAGAAAATATAAATATATGCTAAACTATTTTTAATTTTATTTTATTTTATTTTTATTTTTTTTTTGTTTTTATAATAAAAACTAGAACAAGAACTTACTCCGTCTACATCTTACTATTACCTAATTTATCGGTCTTGTTACGCTATTTACCGGACTGTTTCCTCCTTTTTAAGAGGGGAGGCCTGTGTAAAAAAAATTTTTGACGATTTTTTTTTTCATAAAAAATTAGTTTTACATCTGAAGAAAGTCCTCACCACGTCTTAAATCGAAATTCGAACTCTAAATGCACCTATCGTGTAATGAAAGAGACCGTCTCTGATCGGTTCTGTCGCTTCACTTGTTGGGCTTTTCATTTGTTTATAATGTTGACTCGAAAAATTGATAAAAATGAACCTAATTATCGTCCAAGTCGTCCACGCCGTCGGCATTACTCAGGTAATAAGTCCAAGGATATACAATATTTGAGCAAGAAGAAGTTGGACCAAGTGCGTCGGCTAAGAAATTGAAAGCGACGGAAACTTTTTTGGAAACGTTTTTCTCAAAATGTAAAATTTCGCATGCCGTGCAATGTAGCTCAAAAAGTAATTCACGGATTCACTTGAAATTTTATACAGATATTCATTTACCTATTGGCCATTGAATCACTGTACAAAAATTATAAAAAGTTAATCAAAAATATTATTTTTTGACGATTGTTTATAAAAAAGGCTAATTTTTTCAAAATGGTCCCAAATTTTTGATTTATTTTTTTTGGTAAACTTAAATTCACGCAAAGTGTATACTCTAATGATTTTTTTAGAATTTTTTTTAATGCACTATAGCGACCTGGACGTTGCACGGCGCAAATTCAAGTAGTCAACTTTGAGTAGCCGCTGCTCCGCCATTTTGAATTCTTTAAAAAAGTTGAGGCTCTATTTTTAAAGTCAGAAAGTTGTTCTTTTTTATGTACTTTTTCTTTTTTGTATAAATATTATAGTTTCTCAATAAATGATTCACAAAAAAAAACAGTCGTTTACACAGACCTCCACCCTTAAATACTAAGATTTTATCTAGCTTAACTTTTATGTGAATTTGATTGCGATGGCAGTATCATTTTGGAAGATAGCAAAATATCGAGAGTAAAGTATGAAATAAAGGCTAGAGTAGGTGGAGTAATGTCACACTACTCGTTTAGCTTTTGGACATATAACTCCCTCTGCAGTACGTTACTTACCGAAATTTGTAACGTAAATAATCTGTGAAGAGTGTACGTTGAAAATAGCTCATTGTAATCACCCTAACAGCGCCTATATTACACTAATCTCATTGAAATTGACGCGTCAACCTATTAAATGGTAACAAAATTAAACTTAGCTAAAATTACAGATAAATGCATTTATAAAGATTTTTAAACTCAGTTGTATTTAACAATAAAACTACTTAATTACTTTATCACTAAATATATTTGTAAAGATTTTAAAGTAACGGACCAATCAATCAACTCAGTTGTATTTTATTGGTTTTGAACTGCTCAAAAATAAGTTATTTCTTTAAATAATAATAAAAAAAAATAAATATTTTCTTTTTTTATGATGAGTATCTAATATATTGTAGAGATTCTTTAACATCTTATAAAAATTTTCAAAACCTTATGTTTTTCTTTTAGAATCTTAAAACTCTAAAAAAAACGAATTGTAATTAGTAGAAAGAAACATAACTAACAAATTCATAATAAATTTTTTGAACGAGTTTAATAAAACATTTTGTTTAATCTCTAAATCAATTTATCTGCCATAGAAAAAATATTAATTTCAATGTTCAATAAATCTAAGGCTATATTTACCCCGGCTTTCCCTACTTTTGAAGTAAAAGAAAAATATCAACAATTAGTATCGCAAATAATGAATAGCAAATACAAAGCATGTTACAAAATATGTGTTATCTGGTTATAAGGGCTAAATTAATTAATAATATTCAATATAATACCCAAAACAAGTTCAATAAAGGAGACCCACCCCCATCCAATTGATCATTGAGTAATAATCTGATTAATCTCTACTTGCGTACCTTTCAGTAATTTCCCTTTCTTTTCATTGTGCAAAATTCTGAATTACAAAGTACGATTTTCATCTGTTAAATGTTTAGGGTAGTGAGATATGTTATTTTTTATTCAATAACTTTATTATGTTCCCTTATTCTTTTATAAAAAGATCTGCCTGTTTGTCATATACAGGTTTTATTACAAGTGCTATAGCATAATTCGTAAACTGCTGTTTTATTTTCTTTTTTGTTTTTTTTTTTATTATTTTTAATATGTCGAGCTAACGTCTTATTGGTACGGAAGGCAATGTTTAGATGATTTTTATGGAAAAATATTGAATTCTATTGGTCAATTTACCGGTATAAGTGAGTGTATGAAAATTATCGTTCTTTAGTTGTTTAGTCCTATTGCTTTTTTAAATTGTTTTTTTATTAAAAGATTATCTACTAACTCACTCCTGTACCCATTGTTTATACTAATTTCAGTTAATGGTGAATTTATTAGACTATGGATGAAACTATTATAAGCCGAAATTTCAAAATTATGTTGATTCATTTTGTTTGATATTTTTATATCTAGGAAATTAATCGATATATCTGTTTCTATTTCTGTCGTAAAAGTAATGTTATTATATAGTTGGTTAATATAATCTAGAATTAAAACTATTTTCAGATTATATTAACCAACTACGTAATAACATTACTTTACAACAGAAATAGAAACTAATAAATCGATTAATTTCCTAGATATAAAAATATCAAACAAAATGAATCAACATGAATTTAAAATGTTCCATAAACCAACATACTCAGATATGACTATACACGCTAATTCTAACCATCCGTTCACACATAAAATTTCGGCTTATAATAGTTTCATCTATAGACTAGTGAATACACCATTAGCTGAAGAACATTTTCTGAAAGAATTAAATATAATAAAACAAATTAGTATAAACAGTGGGTACAGGAGTGACTTAGTAGATAATATTTTAAAGAAAAAAACAATTTAAAAAAGCAATAGGACTTGTGTACCCGTATAAACAACTAAAGAAAGATAAGTTTCATACACTCACTTATACCGGTAAATTCACAAATAAAATTCAATATTTTTTCCATAAAAATCATTTAAACACTGCCTTTCGTACCAATAACACATTAGCTCGACATATTAAAAATAATAAAAGTAAAACAAAAAAACAAATAAAACAAGAATTTGCGAATTATGCTGTGGTACTTGTAATATAAAAAAAACAGGCAAATCTTTTTATTAAAGAATAAAGGAACATAAACAAAGTTACAGAATGAAAAATAACATATCTCACTACGCTAAACATTTAATAGATGAAAATCATACTTTCAATGAAGAATTCAGAATTTTGCACAATGAAAACAAAGCATTGAATTGTTTAAAGCAGGTAGAGACTAGCCAGAAAAAATCCTCAGGTTTATTACTCAACGATCAATTGGATGGCGGTAGGTCGCCTTTATTGAACATGTTTTAGGCATTATGATGAATATTGTTAATTAATTTAGCCCTTATAACCAGGAAACATACTTTATATTTAATTTACATCTTGCTCCAGAAGTGTGTCGAAACAACTGTCAGTTCTAATACAATAAACATAAGTGGTGATCTTAGATAGTTGTTTAAATTTTCGTTCCTAGTGACCTTATTTTGATCCATTCTAATCCGCCATAAATTTTTGACCATACCTTTTAGAACACCCTATATATCTATAATATATATAAAATGCAACGTCTCTCTGTCTGTCTGTCTGTCCGTTAGTGCACTTATCACTGGAGAACGACTTATCCGATTTACGTGCTTTTTTTTTAAAACATGCCTATGTTCTCTGGCCAGGTTGTAGGCTATATTTTATTACGTTAGGTAACACAAGGAATAAGCAGTGACGATAATAGTGAATCAAGTCGGAAAAAAGTTTGCCGCTAGCGCGTTCTCTTGCAATACACTGCCTAAACATTAAATATGGAACAATATCATTTAGCAGAGAATATCTATAATATATATAAAACGCAACGCCTCTCTGTCTGTCTGTCCGTCAGTGCGCTTATCTCTCGAGAATCACTTATCCGATTTACGTGTTTTTTTTTTTTTTTTATTCACACATTTGTTCTCTGGCCTGGTTATCTATAATCTACTATAATATATATATATATATATATATATATATATATATATATATATATATATATATATATATATATATATAATGCAACATCTCTCTGTCTGCCTGTCTGTCCGTTAGTGCGCTTATCACTCCAGAATCACTTATCCGATTTAAGTGTTTTTTTTTAAACATACATATGTTCTCCGGCCAGGTTATAGGATATATTTTATTACGTTAGGTAACATACGGAATAAGCAGTGAGGATAATAGTGAATCAAGTCGGAAAAAAAAAATTGCCGCTAGCGTTCTTTTGCAATACGCTGCCTAAACCATTAAATATATATAAAATGGAACGTCTCTCTATCTGCCTGCTTGTCCGTTAGTGCGCTTATTACTCGCGAACTACTTATCCGATTTATGTGTTTCGTTTTTTTTAACTCGTACATATATTTTCTGGCCAGGTTATAGGATATATTTTATTACGTTAGGTAATATAAGGAATGAGCAGTAACGCTAATAGTGAATGAAGCCCACGCGAGCGGAACCACGGGCACAGCTATATACATATATATATATATATATATATATATATATATATATATATATATATATATATATATATATATATATATATATATATATATATATATATATATATATTTATATATATATATATATATATATATATATATATATATATATATATATATATATATATATATATATATATATATATATATATTATATATTATATATATATATATATATATATATATATATATATATATATATTATATATATATATATATATATATATATATATATATATATATATATATATATATATATATATATATATATATATATATATATATATATATATATATATATATATATATATATATATATATATATATATATATATATATATATATATATATATATATATATATATATATATATATATATATATATATATATATATATATATATATATATATATATATATATATATATATATATATATATATATATATATATATATATATATATATATATATATATATATATATATATATATATATATATATATATATATATATATGTATATATATATATATATATATATATATATATATATATATATATATATATAATATATATATATATATATATATATATATATATATATATATATATATATATATATATATATATATATATATATATATATATATATATATATATATATATATATATATATATATATATATATATATATATATATATATATATATATATATATATATATATATATATATATATATATATATATATATATATATATATATATATATCTATATATATATATATATATATATATATATAATATATATATATATATATATATATATAATATATATATATATATATATATATATATATATATATATATATATATATATATATATATATATATAATCTATATATATAAACTCCTGGACAAAATTAACGCAACAATCTGAAAATTAATTTATCTTTTTCTTATGTCATTTTTAAAGTTTATCGAGTATTTAAATAGTAGGCTATGCATATTTTGTTTCGTTGTTCATGACAGAAATCAAAACAATTCGTTTAGATTTACAGTTTTAAAGAATTTTTTAGAAGATAAACAATTTTCTGTAATAATGCGATAGATTTTCTTTAAAAGTAAGCTTATAAATTGTTCCCTTTTTTCAAAGTAATACGTTTTTGTGGTAGACTGTTTTATTTTTGTCCCCGGACGAGGGATATTGTCAGAGTTATGTTGCCAATTTGTTAGGCAAACATCGTTCCACAATAAGTCGTATGGTAAGACGCTTAAATGAAGTAGGGACTTATTCTAGAAGGCTAGGGCAAGGGCAAGGGCGAAAACGATGCACTGGCGACCTAGATGAACTTTTTATAAGACAATATGCTTTAAGAAACAGGACTGTCACTAGTTCTATAATAAGAAACGAATAAATAAAAATTAACTTTCTGGTCTTATACTGCACACTCTCCTAACAGTTTTAAAGACATGTTGAGTCAGCTAGTTAATATTTATCTATCATATCTAAACTGTACAATTAAATCCTTGAGTTTATTTTTCAAAAATCCTTATAAATACAACTATCTAGTAGTAAAAATTTAAATTATACTTATACGGAAGCACTTCTTTGTTGCGCAGTATTCTCAGTTGAAGTGCTTCCTCTTGACAATGTTCTATATGTTTTATGTAATTGCGGACAGCAACAGCATAGATCTTTGAGCAGACCTCCAAGACTGTCACATGAACTACTTCTAAAGATACCACTGGATAATTCTTCACAATTCGTATCGCCTATGAAATTTTCTAAATCACTTTTCGGGAAGCCTTCACTACAAAAAAAAAAACAAACATAAATAAACAATTTCATTTTCCGCTTATCAAAATTACAGAGAAAAGTAATATATAAAAGACGTACGTATTCGCAGAAAGTGGCAACTAAAGCTGGTTGAAATAAGTAAGATTGAACCTAAGATCATTTGGTATAACGTTGGGGTATGGCTTAGATAAACAAATGCCAAAAAATATCTTTCAATTGGTAAACTTACGCATTCAGTTACGTCGTTTCTTATTAGAAAATGTATAAATAGCAAATACGAGCTTTATAGATATTTATGATATAGTTAGGAAGAACTGTTTTAAATTTGTCTCGAATTTAGTTTAAAATGGATATTTCCTATTTTGTATATCTAGGAATAATGCTCAGCATTGTTAGTGATAAAATTTTATGATCCGTAAGTTGGCATGGGAACTATAAGGCTGGATAGCAATCTTAACTTTGTGGTTTTTGTGACAGCTGGATCTTTCCAGACCTTAGTGACTTTGATCGTCGAGTTTCTAGCCATTGCCAAACGTCTTCTTACTTCCGCTTCGCAGCCACCATCCTTAGTTATGAGGGATCCCAAATAGTTGAAATGGTCTACAACAGTGAAACCAGCAATTTTATTTATATGTAATAAATCTTCATTACAACTAACAATCATTACTTTGGTTTTCGCTCTATTAATTGTCAATCCATGGTTTTTACTAGTGATTTTAAGGGGCTCCATAATTGATTCTAGGTCTTCTATTAACGTTGCAAGTATAACAGTATCATTCGCATATTTAGGGTTATTTAGCTTTTTTCCACCGATTGACACCCCCACTCCAGTCATTCAAAACAGACCTCATTATATGTTCACTATATATGTTAAAAAGTAACGGTGACACAATACAGCCCCGTCTGATGTCGGCTTTTACCTTAAAGGGATCTGAAAAAGAATTATTCAGTTTAATTCTGCCATTTGTGTTCTCATAACAGAGATCAGATAAGGTTTACAAGATGTATAGGTGTTCCCATGCTAATCAGAATCGACCAGAGTTTGTTCCATTGTATGCAGTCGAAAGCTTTAGAGTAGTCTATAAAACAGATATAGGTTATTATTTAGAATTCCTTTACTTTTTCTATTATCTGGCATATGTTGAGAATTTGTTCTCCAGTCCCTCTTCTTGGAACAAAGCCTGTTTGTTTAGTAGATATTTACGGCAGCAGAAAAGTTTTGAGTCTTTCATTTAGAATCCAGAGCAGCGTGTGATACCAGAGCGATTGTTGTATAGTTGCTGCAATCCAAAGGGGATCCTTTCTTATTCAAGGGTATAAATGCTTCACACCAATCTTTCGGCCATCTTCCAGTCTTCCGTACCACATATTTAATACTTTTATGCAAAAAATAGCTTTTAAACTTGTTTTCCAAGAATCTATAAACACCTTCCATTCTTGGTTGTTTTCAATATGAAATTTACGTATCAAATCATCGATATTACAACAAAAATTTAAGTATCTTTTCTCTTAAAATATTGCTTGAATTCTTCTTCTCTCCGTCGATACCAATAAAAATAATTTCAGGATCTAATAAATCGGTTTTTTTTTAAGAGAGCATAGAAGCTCCATAACAGCTTTCCGCAATCTGATATCTCTTACCAAGGCACTAAGTTTATTTTGTATAAATGATCGAGTACTCTCTTGATATTTGGGACGAATTTAAAGTAGAGTTCAATTTTTTTATGTAAGTAGATCCATGTGATACAGACTCTGTTATCAATTGAACATCATTAAGATAAGAGATTGCGACGCGGTTGTTAGATCAAAGCTGAATCCATACCATGAGGACCAAAAGGTAAATATTTCGATTTATTGTTAGTCCACTGTCAAAAAATTTTAACATAACAATTATCTTGCCCTAATCACAATTCAAAGTAACCAAAATATGCACTTTTAATTTAGCATATTGTCTACAAATGCAACAAAACACATCCAAACTATTTTTTCAACTTCTAGAGATCATAATTATGCTTTTAAAAGCAAATATATATTTAATACACCCACATGCGTTCCTCCTAACAAGCGCTGGGAAACTGCTATCACAGTGGTAGCAAATTAACCTCTTGGGTTTAACAAGAAATGAAATATACGAAGAATAACTAATAATTTTTCGACATTAAAGAAAAATTGGTTTAAAAACTGATCAAAATATTTAATTTCTTTGTTTTAAAATACTATAAAAGAATTTTTATATCAATATTTATGTCAAAAAAAGGGACGCGATATGCAAAAATGGTTTTTATATTCTGATACAGCAAGCCGAAAATCAATAATAATTATGTAAATTGATTTATAAAACTTTTTATAGCTGGCCGGTGTTATAGGTAAATCACTAGTTAT
>CM032448.1:61438231-61483231 GCA_019049505.1 Pachyrhynchus sulphureomaculatus
GACGCTTAAGAAAATGTTTAGGCCTTGCTTTTTATCACGCATGCGTCCCCTATGTTTACATCTGGATTTCAAGGAGAATCTTTTTATAACGTGCTTCGAAATTCATTATTAATAATTTTCCAATAAGTAAATGACTCGTTTGACGTTATAACTGAAAATAATTATAAAAAAGATGTCAAGAGGAAGTTTTTGTTGGGCGGCTAGTGCCTGTAAAAATATATATGGTCTCTTCAAAGGAGTTAGTGTTTTTAGATTTCCCAAAGATTCTAAGAGGTAATTTATTCTTAATTCTTTATTTCTATTATGTAATATATTATATAAAAATTATGATAATTGTGTTTTCATATTAGAGATACATTTTATTTGTAAAACAGTTATGTTTAACTTCAGAAGAAACACGATCTCATCTTAAAATGATAATTATAATTATTTTCAATCTCTCTAGATTACTGGGATTCGCTGAAATATAAGGAGCATGATTGTTGACATTATACGTGCGAAGCTGAAGATATATTCTCAAAATGAACATTTTTGCCCCCGGACAATATCTCTAATAGTTGAGAAATAATAGATTCAACAAAGGGATATTTAAATAAATGACGTGCAAAAAGCGTTGAAGCCAAATGTATTTTTTCCATGTATTTTTTGCCTGTTTTCCCCGTTTTTTGTATATCTGTTTTAATAAGAACTTGATAAGAAAATGTTTTTTCTCGTTTTTTCCTTTTAATCAGCAAAATTCGTTTATTTATTCTACGGAATAGGATTTTTCTTGACAGAAGGGATTTGAATACTTCAAAAAGTCGCGGGCATCACACAAGCAATATGGCGACAGGTCATGTGATCATTACAAACTAACTAAAGTATATTGTTTCGTAGGTTACTGATCTTATCGGACTTTTAAAAAATATATATAATTAAAGGAATATTTCAAATAAATTTAACTATTATCGACTTAAATCAAAGTCACTTACATTCCAAAACTGATAGCAGTTAGCGACATCGAGATTTGAACAGGTTTATAAGAAAGAACATTCTTTAACATGTGTTGTAATAGACAATTGGCTGCAATGTCCCGTTTTTGAATAGAAGTGTTTCAATTTTTTACTTATTGTAATATTTTAATGTTCTCGGGTGTAATGCGAAGGCTTTAAGTCCAAAAAAAATTTTTTTAGCAGTTGCGACTTCGGGTTTGAACAGAGTCATAAAAAAGAACATTTTTTACCGTGTGTTGTAATAGATAATACGCGAGGAAAGTTCGTTTTTGAATAGAAATGTTTCAATTTTTTATTTATTCTAATATTTCAATGTTCTCGGGTGTAATGCGAAGGCTTTAAGTCCAAAAAAGCAGTTAGCGACATCGGGTTTGAACAGGTTTATAAGAAAGAACATTCTTTAACGTGTGTTGTAATAGACCATTGGCTGCAATGTTCCGTTTTTGAATAGAGATATTCAATAGATCACAGACTGTTTAAGATAAAAGTAAATTTTTTATTTTCATGTTGCTTTGAAGGCAACGTTTGGAATTATGTCATCACAACAGCGTTCCAAAAAAAAATGAACATTTAGATGAGCCCGTGACAAGCTCTAATAGTAGTAAATTATAATATCTCTCTTCATTGCAAACACAAATGAAAATTTTTAGCAGGTCTTTAAGACGCTGCATTTAAAATTAGACTTAAGTTGATCGTATTGTGTTACCAACGCTTAGGCCATTGCCCGATCAGCAATGGGTGTTATGACTGCACATTGACGTCGAGGAAGCGAAACAGTGTACTCAGAAAATTTTTAAAGTACATGCGTCATCCTTTCCCGGATTTGTAACACATCGCAGTAAGATACAACGAATTGTTTCTCTGGCTTGTGAAAGCCTCTAAAAAGTCCATATTTCAGCCTTTCAGAAAGGCTTTTATAAGCCGGAGATACAATTTGTTGTATCTTAGTGTGATGTTCCACCAGTACTACAATAAGTACTTCGAGTTTTGTTCTCTTCTTGGTAGATCGTAGCTCGACTGATGAGCCGTGATACGAGGAAATGCGTCCCGAGATGGATCGACAGATGAGTCAGTGGTCACTGCTAAAATATCAACTTCGTTAACTGCTGAAATATGAACTTCGTTCATTTTTAGTAGCTGATAAGAGACAAAAAATGTTTTATTCGGATCAAAAGTTATTTTTAATGGCTTGGATGACGCTGCGCTAGTAAGTCTTTTGCGCAGATATTCGAGTAAAAAAAATCGTAAAAACTGGAATTATTTCTATCCTTTTCAGTAGAGTATCACATAACACACCTTGCACCAGTCAGGATGCAGGTCCGAACGAACTTTCTTTCTTAATAAATTTTGAGAAATTCTTGAAAAAATTATGTAAATATGGCGATAACAGTTAGGTATCCTGGGAAGTTCAAAATTATTATTATATACGAGGGTTGTGTGGTAAGTACCTGGCCTCAACCAGAGATGGCGCTACTACTATTTAAAAAATTATATTTTTCGTAAACATAACCTTTCACAAGAATCCTGTTAAATTTTCAAGTCGCTGCGTGATTTAGTTTGTGAGTGACAGCCATTTAAATACAACAACTTTTGTGATTTTACAACAATCGAAAAAATTGAATATCGAGCAGTGATAAAATATTTGTTTTTGAAAAGAAAACGAATGATGAGATAAAAGCGGAACTCAGTGAAGTTATCGATATTAAAATACTGGACAGCTAAATTGAAACGCGGCCGTACAAGCATTTTTGATGAAGAACGTCCAGGTCGTCCAAATGAGGTCACCACATCAGAAGTGATTGAAAAAATCCATGATATAGTGATGATCGGAGAGTAAAAGTGCGCGTGATTGCTGAGACTGTGAGCATCTCAACTGAACGGATGCAGAACATTTTAACAACTCATTTGGATATGACAAAGCTTTCCGCAAGACAACTACTTACAATTGACAATAAACACGCACATGTGTCAACTTCAAAAGAATGTTTCGCTATATTAATGCGCAATCGGAATCATTTTTGGCGTTGATTCATAACTATGGACGAAACCTGGATTCTTCACAGCAGACTAAAGAACAGTCCAAACAGTGGGTTTTCCGTGGCAAACTGGCGCCAAAGAAGGCCAAAGCGACTTTATCGGGCAACAAAGTCATAGCCACAATGTTTTGGGATGCACACGGCATAATCCACGTCGATTACCTTGAAATGGCAAAACCATCAATGGGGAGTATTATGTCAACTTATTGGATCGTTTCAACTCTGCTGTGAAAGAAACACGTCCGCATTTGCCGACGACAATGCACGCGTGCGCACTTATGTCATTGTTAGGATACGAGTTGCTCCGCATCCACCATATTCACCAGATCTAGCCCCCAGCGATTATTTCCTATTTTCGAATATGAAAAAATGGCTCGGTGGAAAAAATTTGGCTCAAACGATGAGGTGATTGCTGAAACAAACGCCTATTTTGAAGGATTGAAAAAATCGTATTTTTCAGATGGGATACAAGAGATAGAAAAACGGTGGACAAAGTGTATCGAGTTAAAAGGAGACTATGTAGAAAAATAAAATAAATTTTACATATAAGGCCACTCAAGGCCAGATAGTTATCATACAGCCCTTGTATTATGTATGACTAACAATTAAAAGTGTAAAAAAAAGCTTCAGATATTTCCTTCCTTTTTTTCCTACTAATGCACAGATTTTTTGTTTATAATCGAATCCCTTTATATTTATGATTATTAATTTTTGTAAAAAATCTTTGCACCAAACTTGTAGCTAATAGACTGATTTTTTATTTAAAAATAATTTCTGGTATATACAAGATATTCCAAAAATGTGTGATGGAGATAATGAAATATCCTGTATATTTTTGGATACTTAAATGTCAATTCTAGACACATTTTACGTAAAATACCCTACATCTAAATAAAATAGTTTTGAAAATATTGACAGTCTATATCACCCAAGTGGGACATTTAAAGTAAAATTACATTGGATGTTTCTAGTTTAGTTTTTCTTTCTTGTAAACTTCTGCTAGTCAAAACAGACAAAATCCTGTACTGCCGCTTGACCAGTGGCCAATAGTGACTGGCAGTATTTTTCTGTTCTTAGATTTTAATAAAACTAATAGAAAGAAACGAATTTTTTTTTTTTTAGTTTATACATACGAATAATAAAGTTATAAAACTAAATGTCTATTTTGTAAAATAATTGGTAGGTAACAGTTAACGTATATAAAGTTAAAACGATTATACTTTTTAGAAACCTCGGGTTTTATTTGTTGTGGAGTCTCTGTAAAACAGCTAAATGGACCTTTCGCATTAAGACAGTTCTGAATTTAAATTGTCTTCCTGTCGGAGAATACCATTTACCAAATAAATTTCTTTATTCGTGACGAGACCTTAAGGAGATTTTGTTTAATCCAGTAAAAACAAAAAGTATAGAGTGCCCGTGAAAAGAGATGAGGGGTATTTTAAGCATTATTTTTAATTGTCGGTTTAATTAAACGGTTTCTAAGAATTGTACAGTTTTCATGTTGCTGATTTCTAAATTTTTATAAAGTCCTTTGTTGCAGAGAAAAATACATGGTACAGATTAAAAAAAGAAAGTCATTTAAAATTTGGAAGAGATTGACACAACTATATTTTGCTAGAATAATAATACTAATATCATAGCTATATTTAGTATGGAAGTGAATATCATCAAATTTGTTTGGTATTTTTGTGATCTGCCCTATGATATAAAAATAACACATAGGCTGAAAATTTTTTGGTCTGACACATAGATGTCGCCCTTTTCAAAAAACCTATATGATTTTTAGGAAGTACCAACCTTCAAATAATACGTGTCAAAATTTCATAACATTAGTTTACAAGTTATAGTGCTTTTAGTGATATTTTTTATTTTATTTTGATATTTTCAAAACAATGGAAAAAATCGAATTTCTTGAGTTGATAAAACACTGTTTTTTGATAAGAAAAAATATCGTTCAAGCAAGGTAATGACTTGATAAGTGTTATGGGGACTTTGCCCCTGGAAAATCACTCAACATTTACTGGTATGCTGAATTTAAACGCGGTCGTACAGACACAAATGATGCTGAACGCTCTGGATGTTCAAATGAGATGGTTACACTGGAAAACATCAAAAAATCCACAAAATTGTTTTGGATGATCGTAAAGTGAAATTGCATGAGATAGCTGACACTCTAAAAATATCAAAAGAACGTGTTGGTCATATTTTGAATGAACATTTGGGCATCAGAAAGCTCTGTTCAAAATGGACCAAAAACAACAACGTATTGATGATTCTGAGCGCTGTTTGGGCCTGTTTAAGCACAATAAAAAGGATTTTTTCATGCGATATGTGATAATGGATGAAATATCAGAATCAAATCGGCAGTCAGCTGAGTGGATAGCAGCCGGTGAAACCCGCCCGAAGCGACCAAAGACACGACAGTCGGCTGGGAAGATTTTGGCTTCAGTATTTTGGGATTTGCATGAAATAATTTTCATCGACTATGCTGAGAAGGGAAAACTATCAATAGCGAATATTATATAAAGTTATTGGTGCGTTTGAAGGCAGAAATCGCAAAGGAACGGTCTCAAATGACAAGATAGAAGTGCTCTTTCATCAAGACAATGCACCGTGTCACAAGTCAATGGTTACGATGGCAAAATTGCATGAATTTAAGTTCGAATTGCTTCCTCATCCACCATATTCTCCAGATTTGGCCCCTAGCGACTATTATCTATTCGCAGAGAGAGATTTGGCTCCAATGAAGAAGTTATCGTAGAAACTGAGGTCTATTTTGAAGGCAAAAACAAATCATTCTACAAGAAAGCTTTAGAAACGTTACAAAAGCGTTGGACTGATTCTATCGCTCTTGAAGGAGCTTATATTAATGAATAAAGTCGAATTTTGCAAAAAAAAAAATGTGTTTTAAGTAGTTAGACCAAAAACTTTTCAGCTTCCGTGTTATCATAATTTTCTCAAAAAAATGTATACTGTAGCAATATTTCTATAATGTAATTTACCTTATAGATACCACATTTAAGCTCTGCAGGCTTGTTCTTTTTAAAATAGTATTGAAAAAGAAATAGTTACAGAAAAAATGTGGGCAACACCGTAAACGCCTTATTGCAGTAAAAACAAAGCAATAAGATTTACTTTACGAATTATTTGCCCTAAAATATAAATTATATTTATAACATACCTGAGGTGCAGCTTTCTGTAATGTCAAAATAACAACATTGTATGTCTTAAAAAAAACCAAGGTAACGTAATACTCCAAACCAAACCAACATATTGCCGACGCCCAAAAATAAACTGCATACACTCCAATGGTCGCTGGTAAATTCTTCTCTTTCTATTTGTTCCTTCAACGAAGAACCTTCAAATTCATAAAAATATCAATTAATATGCATTTTGTTCTTGTCTAGTTATTTCAAAAGCAAGTAACAGAAAAAAATTACACGAAAATGAAGAGTATTCTGGAAGGGCAATCGCTGGGGAACGAGTTGTGAACAAAATTTTCGATGAGTAGAAACAACTTCTACTTTCAAGATAATAAAATGGTAGGTACAGAACTTCAAGCGAACGTGTTAAACCAACACTTAACCAGTTTATTATTTACCTTTTTCTTTTAAGGTTTATAGTGAACTCATTATTGGCACAAAAGTACAAATATTGGACAGTATATAACCGGTCAAGTGCCATAAAATTTTTTTGTTCTAGAGGTATAAAATGAACAATGACTTCACAAAACACATCCCAAATGAGTTTTCAACATTATTGAAAACTGATGACCTTGAAATTTTTTTTTTCTATATACGAGATAAATTATTAAAGGTAATGCACTCGTGATAATTTTCGTTCAATCTATACCCTGTGGAGAATAATTCAGAATTTTTTCAAAATTTTTTGATCAGTACTTTTCAAGATAAGGGGGAGAGACAGAGATTTTTCGCAATTTTTTAAAAATAATACAAAGAAAAGTGTACGCAATTATATATTTTTTGAACTCGTGTTTTTACAAGCTTTCATTTGACACTCCACTCGATGACCAGGTAAAAAAAATTTCACCCATCAAAACTAACCTATTAAGTCAAAATTTAACTCTCAAAACTACACGGCTCTGATGCGGCCATCAATTCCTATATTAGTTCCAAATTTCGACTTTCTATGTCAAATAGTTTCGGAGAAAATCGGGTGTGACAGATAGACAAATAGACAGACAGCCAGACACCGAAGTGATCTCATAAGTGTTCCGTACGGAACACTAATAAAGTAGGGTCGTGTTTATTTGAATACCTTTTGTACCGCTCGAGCGGGAGGAGAGAAGGCGAGTGCTAAAGTTAATTGTTGCCTGCATTCAGTAGAACGGTTTTCTTACTTTAATAATATAAACAAAAAGAGAAAATAGGTAATCGTTCCTGTAGTGCCATTTCTCGTAAAGTTAGTGATTTGTTTAACTCATATGTAAAAGAAATGATTTCGTTTAAAGAGATGGTTAATTAGGCTGTTTTAGAAGTAGATATATGAAATTAGATAATTTTTATAAAAAGTATAAAACTTTAGAATTACCCGTTTACATATTAGAATCTCATGCAGATCTAAAATCATATCCTGTACGCAGTATAATGCAGTAATACCGTATTATTACTTTTTTACTTATAGTTTGTAAGTAATATAATATAAACAATATGCATGCCAGATTATACTAAATAATTATAGAGTAATCTACTGGAAATATACCCAAGTACCAGAAATTGACGACAGTATCTTGTATCTGGAAATAATTGTACATTAGCTTGAAAAGCAAATTACTGTAACCTACTGTATTATTGGTGGAGCATTTTTTATAAAATAAATTGGAATGGCCAGTGCGTTGCCAAGTTCCAACAGCAAGCGACATACGATATAAAGAACGTTTCTTTAAAGAAAAAAAACATTAAAGGCAGAACTGCTTATAAAGGGAGGGAGCTTATCGACAAATAGGGGAGTGCCAAAAGACTACCGGAGGCAAAACCGCTCTATTAAAAAAGAACGTGAAACTCTAAAAGCTTATATTTCCCCACATGGTAAATTAAAAAATCGATGACCGAGGAGGAGGGAGAAATTTTTCATCAAAACAGAAGCCACTCCTATAGGTAAACTTTACATCTCCTTTAAAAATCGGTGATGGAGAGAGTTTTTCACAAAAATAGGTCCACGGCGGAATTCTAAAAACTTACACCAAAATTTAAAAATCGATTATCAGGAGTGAATATGTCTCACAAAACAAAAGATATCCAATAAAGGAAAAAGACTTGTCTCTAAGTAGCGTTATTTTCTATATTCGTAATAATGGTGGTAGATGGCCTTTAATCCTATCTGACGTTATACAAAGCATTTGAGAAGGGTAACAAATTTCAGTTCTAAGTTGTACTCTACAGGGAACCCAAATGTTTTTATAAACATGAGCCTGATAATATATCGTTACTGAGGGTTAATAACCGAAAAATTTGAATCAATTAACCAAAAAATTTGAAACTCATAATTGGAGTCCTGTATTGAATTCAAGTGACTCTGAAGAAGCAACTTATGGATTTTATGACAATTTTCTCTATATTTATGATCAGTGTAAAAGTATCAAAAATATTAAAAATTCATTGCACACGAAAATGAAGTCTTGGATATCACAAGGCCTAATAACACCAATTAAACATCGTGATAAACTAAAAAAGACTTGTTAAGATCAAACAGAACAGATTTGGAAGACCAGTATAAAACATATCGTAACACCTGAAATTACTATAGGGAAAAAATGAAAAACAATGTTGGTAACATAAAAGAAAATTTATGAGGCAACCAATGAGCAAAGTTCTAAAGATAATAATTCTGTGAATATTCTACAGAATATTAGATTTGAGACTGATAAGGGTATGGCTAATTTCTGTAATAACTTCTTTGTAAATGTGGGTAAACAAGTAGAAAAGATGGAACATGCACTTGATAGTTCTAATATTCCATCTATGTTTTTGTATCCTGTTACTTCCATAAGCTTATTGGCGATATAGTCTTTAAAAAAATAATAGTGCCCCACGAATTGATGGAATACCCTCAAGAGTTTGTCAAGGCTGTTCACTTGTACATTTTAAAACCATTATGTCATAACATAAATTTATCCTTTAAATCCGGTATTGGTCCATCACGGTTTAAAATGACAGTTGTTAGTCCAATATACAAAGCTGGTGATAAACATGATATAAATAATTATCGCCCAATAAGTGTTCCAAAGGGATGATGTTCTCCATATAAAAGACTGCTTGAAAAGCGTTGTACGAGGAGTAACAAGCTGAACCTCATACGGATGTGAACTATTAGCGCGACGTGTACTTCTAACATGCACCGCTTTGGAAGGAATTAAGCGGGCCACATCCTTCGAACACTTTCCATGAAAATACTTGTAGAATAGGCTCAAGTCGCCAACCGTTCTTCGATGTTCCAGCAAATCAAGGCCGCCGGCCAGTTCCGGGTCTCCAATCAGACGAAGAGCTCTTCTCTGAATAGAATCCAAGAAATACAGTGTATGTTTGGGAGCGGAGCCCCAAACATGGGAGCAGTATTCCATAGTTGGTCGAATTTGAGCTTTGTAAAGAATTAACAGTTGTGGAGTGTAAAGCTTTCTGGTTCGAAATAATATTCCCAATTTGTGAGAATCTCTCCTTGCTATTCCTGCAACATGTTCATGCCAGGATATATTTGCTCCCAAATTAACGCCCAACAAATTGAGTGACGATGTTAGAGGAATGGAGTGACCCGACATAACTATGTCGGGTTCAGCAACGTTAACTTTTTTAGAAAAAACTGCCGCCTGGGTTTTTATAGCGTTAAATTCCACTTGGTTACTGTCACCCCAAGATAGAATTCCTTCCAGGTCTTTGTGAAGTTGAATGACTTCCTGCTGTCTCCGGATGTTCGTCTGAGTAGCCGATGTCCGAGCGAAGTGTAATGAATTGTTTTGGAAAACTTTTTGAAAAGTGTCTTAAGAAGCGAGTACTAAAATTTGTTATTGACAATAAGATCCTATCTGAAAATCAATACAGTTTTGTGGGACGTTGGAGCACTTCCGATGATATGTACAAATTAGCAAACCAGTAACTGAAAACCTTAATATGGGGAAAAAAAAGCCTAGCTCTATTTTTGGATTTAGCAAAGGCATTTGATACAGTACCTTACGACAAATTACTCAATACACTGGAGACATATGGAATGAGGGGCACTGTTTTGGATGTCTTTAGATCCTATTTAACAGAGAGAGAGCCGATTTTTAAAATTAGAGATGCATACAGCGATTCCATAAGCATTCAAATGGGAGTCCCTCAGGGCACGGTTTTAGGGCCAATCTTATTCATAACATACATTAATTCACTTACTGACCTTCTTGTTAATGGAACTGTAATTTCTTACACTGATGCCACGGTCTTACTTTTGTCAGGCAATGACTGGGATGATGTTAGAGAGACACTAATGTTGGGCTTGAGCAGGGTGAAAGATTGGTTAGATTTTTACAAATTAACGCTTAATTTAAATAAATCAATCAAATTACATTGCTTTTTCGCTGAAATCTGTTAGTCGACCAAATTATAGTTCAATCACAATTAAAAATTTTTCTAATGGTATTAAGGAAATTTCTAATACTAAATATCTAGGTATAATAATCGATAGACACCTACGGTGGAAGGCTCATGCTTTGAGATTAAAGAACAAATTAGGAAGTTAATTTACAAATTTTACTTACTGCGTGAAATGTTATCTAAAAACCTGTTAATTTTGGTATACAAATCAGTAGTAGAATCATTAGTTAGATATGGAATTGTAATATGGGGTGGATTGTATAATAATGCTTTTAAACAACTTAGTGTCACGCAAAATATTATTTTAAAAGTTATCCATAACAAAAGAAAGCTATATCCAACACATATTTTATATAATGAAAATGTATTTAATGTTAGATCGTTATATATTAGGAACGTATATATTTTCACACGGAAATAAGTTTAAGACGCTATGTGAATCACCAACATGAAACTAGAAATAAAAATTCCTCTAAATCATAAAAATATTAACCTAAGATTTCTAACTTATCTTGGACCAAAGTTATACAATTTACTTTTAGTTAGCATTATAACTATCTCCAAATTATCCATCTTTAGCAAAAAGTACAGGGCCTATATTTTCCAAAGAATTGCTGGTGTTTTTTATTGGGTGTTATGTGCATGTTCTTTGGATTGTCTTGGGTTGTGTCTTGTTCCAGCCTATTTATTACATTGTAGTTTTTACAATTAACATTGGGGTATTAAGATTTGATTTTGATTCTTATAATAAAAACTGGCACATACAGAAGTTTAATCAGCTAGGTGCCAAAAAAAATTTTAAAAGAGTATAATAGTAAATATATTAGTCGGAAGTAGAATTAAGTGTAATATTTTTAAATGTTATGTCAACATCAATAAACAATAATATTAAACCGCCTTACTTTGCGCGCGTCAGACTTTTAAGATATGATATTGTTAATATTTATTAAAAATAAATTAAAAACAGTGCCCTGAAATGTTTATCGTAATAAATACATAAAAATGCTCAAATTTTCTATATAAAAGTTTGTTAGTTAACATTTTCTTTTATTATAATATAATTTATTTTACATATTTATACAAATAAATCTTAGTGACTCTTTTAAACTCCGAATGGAGTTGTAAAAGATATTTTTAGCGTAATGGTATACTTACCCACAATAATTAACAAGTCATTTACAATAATCGTGATGTACCATAAGTTTAAAAACTTGCTTTTGTCTTGAGCACTAAGTTTTTTTCGAGAAATGATGTTCAAAGAACAACATGGTAATTCTTTTTAGTTGTTGTGCTCGCCAAACAGCACGACTACATAAGACCAAAGAAATAATGCAGGTGCAAATAACTGTATAGTTTAATAAACTGCGCAGTACGGTTGATATCTCATCGTCAGTAATATATGTAGTATCACCTACAAGATAATAAAAATATAATCTTAATTTATATACAAAATTCATTTGCTGCCTGAAATGCCCTCATAGAAATTTCATGCAGTTTTTAACGAACTGAAATATTATGAAGAAATACTGAAGTATTACATTACGTGAAAATAATTAATACTATATTTCTTAATATTTTCTATATAGATAATGTCTAAAGGTAAAAAATGTACGAGGGCTGTATGATAAGTATCTGGCCTTGACGAGAAAAAAACATTTTTATGTGTAAAATTTATTTTATTTTTCAACATAGTCTCCTTTTAGCTCGATACACCTAGTCCAACGTTTTTCTATATTTTGTATCCCAAAAAAATACGATTTCTCTCTTCAAAATAACCGTTTGTTTCAGCTCATCGTTTAAGTCAAATTTTTTTCCGCCGAGCCACTTTTTCATATTCAGAAATAGCAAATAATCGCTGGGGGTTAGATCTGGTGAATATGGTGGATGCGGAAGTAATTCGTATCCTAACTCATGGAATTTTGTCATGGCGCGCGTCTTGATGAAAGATAACTTTTTTCTTCGCTAAATACAGAGGTTTTTCTTTCACAGCATGCTCGAAATGATCCAATAAGTTGACATGATAGCGTCCATTAATCGTTTCGACCTTTTCATGGTAATCGACGTGGATTGTGCCTCCTGCATCTCAAAATACTGTAGGCATGACTGTTGGCCGATAAAGTCGCATTAGCCTTCTTCGGCGCCGGTGCGCCACGGCAAACCCACTATTTGGGCTGTTCTTTGGTCTCTGGTGGGCTCCGATGAATCCATGTTCGGTCAACAGTTATAAATCAACGCCAAAAATCATTTCGATTGCGCTTTAACATCGCCAAACATTCTTTTAAAGTTGACACACGTGCGTGTTTATTGTCAATTGTGAACAATCGTGCCACCCATCTTGCGAAAAGCTTTCTCATATCTAAATGAGTTATTAAAATGCTCGGCACCCGTTCAATTGAGATTCCCACAGTCCCAGCAACCTCATGCACTTTAACTCTCCGATCATTTATCACTATATCGTGGATTTTTTTAATCGTTTCTGATGTGGTGACCTCATTTGAATCACCTGGACGTCCTTCATCAAAAATGCTCGTCAGGTCGCGTTTGAATTCAGCTGTCTAATATTTTATGGTCGATAACGAAGGTGTTTATGTCTCCATAAATTTCGTTGAGTTCCGCTTTCATCTGATCATTCGTTTATTTTTTCAAAAAAAAAAGTTATCATTGCTCGATATTCAATTTTTTCCACTGTTGTAAAATCACAAAAATTATTCTATTTAGATGGCTGCCACTCACAAACTAAATCACGCAACAACGTGAAAATTTAACAGAATTCTTATGAAAGTTTAAGTTTACGAAAAATATAATTTTTTAAATAGTATCTCTGGCCCAGGCCAAGTACTTATACAACCCTGGTATCATTTCACTTTAGTAAGAGATTAATAAAGAGCGAAAAAGAAAGGGTTTGCTTAATTACATCACAACTGTTTTCCGACAATGGTGGCAAGTTCGTAATTCGTAACATTTTTAATCGTATCCGTAACAGATGCAAACAAATACTCAATGAAACGAAGGAGACATGCAATCAAAGAATTAAAAATAAACTTCGTACCTGTCCATTACAGTTTATACCAAAAGTCTTTTTTGGTTGGTATCTAAAGTCATTAGTCAACACAAAGATAAAGATTTGACGTTGTCTTTAGACACCGTGTCATAAAACGTATTTTAATGAACCTAAACATCAAAACAGCGTATGCTGCTGATGTTGCCATAGTACTCAAAAAATGCGAGAAAAAACTAACACCAGTTTTTTGTAGACTTTCCAACCTATCCTACAAAAATGGAATATTTCCTTTTTGGTGGAAATGTCCCCGAATTCAGCCGATATCCACAAATGGTAAAAAACTCTTGCCAAACAACTACTGACTAGTCGCATTGCTTTCAGTGAAGTTATGGACAAGACTAACAATTAAAGGATAAAACACCTTTAGGGTTTTAATAATATTAAAGACACCAAAATGGCTTCGGTAAGGAAATTTCAATATCATACATAGTTGGAACAACGCAATTGAACATGTTGAAGAATCTCGAGTGGTTGTACTTGATATATCCAAAGCCTTGTGTTGCGCAGGACTAGTTGTTGGCTAAGCTACGCTCTTATGGTATATCCAAAAGGTTTTGTTTGTGTTTCTGGAGAGAGTGTTGTATACGAGAGGCAGTATACAGGTTCCTTTTTAATACCTTCACTATCAACGCTTACTAAAGGCTGCATATTGTCTCCTATTCCCTTTCTCTTTTACATTCACGACCTGCCGGAAAGAACCAGGAGGAAGGAATCCAATCTACAGCTTTGCCAATGACAGTAATTGTTTCGTGATTTCCCGTGAATGCTCGAACATCAGCTACTCATGCTAATATCTGCAGACAGCAGGGAGTTGTTCAACTAAACAAAGACCTGAAAAAAATTTTATCCTAGGGTGACAGTAACCAAGTAGAATTTAACACTGATAAACACAGACGGCAGATTGTTCTAAAAAAGTTAACGTTGCAGAACCCAACATAATTATGTCGGAATGAATAAATTAATGACGTCAGAATAATAGTGGCTCACAACACTTGTTAGCGGCCTCGGCCGATGTTTAATCACTTTCTAAACAGTTGAAGACAAAAACAGGAGAAAAACAAATTAACTTATGGGTCTGTACAATTACGAAATAATTTTGTTTAAGTGTCGTTTGACAACAGTTTTATTTCCTGGCTTAAGTTTTTAATGACGTCATGAATTACATATATTTATTAGCAGTTGTAAGACAAAATTAAAAAATATGCCGCGTGAGATATTTTAATTAGTTAAACTCGTCATAAGTTATTATTTTTTTAACCATAAATTAAAGCAAATAAACTAAAAATGATCAGCACTAAAAGTATTTAATTATTAATTACCATCAAACCTAAATCTTCAGCTGTTAGTTCAGTTTAGTTAATATAAACCCCTAATTACCAAATCAGTTTTTTTTTTTGTGAATCAGACCGTACGTTTGATAAATCCTTTGCCATCATAACATAGAAGTGAACCTAAACTGGGCACTGTTGATACTTAGATAGGTGACCGCGTAGTGATGCTTTCATCGTTATCTGGGAACCAAGTTAACCTGTCGATTCTGGGGGTTAGTTTTTTTATTTTTATTTATATTAGTAGTTATTACTGTAGAGGTAGCATGTAATTCATTCCAAAGATAAAGATATAAAATTGATTTCTTTGCTGTAATTTTTTTCCCCGATTTTTAAGGTCCTTTTCTCTTTATCTGATTGAAATGCAATTTTACACCGATTATTTTGTCACAAAATAGAATCAAATTGAGGTTGAGAGTAAATAAGAGCAACCTTAATGTATGTATATGCATATGTATATATGTGTATTATATATATATATATATATATATAAATTATATATATATATATATATATATATATATATATATATATATATATATATATATATATATATATATATATACACATATATGATATACCTTAATTTTAATGCACCTACCTTTACACATTAGTCTAATAGCTTCTGCATCTAACCCTAAAAGCATTTGTCCATCATGATCTTCATTATTAAACCATATTTTAATATCAAATCTGTAGCAATTTGGGGCTGTAATGCTAGAAAGTAATAATTACTGTAATGCCTTTATACTATATTGTACATTAGTCACGTCACAAAATGTTAAGCTAATTAGCTAATAACTTTTGGGGGACAATATTTTTAACTAACGGGGTTACATACACCTCGAATTTTCAAAAATTCGATTTTTTTTTACGGATTTTTATCCTCTATACTTCTAAGAATTATTAAAAAAAAAATTAAGAAAATTTCATTCCATTACAAAGTTATATCAATAAATGTGACCTGGCGTCGGATTGGGACCGCTACCTGTTTTAAGACACTGTCTGCAATATTACTCAGTCAATTTTTAATATTTTTTAACTTTTTTTTAAACCTTAATAATTACTTTTTCTACAAAATTTCGAGAGGTTTTTTAAATTTTTCTAATAGATAATTTTTTAGAAATAATTAAACATACATTTCTTTAGTCGAAAATTGCATACTAAAGTTTGAAATACCGTAAATTTTTTATGTAAAAAAACCCTTCGACAATTTTTAACTACTGCATTATTTTACAAGATTAAATTTTATTTTTGCACATTGGATTATTTCTTGTGAAATTATCCTGTACCAGACGTGAGGCGCCATAGTTTTCATCAATGGTCCATTTAACCCAATAAAAAATAATGTTACATTTAAAATGTAATTAAAAAAAATTTTTTCCTATAATTTAAAGTACAATAAAAATAAATAAACGCCATTCTTTTGTATTATTCACTTAATAACCTTTAAAAAATTTTTTTAAATATACATACTTTTAGCAGCGCTCAGGTGTATGTAACCCCTAAAGTGACCTCTATTCTTAATAGAAAGAATATAAGTAAATTAGAGCCGAGAAAATTATGTTTCTAACACAGAAATGGAAAATGTATTGTTCGATTTCTTGGCATCAACAAACTGTGCAAAATGCCTTTCATAATCGCTCGCTTTCTAAATCTGTCATCAACATAGTCTTTAACTGGTCATAGTTCTTGCCGATCTTCAGCTATTTTTAGTATTGTGTACCAAAATTGGATTAACAGCATGTTTATAGAATCAACTGAATCCGTTCTGAGTCTTTCAAAGCCTTTTTTTCTCTGACATTATCTGGGGTAAGCAGTTAAAATCATAGTTAATAATAACCTAAATGTATACACAAGGTTTTCATAACTTTGACTCGATATTTTAGAGTTATCAACTCCTTTGGAAAAGGTGGCGCAGAATCACTATTCAGGAAACCAGATACCGGATAATCCATATTTAATCGATCAAAAAACCCAGAATAAAAGTCCGTAAACGTATGAGTGGCTTGTGATAACCAAGATCACTATCGCAAAAGCTGCTCAAAGTGCTTTGAAGTCATTTAACCACTGGGTGATGACGGAGTGTATCCAGTTAAACTACAAAAAGAACTAGGTTTATCACTATCTCATCTAATAAAGCTTTACACAGGCAATTAGGGTTGTATTCATTCGCAAAAATAACAACCAAGAAATGCACTGGATGTATGGTATACCGTGATTATATAATAAATAATCTATATGATGGAGAAAATCTAATAAACGCAGTGTACAAGTAAAATTTAGTAGATATAGAAATAAATACTCCTGGGAATATTTCCTTTTTCATGTATTTGCAGGGAGAGATGATGAGGAAGACACATCAACTTTATTATGTTACCAAAGGGGAGAGAATTAGTACAGGTAATCTGCCGAATGCAGAATTTTATCTATATAAACAGAGCTCTAAGACAACTGAGATGAACTAGAACAAGGTTATATGCAAGATGCAAACAACTAAAATCTCACAAAGCACAGGCATGAAGAATTACCTTCCACAGAATTATGCGTACGGATGCTGATTAATTAGCACCACAAACATAAAACTAAGTACACTAGCGCTGTCACCGGACGTTTAAGAATCGCCTCTCAACACTATACCCAACTTCAGCTATACTTAGCATTTAGTCTAGAATCTAAATATTGTTACCCAATCACTATTAATCCAACCTAATTCAACTTGGCCATAAATCGTAACACCATTGTTCGTGCCCGGAACAGATGCAAAGAAATTATCGATGAAACCAAGGAGGCACACAATCAACGAATTAGAAACAAACTTCTCGCTTGTCCCGACAATTCCAGGTTCTTTTGGTCAATTGCTAAGGCAGTTAGTCAAAACTTCACCAAATCCACCATCCCACCACTCACACGGCCAGATAATTCTATCGCAACACCTATTAAGAAAGCGAATTTGTTGGCTTAACTCTTTGCTTCACATTCCACTGTCGAAAAAAGAAAAACACCTCCTACTATTCCCATAGTGCAGTCAAGGATGCCTGATATTGTCTTCAGACAGCGTATCATAAAACGTATTTTAATGAAGCTAGACACCAAAAATGCTTCTGGCGCTGACGGAATACCTGCCATAGTTCTCAAAACTGTGCGAGGCAACTAACACCAGTTTTCTGTACACTTTTCAACCTATCCTAAAGAAAGGGAATATTTCCTTCCTGCTGGAAATGTGCCACAGTTCAACCGATACCTAAAAAAGGCAAGAAGCCCTTGCCAAATAACTACTGCTTTCAATAATATCGAAAGTCATGGAAAAGGCTATCAATCAGCATCTTCTAAAATATCTTGAAGGATTCAACATTATTAGCGACCACCATTATGGCTTTCGTAAACATAGATCAACAGGAGATCTTCTGACTTATGTAACACATCTTTGGAACAACGCAACTGAACACTTTGGAGAGTCTCGAGCGGTTGCTCTTGATATATCCAAGGCATTCGACCGTATTTGGCACGATGGATTGTTGGCTAAGCTACAGTCTTCTGGTATGTCTGAAAAGTTCTGTTTGTGGTTCTCATGTTTCCTCAGAGAGCGTTCTTTACAAGTGGCAGTCGACGAATTTCCTTCTAACCCCTTCACTATCAACGCCGGTGTGTCCCAAGGCTCCATACTGTCTCCTACTATCTTTCTCATTTACATTAACGATCTGCTGGAAAAGACCGGGAATCCAATCTACAGCTTTGCAGATGACAGTACGCTTATTTCTTCATTCACTTTGAACGCTCGGACATCGGCTACTCAGACGAATATTCGCAGATAGCAGGCTTCAACTTAACAAAGACCTGGAAGAAATTCTATCTTGGGGTGACAGTAACCAAGTGGAATTTAACGCTAAAAAAACCCAGGCGGCAGTTTTTTCTAAAAAAATTAACGTTGCTGAACCCGACATAGTTATGTCGGGACATTCCATTCCTCTAACATCGTCATTCAATTTGTTGGGCGTTAATTTGGGAGCAAATATGATTATCATAGGCTACAGGTGCATAGTTTATTTTGCTAATTAGTATTATATAAATGAAAAACTGATATGACTCCAAAGCGGTAGAATACAACGCTCAAAAACTGACTGACTAAAGTATTTGATTGTAAATTACCGGCTTGCAGCTTTAAAATTCACAGTCTTCAAAGAAAACATCAAATTAGCTCGAACCAGCGCTGAAAAACTTATATTTAATCCATTATCTTCTAGAAATTTTCTTGAATCAAGTAATTCTCCAGTTTCATAACGTGAAATATTTAGACATCTTTCAACAATTTCGCTGTTAAAAACATAAGATTCGTTAAATCCAAAAATAATGCCTTTTTTATAATGGTATAGGCACAGAACCATGTCAGTTGCAGTATTGTCTTCATTTGCATAAGAATATGAACCTAAAATAATAATTCTATATAGTTGTATTAATAGATCAAGCAGTTTCAATTGAAACAAAATATTCAAACAAAGACTCAATCAAAGTTTGATATTTTAGTTTGGAAGGTCTGGTCATTTACATCTCTCACCTATACTTAACAGGACGTTAAACTTACCTACAGCTTCGTCTAAATTAATAAAACCTTGGTACGCATAATCCAATGTAGTATAAAAATTTTGTTGTTCATAAATAGCAAGAGGGCCAGCTGCGGGAGGATACGCATTTACTTCCCGTGTTGCATCCCATCCTCTTAAGAACAGATGGGAAAAAGTTATCCTGTTATCCCATGTATAGCTTACATGATTGTAACTACTGTAAAATATTAATATTATATTAATAATACCTACAGAATTTATAATCTCACCAAAATATTTTCTTCAAGTGTTACCTTGTTTATGTTTATTTTGACTTTGTTGGCATTTTGGGATCTGACATAACGAAACTACGCAACAGTTACGACCACAGCAGCAAACATCTTACGCATGTTGCGCTAACAATGTTAGCATTGTCAGCGGTTATTGACTTTTATGTTCGTGGATTTTATCCTTCGGACTCACTAAGACATTTTTCAAGTTATTTTTTAGACTAACGTGAGATCTACCTTACTAAATACTTTATTGAGTCCTCTATTTTATATTGGATTATTTTGCTAATATACAAAAAAGATGGAATTATAGAAATATGTAACCTAAACTTAACCTAATAGATCAGTGGTACGTTCTGCCTGTCGTAGGAGGCGACTTAAAGAACAACCTAGATGGTAGATGCCCAGATCTCACCAGCTTCGCCCGGTGTGATACCATCGCATCGGCTTAGGCTGCGTGAAGTTGCTCAACGTTTCGTGGCTGTGCCGATGTCCCGGACCAAATAGCATGATGAGGCACCTGGATACAAAAAATTCCGGAGGTAAAATAGCCCCCGTTCGGATCTCCGGGTGGGGGCTGGTTCAGATGCGTCGACATGCAAAGATCAGAATTATAAAATGGATTTTTGCAACATACGAGGTTTAACTCGAACATAAATTCAGTGCACCAATACCTGCAATCAAATAAACCTCATGTACTAGCGTTCTGTGAAACAAAGGTCAGTGTATCGACCAGCTATCTTTATCATGGGTACGACTTCTATTCCCGATTTAGGCGTAACTTTGGAATCTGTCTTTTTATCAGAAGCGACCTCTCTTGCCAACGAGAAGAGGCTCTGGAGCCCCCAAACTTTGATGTTATGTGGTTGAAAATAACGACTCAACCAACTACAAGGTTCATCTGTATCCTCTATCGACCACCAAATAATACTAACTTTAGAACACTTTTCGCTTCTCTTGGAGACACCATCGATCATTTACAAATTAACTATCCAAATGCCGAAATTGCCATCCTGGGTGACTTTAATGCCCACAACATCAACTGGCTTAAATATTCAAATACTACCGACGAGCAAGGTCGTGAAGCCGAATCATTTTCAATCAGTTGTGGCTTAACTCAGCTTATTGACGAACCAACACGGATCCCTGATCGAGACGGGGCGTTCGCCAGTCTTCTTGATCGTTTTTAACCACCAATCCGGAGATTTATATGGTCACCGACGACTCATCTGACTACGCCAGGGAGGTTTCCTATGTTATTTTAGCCGGTATGGAGGCTTACAACCCTTTTTCGAAGAAATGCCCTTCCAACGGCAAGCCTTGGTTTGACCGAAAATGCAAAAAAGCTGCTGCTTCTAAACATCTTGCCTACCGTCAATGGCGTGAAAATCCTAACACCATAAACCGTAACACCTCTGTTCGTGCCAGATCCAAAGAAATTATCGACGATCAACGAAAGAACAATTATCGACGCTAAAGTCCAAAATTTCACCAAATCCACCATGCCAGGCTATTGCACGACACCTGTTGAGAAAAGCGAACTTGTTGGCTGAACCCTTTGCTTCACATTTTACTGTCGATTTCCAAGGAAAAACACCACCTACTATTCCCATAGTGCAGCCAAGGATGCCCGATATTGTCTTCAGACAGCGTATCATAAATCGTATTTTAATGAAGCTAGACACCAAAAATGCTTCTGGCGCTGACGGAATACCTGCCATAGTTTTTAAAAACTGTGCGAGGGAACTAACACCAGTTTTCTGTAGACTTTTCAACCTATCCTATATTTTCTTCCTGCTGGAAATGTGCCACAGTTCAGCCGATACCTAAAAAAGGCAAGAAGACTTTGCCAAATAACTACCGACCAATCGCACTGCTTTCAATACGATCGAAAGTCATGGAAAAGGCTATCAATCAGTATCTTCTAAAATATCTTGAAGGATTCAACATTATTAGCGATCACCAATATGACTTTCGTAAAAATAGATCAACAGGAGATCTTCTGACTTATGTAACACATTTGAAACAACGCAATTGAACACCTTGGAGAATCCCGAGCGGTTGCTCTTGACATATCCAAGGTATTCGACCGTGTTTGATGCGATGGGCTGTTGGCTAAGCTACGCTCTTATGGTATGTCTGAAAAGTTCTGTTTGTGGCTCCTCATGTTTCCTCAGAGAGCGTTCTTTACGAGTGGCAGTCTACGGATTTCTTTCTAAAACCTTCACTATCAACGCCGGTGTACCTCAAGACCGAGAATCCAATCTACAGCTTTGCAGACGAATATCCGCAGACAGCAGGAAGTCATTCAACTTAACAAAGACCTGGAAGAAATTCTATCTTGGGGTGACAGTAACCAAGTGGAATTTAACGCTACAAAAACCCAGGCGGCAGTTTTTTCTAAAAAAGTTAACGTTGCTGAACCCGACATACGTATGTCGGGGCACTCCATTCTCTAACATCGTCACTCAATTTGTTGGGCGTTAATTTGGGAGCAAATATGTCCTGGCATGAACATGTTGCAGGCATAGCAAGGAGAGCTTCTCAAAAGTTGGGAATATTATTTCGAACCAGAAAGCTTTACACTCCACAACAACTGTTAATTCTTTACAAAGCTCAAATTCGACCAACTATGGAATACTGCTCCCATGTTTAGGACTCCGCTCCCAAACATACACTGCATTTGTTGGATTCTATTCAGAGAAGAGCTGTTCGTCTGATTGGAGACCCGGAACTGACCGGCGGCCTTGATTCGCTGGAACATCGAAGAATGGTTGACGACTTGAACCTATTCTACAAGTATTTTCATGGAAAGTGTTTGAAGGATGTGGATATGGAGTACATCATCCCTTTAGAATAATTTTCCCAGGCAAAGAGTCAGTAGAGAAACCATTGCAACGAGTACAATTTACAGCGATTCAAGAACAACGTGAATCGCTGTCGCTCCTGTAGCGCTTTAGGGACTTACCTGCAGCAAGTGTGCTAGACCCATAAAAAAAAACAAACAGTCTCTTCTAAAATATCTAAAAGGATTTATTATTATTAGAAACCATACGACTTTCATAAGCAAAAATCAACAGGAGATTTACTAACTTAAGAAACACATGTTTCGAACAACATAACTGAGCATTTCGGAGAATCTCGAGCGGTTGCACTTGATATATCTAAGGCATTCGACCGTATTTGGCATGATTGATTGTTGGCTAAGTCACGCTCTTATGGTATGTTTAAAAGGTTTTGTTTATGGCTCTCGTGTTTCTCAGAGAGCATTCTTTACGAATGGCAGGCGACTGATTTTTTTTTCATTATCAATGCCGGTGTGCCCCAAGGCTGCATACTGTCTATCTTTCTAATTTACATTACCGATGTGTTCGAAAGAACAGGAATCAAGTGTACAGCTTTGCAGATGACAGTACGATTATTTCTTCATTCAGTCTAAACGCTCGAATATCGGCTACTAACGCAAATATCCGCAGATAACATGAAGTCGTTCACCTTAACAAAGACCTGGAAGAAATTCTATCTTGAGGTGACAGTAACCAACTAGAATTTAATGCTACAAAAGTCCAGGCGGCAGTTTTGCTTTTTGAAGTTAACGTTGCTGAACCCGTTAGTTATGTCGGGACAGTACCAAATATATCATGGCATGAACATGTCGCCTCGAAAGCTGGGAATATTAATTCGAACTAGAAAGCTTTCCACTCCACAACTGTTAATCCTGTGCAAAGCTCAAATTCGATCAACGATGGAAGTACTTTCATCGAAAGTGTTGGATGGATGTAACTCGCTTAATTCACCACAGCACCAAACACTTTATTTTTGTACTCGACGCGCGTTTCGCTATCCATGTTAGCTTCATCAGGAGCAATGATTGACACTTATACTGAGTAGTGTCATTGTGCCAGATTCCATATTCTCAACATAGTATAATATAAAGTATATTAGCTGAATAGAAAAATCTGGATTTATAAATATATTTTTGTAAAAAATGTTATAATACAAACCATATTAACACACTTTTATTTCTGGACTCGATTAGAGCTTAATAAATCATTTTACGATAAGATAGGGTAAATGTGTTTTTAAAAATATTATTCGGTATAAAATAACTATTGTAATTTATACCTTATACGCCCCTTGTCAAAATATTTGTGGAATACATAAATCGCAATTACTTCACCAATTTCTAATAAAATAATTACATATACAGTGAAGTCTGCTTATAACGAGCCCGTTCATAGCAAATTTCCGGTTAAAATGAACTATTTTGTAATGCACGAAAAAACTTCCATAAGACCAATGCAAATTTTTATCGGTTATAATGAACCCGGTTATAACGAACTTCCGGATAAAACGAACCAAATTTGGATATTTTGTGTCCGTTTATAGCGAGCTTGCCACTCCCTGTGATCGATGTCGCGCGACTTGATCTAGGGAATTCACCGAAACTCGCTGGGAACTCCTATTCTACTTGTTTCCACCGCGTCGCTAGTTCGAGCAGTATTATTTTCAATTCACTTGTTGGGTTGGCCGGAAATTCGAGAAAGTTATGAATATGTGGACATTTTTAATGAGGATGAAACGGGTTTGTTTTACAAGATGATGCCTGATAGGACATTACAATTTGTCGGAAAGAATTCTGCTGGTGGAATATTATCAAAAGTAAGGATTACTGTGTTGGTAACTGCAAATATGTCTGGAACAGAGAATAGAAAATTGTTGGTGACATTTACCAGTAAAGTACAAATCAAACAGTAAAGCCTGGATGACATTAAAATTTTTTAAAAACGAACTGATCGAATGGGACAAAGAATTAAAATTCACAAACAGAAAAATATTACTTTTGATTGACAACTATCCTGCGCACCCTGAAGTTGATCTATAGCAAATAAAATTAGTTTTTATGCCTCCAAACACAAGTGCAAAGCTCAAGGTGTGATACATTTTTTAAAATGTCATTATAGAGAGATTTTACTTATGAAAATGTTAAGAGATAATCAATAAAGATAACATTTTTTCTGTAACTCTCTCGGACGCTATAAACTTTATCGATATGGCTTGGCAAAGAGTCAGTAGAGCAACCATTGCAAACTGTTTTAAGCATGGCGGATTTTTAAGGAAGGAATGCAGATATGTCTCAGATGATGAGTTACCATTGACTCGGTGGATTTAAAAACATGGAGAAGATCCTACCGATTGTCTAAAATTTGTTTACGATGCTGACATTCAACAAAGTACAGTGGAAATCGTGATTAAAAAGATGTTTAATCACTTCATAATTTTAAAGAATATGTATGTGCTGATAATGAATTAATGATGAGAGAAATATTAACTGATGATCAAATTGTGATATCAGTGATTTCTGGAAAGATTTTAAGCGATAAGGACGACGAAGTCGAGCTTGGAGGAGGAGATAATATTTATGTTCCATTCATTTCAGAAATAGCTAAGAAAATTTTTTGGAATCTCGTGAAGTTTCTGAACATATATGGAGTAGTTTTTGTGACCTTGACAATTATATAAACACCATTTCTTTTTCAAGTAAAATTGTACAAACGAAAATTACTGATTTTATTGTGTAAACTACGTATTTTAATGTTTTGGACTATATTTGTATATGAACCAACGTACATAATAATAACTTTAGTGTGACTTGTTTTATTTTCCTTTGAACGTTTTCTTTTAATTTAATAATTATTATTATTCATTTTTCTAAGCATTAGCGCCTAATCTAAATAAAAAAGTACTGAAAAATGATATTAGATTTTGTTTACTGTTTGTAACGAACTTCAGATATAGCGAACCATTTTTAGTGATTTTTTTGGAGTTTGTTATAAACGGACTTCACTGTATTATTAAACGATCTTTTTGGATGCCTATTTATATTTTCTTAAAAATTCAGTGCAAAAATTAACAACAATAAAAATTTCACATATTAGTATTTTTATAATCTATATTAATCCGCTTTAATAAATATAGAAATCTAACTGATAATATGACTTCTTACCTGTAAGCAAATAAACATAATTGCATAGTAACTAGAATTATTTTAATAACTTGTACTACAAATTTAAAAGGAAATCTTCTCTTTGCATACCATTTTTCAATTGGATTCATAAAGAAAAATTGTAATTTTCTTTTTAATCTTTCTTCAGTTAATAATGATTTTCCTGAATTGTGGCAACATCTAAAAAAATTATAGAAGGTATAATAATTTCTTCTTTTGTAACCAGATTTCACGACATGACATAAGTAATATAAGTATACAGAATAAGCAAATTTTTAAGGGAACTATAAGTTGTACATGGGCGAGAAATGAAGATTTGGTGAGTAGGCAAAATTGTTAACAATAATCTAGAACATTCTTTTTGTAAATGAAACGAAATCGTTTTTAGTGTTCCGTACGGAACACTTATAAGATCACTTCGGTGTCTGTCTGTCTGTCTGTCACACTCGATTTTCTCCGAAACTATTTAACATAGAAAGTTGAAATGTGGTAATAATATAGGAATTGATGGCCTCATCAGAGCCATGTAGTTTTGAGAGTTAAATTTTGACTTAAGGGGTTAGTTTTGGGGGGTAAAATCGGAAGTGAAAAAAAAAATTTTTTACTAGGTCGTCGAGTGTGGTGTCAAATGAAAGCTTGTGAAAAGACGAGTAAAAAATGTATATATAATGTAATACTTGCGCGCGCTTTTCTTTGTATTATTTTTAAAAAATCGCGAAAAATCGCTGTCCCCCGCCTTATCTCGAAAAGAACTTATCAAAAAATTTTGACAAAATTCTGGAATATTCTCCACGGGGTGTAGATTGAACGAAAATTATCACGAGTGCATTACCTTTAAAAATTTTTCTGGTATTTAAAAAAAAAAAAATTTCAAGGTCAACAGATTTCAGTAAAGATTGGAAACAAACTTTGTTGAAAACTCATTTGGGGTGTGTTTTGTGAAGTCACTGATCATTTTATACATCTGTAACAAAATTTTTTATTCTAAAAGCAATCAATGTACGGAACACTAATTGCGCAAGTTCAACTTGCACTTGACCGGTTTTTATGAAGTGTTTTAGAACATTTTTAAAGTTCCAGAACATTTAACCCCCAAATCAGATGAGAGTAACATATCTTTACAAATTTCTAGAATATCATGTGTAAGAATTAGTGGAAATACAAGTACAATTTTTTTACAAAGTTATGCATTACCCTACTCACAGATAAACGATATATTTTTCCTAAATTTTTAGAATGCTCTATATGGGGCTTAGTCAAGTTTAAGAACGTTCTACTGATAAGTTAGACCAAATTAACTCCTTTTTACAGAAATTAGTCAAAATGTAATGTTACTTATAATTTTTTAGACCATTTTACTCACAAATCAGGCGAAAATATATATTTAGAAAATGTATCAAAACATTACATGTGGAAAGTAGATATAAGGATTGCTACAAAATGCTAATACATTTTAGGTGAAAATTAGTTATGCATTTTTATGAATTTCTGGAATAATCTTAGTTAATTAAAGCTGCAATTATACTACTGCAGGATTATTTAAGTAATTAATTCCTAGAAGTAGAATGAATTCTAAAGTAGCGTGTGTGTGCTAAATTACTAACACAGCAGTCTGAACCGGGCATGTACAAAGTGGTCCAGTTTTTGTCTATCTCTTTTAGATAAAGGGATTTACCTTTAAGTGTCCAATTTGGACCACCCTGTACATATTCAAAATGGCCAGTGTCTATTTATAACATTTGTTTTTACTCGTGAAAGAGCTGCCTAAAATGTATTTCTTCTTAAACATATTTCATATTTTACGTGCGTTTTTTTATGTATAGTGAATATAGCGAATGTTGAATCATACCGATTAGTTCGAGAAGCTTATGGTGAACATGCTCGGCGTTTTAAAAGCGGCGACTTCGATGTTGTAGACAAGAAACGTGGAAAACCGCCAAAAAAATACGAAGATATGGAATTGCAAGCATTGTTGGACGAAGATGATTCGCAAACACAAAAATAACTCACCGAGCAATTGGGCGTAGTCAACAAGCTGTTTCCAATCGGCTATGAGAGATGGGAAAGATTCAGAAGCCGGTAGATGGGTACCACATGAGTTGAACGACAGGCAAATGGAAAAGCGCAAAAACACGTGTGACATTTTGCTCGTTCGGTACAAAAGGAAGTCGTTTTTGCATCCTATAGTTACAGGGGATGAAAAGTGGATTTATTTTGAGAATCCCAAGCGCAAAAAATCACGAGTAGACCCAGGCGCACCATCCACATCGACCGCAAGACCGAATCGCTTCGGCAGAAAGACGATGCTCTGTATTTGGTGGGACCAGAGGGGCGTGGTCTATTATGAGCTTTTAAAACCTGCGGAAAGGGTTAATACTAAACGTTACCAACAACAATTGACCGATTTGAACCGTTCGCTGCTTGAAAAAAGGCCAGAATACCGAAAGAGGCAACACAAAGTCATTTTTCTTCATGATAATGCTCCATCACATACGGCAAAACCAGTTCGTGACACGTTGGAAGCACTTAGCTGGGAAGTTCTACCACCCCATGCGGCTTACTCACCAGACTTGGCTCCTTCCGATTACCACTTGTTTGCATCGATGGGTCACGAACTTGCTGAGCAGCGCTTTGATTCGTACGAAGATGTGAAAAAAATGGCTCGATGAATGGTTCGCAGCAAAAGGGGAAGATTTTTACTGGCGTGGCATTCACAAATTGCCCGAAAGATGGGAAAAATGTATAACAAGCGATGGAGCATACTTTGAATAAAGCACTTTTTATCAGTCTTCCGAATTTAACATGTTTTTTAGAAAAAAAATTCGCATTTCATACTTGTACACCTGGTATATTTAACACATTATCTTATATAAAATTGAATTTTACAAATTTATTTTAAAAAACTTTGCTACAAATAGGGCTTGGCTTTTTGAGGTAAAATTCCCATTAGTGACATAAAAAAACTGTTGAGATGTGTTCTACAGCCTGTTAAAATTTGCTTGAAAAGATACTTTGGGTTAATTTGACCAGAACCACCGTTGCAGTCTTATTTATGGAAATATGTCAAACTTTTTTTTAATGATACTTCTTATTCAAAAAGTTGAGACACATTAATTGATCACAGCTATTTTTCAAATGAAATTTAAAAAAAAGTTTTATTATCACACCATCACAAACGATGACAAAGTCTCACATATGAACTAGTGCTCTATGTAATTTAGAAATAGAGTTAATATAGAACATAGATTTCTTATATAAATTCAGAAGAAACTAATAAATAATAAAGAATTTAAGGTGCCCTTTCTATCGTTTAAATAGAAATTAATTTTAAAAATATTAGGCAAATTACCTCCATAATAATACTCAATAATATTTTATTCAATACTCATTAAGAAAGGACACTGAATTGTCTTTATAACACTGGTTTATAAAATTTAGCAATAACGAAATTCGCTCTATATTTTGATAGTGTCAGAAGTCCAACACAACATTTTTTTTTGTACGGAGATTTCATGCTTTCCATTAAGAGCATAAAAATTAAATGTGAGTAAAACAATTATAATATAAAATAACAAAAATTTAATATTTTACGAAGTTTATAAGTGTCCAACAAGAGTTTACCAATAATCTTGGACTCTATTTCCTTTGGTATTACTTCTCCATGCTGGAAATGTCTTGCTGAATTTTTTCCGTATTCTGAGAAAGATTCCAGGACCGACTCCAGATAATGTTATTTAAAAATTACATCCCAAAGTTTTCTAAGATGTTGAAACTTCATTATTCAAATCTTTATAGTTGTAGCCTTATAGTTGACCAAAAAGTTTATAACATTTCTGAAACAGTTCCAGACTGCTTTCTCAAGAGGATTTAAATTTTCCTTAAAGACGTTCAATTATTCCTTAACTTAAGGACCTACAAATATCCTTTAATTTTACTCACGTCGCGTCACTAAGTTTTGAAAATTTTTCCTTTGGACAGAAAACTCTATTGCCGTTTCTGTCAACTGCTTTTACAAAGTTATTTATAACACTCACTTTTATATAGTAAAAGTACATCATCAGGATTTACTAAACATGTATTTAGAACATTTCTTTGTCCTAGGATAACTGAAAAACATTTTGGTCACTCCTTGATAAAGCAAAGTATTGTATTCGTAAAATAATCACACTTTGAGATTTCTGCTTTTCTTCATGTTTTATAGTTCCTAGTCACAAACAACATAGTTACTTATTTCCGTCAGTCTGCCATGATAATGGCATAATAATAAATAACATGATAACACTTGAATGAAATGCGATATCAATCTCAAGCTTAAGCTAAGTGTCCACTTGAGACAAAGTCTCGAGATTAGTTCCGAAGTGTTATCCATTTGAATCCCTTGCGCTCTCGAGACAGCAGTTGGAGACTCGACAGTCACTGCAGTCTCGAGATCAGGAAATTTTGTGTACACTTGAGGGCTTACTCTCAAGTCTCAGTCGATTCTGTGACTTGGTTGCTAGTTTGAGATTTATTTTTTTCAAAATGGATTCACGCCAAACGCCGTCAACAAAGGTCGATTCATAACGATTTGTCAGAAACGACCATAGTGGATTTGTCAACAAAGGTCGATTCATAACGATTTGTCAGAAACGACCATAGTGGGTTTGTCAACAAAGGTCGATTCATAACGATTTGTCAGAAACGACCATAGTGGATTTGTCAACAAAGGTCGATTCATAACGATTTGTCAGAAACGACCATAGTGAATTTGTTTATTATTTTTCACCAGTTGTTAATCTTTTTTTGGCTCTTTTATTATGAATATGCATGCCTTTTTTATCTATAAATTTTAACTTTAGTTTATCAGTTTTATTTTTTTTGAGAGTATCAAGTTTAAGAGTTTATACTATTATATTAGCTGGCTGATCTTCTAATTCTAATTATGCAATATTGGGAGGGATACGGGATAATTGTGCATAAAATTATGAAAAAACGGGAAGTGAAAAAAAAGGCGTGTTGGGTAAGAAAATGGGTGGATCGACGAAATGCATTGGGAGCTTCTTCAACACTTGTAAACGAGTTGCGGTTGGAAGATGCACAACAGTTTAAAAATTTCATTAGGATGTCTGCAGTTTAATTTGAATTGGTTTTAAATTTGGTAAAACACGATATTGTAAAGCAAGATACAAAGTTACGTGATGCAATTCCAGTCCATGATAGATTAATGGTCACACTTCGTTTTCTGGCTTCAGGTAAGCCTTTCAAGCGAATGTACAAATATTTTTCTCTAGAACATTACATTTTTATATTGAAATGAACTTTCAGGAGATGCTTATTGTAGTTTGCAATACCTTTTTCGCATTCCACCTTGTACAATAGGAAGAATAGTTCCCGAAGTGTGTAAAGCCATCTATCATCATTTAAAGGAAGAATATTTCAGGGTATGTATAAATTAAAAAACAACTTTAATTATAGAAGTATAATAACAGAAACTTTACAAATTAAGGCATGTTAATTAGTGAATATGAACTATTGTAAAAATCTTGGGTTGTTTGAGTCTCAATATTTTGTTGAGAAAAGTTGTCAACAACAATGGGTGGTGATGCAATTGGCGTACTGCATGAAGTACTTGCACTTGAAGAGGATGCAGTGGACCAGTAGCATTTTTCATCCATATCAGAAATATTTAATATCGCTTTACGAATCTCACTTTTTAATACTCCTCTGTAATAATCCGATTTTAGACTTTTTAGCTCCAATGCTACGTATTCTCCAAAGCGATCGAAATCGTCTTTTGGCTTCTTCATAATTTCTATTGCTTCTTTCAGAATGTTATCATCTTCTTGAGTTCTTGATGTTGCTTTGCTAATATGTTTTCATTTTTGATCTTGTGTGGGCTCATTTTGTATGGACTCATCCTGTGAATGTTTATGTTTTCGGGAATATTATTCTGAAAAGTTAAAAGCGCAATTAATAAACTATGTTGTATCAACTTTTATGCATAGAAAAATAGAAAAATACACGTAAAATTTTTTTATTTCAGTATCCTTCAAGTGCTGAAGAGTTGAAGAAATTGAATTGAAAAATGGCAATTTCCACATTGTTTCGGAGCTATTGACGGAAAGCATATTACAATGGTGGCACCTGAGAACTGTGGAAGCCTTTACTATAACTATAAGGGTACACACAGCATAGTTTTGATGGGAGTCGCAGATGCCAATTATAAATTAATTTACGTTGATGTTGGTTGCAATGGTAGAATTTCTGATGGAGGTGTCTTTACAAACTGCTCCCTGCACGATGCTTTGGAAAGCAAGCAATTTTCACTTCCCGAACCAGAAGCATTGCCCCAAAGATGTTTGCCAGTGCCATACATAATGGTAGCTGACGATGCTTTTGCTATGACATCGTATATATTAAAGCCCTACGGGTACCGAAATCAACCTGCCCCAAACAGAATTTTCAACTACAGATTAAGCAGAGCTCGTCGTATAATAGAAAATGTATTTGGCATTATGTCAAGTAAATTCAGAGTTATCCGAAAACCAATAAATTTAGCACCTAATAAAGTAATAGATGTTACTTTGGCAATATGTGCATTGCATAACTTTTTAATATGTACTTCAAAAAATTATTTGAACCCTTGTTCAGTTGATTTTGAAGATCCTAATACACATGAAATTGTAAATGGCGAATGGCGGAATGAACCCTCACCACAAGGATCGTTTTTTCCACTAGAGAGAGAGGCCAGCAGCGAAATTATGCAATCTCTCAAAAAGATGTGAGAGATGAGTTTAAAGAATACTTCATGACAACTGCAGGTGAAGTTCAGTGGCAATATCGTTTAATTGCTTAAATTTAGTACCTAATCACTTTGTTTAATTTGAATTTTTTTATTTGTAATTTTATGATAAATAAAATTTCATTATGAAACATAGCAATAATTATATTAACTTACCATGTTTGAAGTCGATGTTGTGGGTGTGAAGTTGGGTAAAATGAACTGTAATGCAGTGAAAAACTTCCATTTACTGTCATACCTGTTATCAGCACCATCACCACTCTTCAATTTTTTTATCTTTTGCAGTTCATGAGAAACCTGAAAATAATATATTTGACTATTGACTAAAAAGTCAATTTAAATAGTAATGTTAATAATAATTTTAGAGGATTATACATACCTGATTGCGTAAGTTATGGATCTTCCGCTGAATTTCATTTCCACTGCAATTTTCAAATTTCGAAGCAAATTCTTGGTACATTGCCATTTTTTTTTCGCGATTTCTATAAAGTTTATGTTTCACGTTCCATAAAAACTCTTCCTCCTCATAAAGTTCAATTAATTTGAACACTTCCTCGTCAGTCCACTCGCGATTATCCTTCATTTTTAAAAAATTAATTGGTTATTTAAATTAAACAAATATTTTAAATAAAAAGTCTCCAGTCGAGGTCTCAGCTCTTCAAACAATGACGGAAGACTGGTGACTAAGTCTCATGAGCAAGAATGAACATGTCCACTTGTGACACGTGCAGTGTCTGATACTCGTATCGGTTTGTCTCTGAGAGTGCTCTAGGCACATATACATTTGTGAGTCTGGTCTCGAGACCATTTTGTCTCAAGTGGACACTTTGCTTTAGTACATAGATAACATATAATAAGGAGATGAAACCTCTGGTTTTTAAACAATATTGCTTCAGGCCAAGGTGTTGAAAGTGGTGGGGGTCGATAAATTTTAAAAGTTTTTAATAGTAATATGGACGTTTTTCCTGTTTTTTTTTTTGTGGAAAAATAAACTAAAATTTCTTTAGATTCTGTCCAACTTATTGGCGATATTCCTTAGCTCATCCTATAAGAAGTGTAACACACAATATACCACAGACATGTGATATCCGAGATTTGTCCTGAAGCCAAATAGGAAAACCTAAATAGTCAAGATACTACTTGTCAATTAAAGGTGTAAGATTTCATGATTGATTTTGTAAAGTTAGTTTGTCATATACATAACAAAAAACTATTGGGTGATTTAAACACTTCCTCAGCATAATATAAGATAAAATTAAAATTACGGTTTATCATCAGCATTGACTAGATCATGTACTACGGCTAATACTATTAGTAGAATCACCAATATAGATTTATTTAACGATAACATTTGAACCACAAAAAGTAAAACTAGACAGGTTTTGTGATGGTGCTTCAGATGAGGAAACTCTTATTATGTTTTTAGGAATATGTAAATGTTATGTTTTTCTTTTTATTTCCTTTATCTGTAAATGGCTGGTCCGTTAATAAATTATTTATTTATTTATTTATTATTTATAATTTTTCAGGTCAATAGTAATTCAATAACTTAACGTCATAAAAGTAAAAACTTGCGTTTTCTGTCAAATTAAATAGGTTATTGCCACAAAAAAAAATTCAGGTTGACTAAATAGAAACTACCTAACCCTCCCTAGAACCTAAATATGTATTAATATCAATGTTATTTTTGTGTGAAGAAAAAAGTATTGACGAGTGTAATTATATTCAACCATATATAGATGTATAGAAATCAATATAAACTACTGAAATTGGACAAAGTTTATTTTGCAGCAGTTTTTGACATGCTCTCATCTGTTCATCAATCTCAGGACGCGTTTCGTCTCATCACGGCTCTTCAGCTGAGCTAGACAGAGAGCAGGTATGCCTTCAAAATTAGCTCAGCTGAAGATCTATCATAAGGCGAAATGCATCCTAAGATGGGTGGACAGGTGAGAGAATACTAAAAAACTGTTCAAACATGGACTTTCTCCAATGCTAGTAGTTTGTATTGATTTTTATACACTTGGGATGATAAAGCCAGCTGCAAAAAGAACAGAATATGATAAATCATTCCATAATATGAAAATTTTATTGCTTTTTAGTGTTCCGTACGGAACACTTATAAGATGACTTCAGTGTTTGTCTGTCACACTCGATGTTCTCCGAAACTATTTGTCATAGAAACTTGAAATTTGGTAATAATATAGGAATTGATGGTCTCATCAGAGCCATGTAGTTTTGAAAGTTAAATTTTGACTTAAGGGGTTAATTTTGGGGGGTGAAATCGGAAGTGAAAAAAAAATTTTTTTACTAGGTGTGGTGTCAAATGAAAGCTCGTGAAAACGCAAGTAAAAAATATATATATATATATAATGTCATACTTGCGCACACTTTTCTTTGTATTATTTTTTAAAATCGCTGACCCCCCCTTATTTCGAAAAGTACTGATCAAAAAATTTTGAAAAAATTCTGGAATATTCTCCACGGGGTGTAGATTGAACGAAAATTATGACAAGTGCATTACCTTCAATAATTTATCTGGTATATAAAAACAAAACCTTCAAGGTCATCAGTTTTTAGTAAAGATTGGAAACAAACTTTGTTGAAAACTCATTTGGTGTGTGTTTTGTGAAGTCACTGATCATTTTATACCTCCATAACAAAATTTTTTATTTTAAAAGCAATCAACGTACAGAAGGCTAATTGGGCAAGTTCAGCTTGCACTTGACCAGTTATTTTTTTTTTATTGTGAGAGTACCAGAAAAGTTACACATATTGTTTGATTCATACTAAAAATCTCTAACCATTGGAAGGAAAACTAATATTATTCTATTTTTTAAACAAAATTAAAAACTGAAATAGTCTTCTCTAAATTAGAAAATTGAAAACTCCCTAAATAAATTAGTTTTTCCAGTTATATTTTATTTTATAAAAAAATTGCTTGTACATTTAATTTATGGATCTAGAGAAATCTTAGAATATTATTTTACTTTACAATTGCTCCAAAATAAAAGATGGAAACATCCCTTAATTATTACTGCCATATTGAAAAGGCCATTTGGCAATACAAATTCATTCTGTGACATACACACTGTCATTGCATTTGAAGTTAAAGTCAGTGAAATCTGCTGCAATTTTAAGTAAATGTTAATGTTCTGGCTGACAAAAGACTTCGGAAACTAAAGTGTCCTGCACAACTTCTTTTGGTATTAGTAATCTATGGCCCAACAATGAAACATGAGATATCCAGAGAAGAATTTGCTTGAGGTGGGCAGCTTTCAGAAGACTATGTGATACATTTAAGAACAACGATATACCTTTAAGTCTAAAACGAAAAGATTTCGAGCAATGTGTAATGCCAGTCATGACATACAGAGCTGAAACACTAACTATGATAAGGAAGACAACACAGAAATTAAAGCACAGTAAAGCACAGCTTGCAATGGAAAGGTCAATGCTAGGCGCTACAAGAAGAGATAGAATATCAAAGAGAATAATTAAAGATCATACAAAATTATAAAATGTGTTACGGAGCTGAAATGGAGGTGGACCGGCCACATAGCGCCCTTCATGGACAATAGGTGGACAAAGAGAATTGTTGAGTGGAGACAGCGGCAAGAAAAAAAAAGCAGAGGCAGACTACCTAGCCGATGCACAACCTAAAGAAAAATGCTCAGAACAAGATAGCAAAAGCACAACATTGAAGGGATTGGAAGGGCTTGGAGGAGGCCTATATCCAGCAGTGGATGAGAGAGGCTGGATGATGATGAATCTATACCCAAAAAATCTATCTGATAAATATTTTAAGCATGACGTATTACCTGTAACTATGACCATTAACTGTAATCAGTTTGGATTGCTGGGGACTAACTAGCTTACAATAATCAACACATTACAATTCCAAGACTGGCCTAATAATCTAATTTAAACAAGTGACTATGGATAGATATATCATATTTTAGTAACAGGCTTGTCTAAAGGAATTATTTTAAATTATAGATAAGTTTCATTGCATAAGTTTTAAGCTACGTCTTAAGTTAACTTAAATTTAAAACATATTGCGTTATATTTTCCTTATAGGTAATTATACCAACTAATAAAAATATTCACAAACCTTTGGTGTATTATTGCGCGACATTCCTCATCATTTTCGCACATCGTTTCCACGGTACTTTCACTGTTTGGTGAGGACTGTTCCATATTGTAATTTTTTTAATTAAAATCAATTTTAAAAACTTTCCTATTGTTATTTGTTTAGTCAGCTGATTTTGACATCGATTATTGTAATGTTCCGTTGTTCCAAAAGTATGGGTTAATTAATTTTAAAAAGTTTCGAATCAATCACCAACACTGGTTGATCTACCAGAAGTGGTGAACGACTAACAACCGATGCTAAGAAAAATTTTGACATGAAATAAAAAAAAAAAATGTTTGAATGCTACTAGTAAGTGGAAATGCTTTATTTTAGGTATGTCTAGAACAAAATGAAATTTATTCACAGTAAATTAATAGATTTATTTATAAAAAAGTTTCACAATTATTTTTCGAAATCATAGAAACTCCAAATGTTTCAAAATTATCTGATGTTAAACATTAAATTTTAAGGACAGTGATGTCAGACATTTTCATAGATTCCTAGATAAATTGGAGGTGTTCCACAGCCTCTTTAAAATAATGCCTTGACTGTTCCGCAATACAATGTAATGCAAAGCCTAAGCTATGTGACACGCAGCTAACTTTCTGCGAACGATACAAACTACACGACAAAATCAAAACAACACTGTAAAGAAATGAGGACTGAGGAGATATCTAAACCAACCGGAATTTGGCGAGATTAACTGAATGTTTTGATTGGTAATTTTGCTCCCGTCAAATTCTGGTAGCTGTAGACGGTTGTAATTAAGAGAAATAAATTTTATAACATTGTAAAAAAAAAGCACAAGAGGGATGTTTATAGTAACTTAAAATTAGTTGGATTAACACCAATCAAAGTAGACAATCAATCCAGCTTAATTCTGGTTGTTATGGCCGGTTGAAAATAGGGGAACACCATTTTACAATGCCGTAAACAAAAGCGCAGGGATAACTGTAGCAGCTAAAATTTAGCGGGATTAATCGTCTCTTCGGATTGATATAGTTAATTCCTCTAAACACGGACATTAATTCTGTAGACCTTTAGTACATATGAAAGGCACTGGATTGAAAGCTTTCTTGTAATCGTTATAAGCAGCATAAAAATTTTCCTTATTAAAATGTAATGAAAGACTAATATTGTCAAATTTCCACTTTATTTAGTTTCACTGAAACTGTATGACGCGTTTCGCTATACTATAGCTTCTTCTGATACAAAATGATATTTGAGTATTAGTATTGTTACATTTATATAAATACTCTAAGGTAGATAGGTAATAAAATTAATACTATATGGTAAATGAATATTGCTGGGAAATCCATTCTGAATATTAATTGTATAAATTGAGTAAAGGGGAGTTACCATGGGCCAGACAGGTATCTTTTTGTTCGTTTAAGATGATGTCTGAATTTTTAATTCTATTTATTTCTAAATTTTCTAATATGTTTAATTTTACGCCTTTGTTTTGTATGTGTAGAATTTTAAATTTATCGTCAAAAAGATGAATTTTCCTTATTATTGTAAGACTTATTGAAGGGATAGAGTCCATAATTAGTTTATTTATTGCAGCCTACGTTTTGCCTACATACGTTGTGAAAGGCAAGATTAAGATTTCTATAGAGTGACGAGGTAGAGGAATGGACGACACATATGTGGCTCTTATCCTGATCTTGATCTCTCGTTCGTTTGCCTACGTGAATAACGTGTATAGCATAAATCATGCTTAAAATTCATTCCTGTATGCATTAACAATTTCAGTTGCCTCGGGATATTGTAAATGAACATAAAACAGTTTAAAACGGTTTGATTAAATAATAATAAACATTAGAATTATACTTGTGTTCGAGCAGTTGCAGTCAGCGTCCGTAGCTACTAAGTAGTGGCTACTGAGTTTGTCTTTTCAATCATATAAAATAAATAACCGGTCAAGTGCAAGTTGAACTTGCACAATTAGTATTCCGTACGTTGACTGCTTTTAAAATAAAACATTTTGTTGCCGAAGTATAAAATGATCAGTGACTTCACAAAACACTCCAAATGAGTTTTCAAAAAAGGTGTTTCCAATCTTTACTGAAAACTGATGACCTTGAATTTTTTTTTTATATACCAGATAAACTATTAAAGGTAATGCACTCGTGATAATTTTATATATATATATATATATATATATATATATATATATATATATAAATATATATATATATATATATATATATATATATATATATATATATATATATATATATATATATATATATATATATATATATATATATATATATATATATATATATATATATATATATATATATATATATATATATATATATATATATATATATATATATATATATATATATATATATATATATATATATATATATATATATATATATATATATATATATATATATATATATATATATATATATATATATATATATTACTCGTGTTTTCACAAGCTTTCATTTGACGCCACATTGGATGACCTAGTAAAAATGTTTTTTTTCACTTCCGATTTCACCCCCCAAAATTAACTCTTTACCCCTTAAGTCAAAATTTAATTTTCATGACAAATACTTTCGAAGAAAATCGGGTGTGACAGCCGACGAACGGACAGACGAACAGACAGACAAACAGACAGGCGGACAGACAGACGGGCAGACAGGCGGACGGACAGACAGACGGACGGACATACGGACACACAGGCAGGCGGACAGATAGACACCGAAGTCATCTTATAAGTGTTCCGTATGGAACACTAAACAGAGAAAGGAAATAGCGCCAACCGATAAAGCACTCTAGCTGTTCTCGCTCACCGAATGCAACCATTGACTGACGTCACATAGCATAAAGGGCACAGTAGTTGGTTGTAAACTAACCCTTTTTTATTTTGTGAGGTTAGTTTTCGACAAAAGAAGATTCACAAATTTTTATTTTCTTGAAATGAGTAAACCAACTGTAAAATGTAGAATTTGTTGGAAAGATAAAGAAACCAAATTATGTGTGACAGTAACTACAAAATGGTCAAAAGAATCGGTTAAAACTATTAAAGATATAATCCTACTGAGTGTTCCTTGGATGGTAAGTTTGTATCTATATTTTTTATTCCTACTGTGTACCTTTAAACATTTTAGAAAATTTATTTTCAAGATAGGTGTGTTCAAATTTTATCTCAATTCCTTAAACAACTGCAAAATGTAAAACTTTATTATAATTTTCCAGTGCTTTCTTATAGTAAAAAGTGCTATGCTTGTCTGAGCTGCACCTGAAGTTATTTCATTTTTAAATTTCACAAACTATTTTTTGATTATAGCTGTGGCAAACTGTTAACTAAGGGACTGTAATATACATGTTTAGGGATTCTACTTATTGTTGGTTAATGAAATTTTTTTCTATAAAAAATTTAGCTAGCATACTACAAAGAGCCAAAATCCTAACTTTAATCTGGTTTAGATATTACAGAGAAAGCAGTTTAAATTTTAAAAATTAAAAAGATATATTGACTTTTATTGGAAAGTTTTGGTAAAGTGCAGCACAGGTATTAAGTGAAACCCATTTATTATTCTGTTATTGACTTATTGATTTACTGTTAATAAAACTTGAGAATATTACCTTTTTGACCTCAATAGTACACATATACATATACATAGGCAATATGTGATCTCACAAAATCGAAAATATCTGAAATTTTCATTTTTAAGATTGTCTTGAAAATAAATTTTAAAGAAATGTAATAAGAGTTTACTGTAGGAAGTATAGTTTTTGAATAAAATAGCTTTAAAATAGGAAAATCACAATTTTTTCAATTTTAAAGCTCAAATATATAAACAGCTATAACTTACTAAGAAAATTGGTAAAGTGCCAATACCTCCCTTCATTGCAACACATAGTTCTAAAGCAAATACGGAATGACTTTTCACATTAAAAAATAACTTCCAAACATATAAGTCATTATTTATGGAAAGGTATTATTTACAAAAGCTTAACAGATATTTACAACTGTTAAAGTTGTAAATAATAACAAAATGACACAACTTTCAGATTCCTCGACTGAAAAAACATATAACACAAAATATTCGAAGTAACCCCTCTAACCCTCTCACTCACCCCTAGCCTTTAACTATTTGTTTATAAATAATTATGCTTAAATTTTGTTCATTACCTCAACCAAAAATCAAGGAATAATCTTATAATGTCATTTAAACCAAGGATGGCGAAGGTATGGCATGTGTACCACAGCTGGCATGTAAATTTTTTTTTTTTTTAAATAATGAATTAATAACACCAAATTATATTTATTTAAATAAAATATACGTACTTTATTTTGAAACTGCGAATTATGTGACTAGTAAATTGTAAATAATTTCTTTTGAAGTTGAATATGCTGCCGTGTTTTATCCAGTTATTATAGGATCCATATGAAGTGTCACAATAAGTGAAATACAACAGCATCAGGCTGTCGCATAACAATTCTCCGAAGTTCACAACCAATGACAATTGGCAAATGCTTTTCCTACACAATTATTAAGATGTTTAGAAAACCTGAAGTCAATGTTGTGCCATAGTCCAATGTTTTTAGCAACAGTTAAATAACCCCTAAAATTACATTATTTAAGCTAATAGAGAGTAAATCTCGATGATCTCTAATAGCTGTATGCTGGAAAAGTCCAAGGTCACTCATTAGCATATCATTTGCCTCTGCAATTTCCTCAGGTTTAAATGACAAATATAGCTAAGTATCCTCTGCACACTTGCATGCTAAGACTGTCGATCAATTGCAAAATATATAGAGTAAATAACCGGTCAAGGGCAAGTTGAACTTACACAATTAGTGTTCTGTATGTTGATTGCTTTCGGAATAAAAATTTTTGTTAAGGAGGTATAAAATGATCAATAACTTCACAAAACACACCCCAAATGAGTTTTCAACAAAGTTTTTTTGTGATCTTTACTAAAAACTTGTAATTTTTGTTTTTTTTCTGTATACCAGATAAATTTTTGTTCAATCTACACCCTGTGGATAATATTCCAGAATTTTTTCAAAATTTTTTGATCAGTACTTTTCGAGATAAGGGGGGGAACAGTGATTTTTCGTGATTTTTAAAAAATAATACAAAGTGTGCGCAAGTGTTACATTATATATATTTTTTTGTTGTGTGTTTAGAAGCTTTCATTTGACACCCCACCCCGCTGATAATAGTTTTTTTTTTCACTTCCGATTTCAGTCCCAAAACTAACCCCTTAAGTCAAAATTTAGCTTTCATAACTACACGGCTCTGTTGGGGCCATCAATTTCTATATTAGTACTAAAATTCAACTTTCTATGTCAAATAGTTTTGGAGAAAAAATTTAAAAAAAAGGCACGTAACATGTGACGCTTAATGGGCTCGACAGTTTATTGTTAATTGTAACAGACTGGATTCTTCCAGAGACATAGTTCTCCAGAAACTGACGAGCCTTTGTCTCAAAGCCAAGAGATTGAAGAATTGCTAAGAACAATTGATGTTTCAGTCCGTCAAAGCCCCTAGAATAATTCAGGAGGATCACAGCTATAAGCTCACCCGAGTCCATATATCCGTAACTTTTAAAAGAGCTGTAATTTTTACGAAAGTCGGACTGGAGTGGCGTCATTAAGTCATAGAGCTGACAATACTCCCGCAACTATCTCTCCAAAACCCTTTCCAAGACTTTCGCAAGAGGGGGCAAAATACTTATATGGCGGAGGTTCTTTAGCACAGTAGGGGCTAGAACTTTTGGTATCAAAAGTAAGACGGAGCTTTTTCACATTTTGAGAGATGTGGAATTTTCGATACATTAGTTCACTAGGTTTACAATAAAAGGCAGAATATGGGGGCAATATACCAGCACAGAGAGAACAATCTCATCAGTATCAACCGCCTGTGCTTTAATAGAAAAGAGAGCCGAGTGGATTTCATTACTAGTGGCAAGTCTAAACTGAAACGATCCGGAACCCTGTATTGTTGTGTAAATAGTAATTTATGGTATTTGCATCTGGGGCTATGGTTGTAATATAACTGTCAATATTGTTCCCAATTTTCTGCCATCCCTGTTTTTTTGAATTTAGACAAAGCTTTGTCTCAGAGCTTCATAGACAACCTGATATTATCTGTTATCCAAGGGGCTTATTCTTAGTAATGCATACACTTCTAAATAGAGCATGGATGTTAAAAAGATCTGCGATATAGGAATTGAAAGTCGGTGTCTTATCGTTAACATTATCTATATGTAGTATGTTGTGAAAAGGAACATTTAAAGAAATCATGTTCATCTCAAATTCATGAAAAAACTCATGGTCAAAGCTTCGGATATCTCTATATTATTCGATAATAAAGGTTTATGTTTTGAAAATTTTATTTGTAACTCATACTTGATTAAAAAGTGATCGGAGTAATCAAAAATATTGGAAAAAATGTAATCTCTAATAGTATTTATTTTAGGTATAACTGATTGATATTAATATGACCTACTTTTAGATTTTTTTTATTCAGATTGACATTGTAAGCGATGGCATTGTTGAAAAATACGAGTATATATCTAAAAAATACAAACTTAAATATTTATATCAGGTATCATACACCGGTTTAGAGTTCATTTTTGTAATTCTCAATTTGTACTGAAGTGACAATCCTCATAGCCGGACATTTATCATTGCACCATATATATTTAAATCCGTGTGACTCTAATTGAGTAGCTCACGAGTGTGCTTGGACAGGTCGGGATTCACGTAAATGTTCCGTTTAATACCAGATATAATTTCACTCTGTGTTCAGACTAATGGATACGCGCTGTTTAAACAGTTTCTCAAGTCTTGTTTTATAAAAGTGACAAGTACCGGTTTTACATTTTTTGACTATATATGTATATATATATATATATATATATATATATATATATATATATATATATATATATATATATATATATATATATATTAGGGTCCTTGTTTTGGCAAGTTTCGAATTTCAAGGAGTACACTCCTTGTCTAGCAAAGTGTACAAAACCCAAAGTTCGTTGCGTTTTAACTCAAAATTTTGTGAATAACCCGTGCCCCAAGACAACTGAAATTCGAAAAATGCCTTTTTTCTGATTTTTTAACATTTAAGCATTTCGAACTTAATTGAAATGGCCTTAAAAAAAAACGTTAAAGTACATTAAGTTTCCTTTAAAACGCGCTAAAAATCATGTACTTTGGATGAAAAATAACCAAGTTATACCGTTTTGAAGTTCCTTAAATGTATAATGCTTAATTTTGTAATATTTTCCCAATTTTCAAATTGACGTGACTACCTTGGAAAACCTCGTACTTGCATGATTGTTTGGCGTTTAATTACAGTTTCAAGATGTTTCAATCCATTTTTTAACTCTCAAAAAAAAATTTTGTGTGTCTTTTTAAAAAATTCACGAAATTTAATACATACTTAATTGCTAGTTTAAAAAAATATATCTACCTTCTTATTTTTTTTTCTTTATTTCAGTTTAAAAATAATTTCAAATCGGAAGTAATAATAATGATGATGCATCATAATGATCATCACAGTCGTGCAATTATGACGGTTTCCAATGAAGTTACATTGATTTGATATTTGGGAAAATGTGAAAAAAATTAAGTAATACATTAAAGTAACTTCAAGACGCTATAACTTCGTTATTTTTCATCCCAAGTATATAATTTTTAGTATATTATTATATAGCTTACAGTAATTTAAGTATCGCACTTCCTGATGAACATTAATTTTCCTTCTGTCGTTTGTTTGCATTTCAGTATCCAGAAGAATTTAGGCAGCGAAAGCTTGATTCAAAAATAAAAAAACATAAACTAGAGCCTAAAGATCTTGAATTGCTCATCTCGATTTCCTCACGAGGGCGTTACCAGTAGTTAACTTTTAATTGTTTGTTACCAATGCCCTGTTACTGCCCTTCCTATTTCTTATATATATATATATATATATATATATATATATATATATATATATATATATATATATATATATATATACCCCAAACAATGAACTACTTTCTAGAGTACGGCCCTCATTAATTTATACAGTTAAGGGTTTAAAATTAAAAATTACGAAAAGCTACAAATATTTTAACCCTGAAATTAACGACAAACAGATTAATTACTTATCTATATTTAATTCTTCTAATGTCATCTTTTAGAGCAAATTTTGAAGAACACCTCTTCCGAAGGTCGAAACGTTAATAAATAAATATATAACAAT
>CM032448.1:61490731-61505731 GCA_019049505.1 Pachyrhynchus sulphureomaculatus
ACTTTTATAAAATCGGAATTTAAAGTTTTAGTTAAGTAAAATATATTGTTCTGTATTTTCTTTTCAGTCTGTTAAAGAAGACTGTTACCTATGTAAGCCGTGTCTGTGGCAATTAAAGTTCACTTATAATTTTATAGAGAGATGCCTAAGAACTGAAAATATTATTAATGAATTAAATACTAAAAACAACGTAAAAATAAGTTTAGAAGATATACTAGAAAGAAACTTAAGAAGTGGCAATAAAATACAAATTATTTTTGAAAATTCAATTAGTCCACAAACTAAATCAGTTATAGACCTCACTGAAGAAATTGAAAACGCTAACAATCCATTACAAGAAAATGGTGATAGCTTAGGAAACATGAACTTTAAGAATCACACTTCCGGTTTACCTGTATCAACTGAACACGATTACTGCGTGAGAAGAGGGGATCCAATGAATGTTAACATTACAAAAAAGCAAGAAAATGACACGGAGTCTGTTACAGCCACACAACATAAACCATTTGATGACATGCTTGAAAAAAAGGTTTCTGAGGAAGCATATACAGTTAAACATGATAAAGAAAATTTATTTGATATAAGTGATGATCATCTCAATAATGTTGATGATGACTTTTTTAGTAATACACCAACAAAGTATAATAATCCCAAATGTTTTTCAGATCCTCCCAATAAAGGTATATTACACGATATTTTAAGTAGCAAAAAGGAAAAAAGAGCTGTTTTGAAAAAATATGATAATTCAAATGCTAGCTATCTTCCTTCACCACCTAAAAATGAATTAACTGAGTTACTAGACATTGTACCAATAAATATTCGGTTTATAACTGCTAAATGTGGAGTTTCTGCCGAACAACAAAATGATTTGATTCGTGATGGGATAGATGTTGTGAATATGTCTAAAGATCCTAGTAGTAAGAAAAGGACTATATTTCTAGCTAGAGATTTATGTGAAAGTTACTTCAGATGCTCTAAATGTAATTTATTATTTTTAAGCAGGTAAATATTACAGGTCAGAATTAATAAATAGTTTGAAGTTTAAAACCTAAGTACAGGGAGATCATTTTTAGACGCCCGGCCGCGATTTATGGAAAATTGTTGGATTTTTTAAAAATGTAGAATGGTATAGTGCATGTCAAGGAGTATACTGACCTATTTGACATTCGGTAGTGAAAACGACGCTGGGCGTCGCGACGCCAAACAACTTTTTTTTTCCATCGACATACCTTTTGTAAAACAGCATTGGAAAGCCCTAATTTTTTTCAACATTTTTTCATTGAAACTATTTTTTCTAATTTGTTTTGCATAAAAGTTATACAGCAAAAACCCTCTAAAATATTATTTTTTGGTCATCGCGATTGCCATGGATTGTATGCCACGTTACGTTTAGCAGTTTTCAAACAATTTATTTACTAAGCGGCTGCCGTACTTTAATCCGACAGTAATTATAATATTAATTACTATGCTGTTGAGGTTTTTTCCTTTAATAAAATATCTTTGGACAATAAAAAACAAGAATACATATTTTTATTAAAATCACAAAAAAAACTATATAAGTTTTAACATAAATAACTTATTACATATTTATAAAAATTAAATGTTTGAAACTTAAAAAATAAAAAAAAAACTTCAAAAGAAATTTTCAATATTCTTCTTCTTCTGTCATGCATTTTTTCATTCTTCATTAACGCTTGATGAGTGGCTTTGTAAATAATTTCTTCAGATATACTATTGCACGCATGTGATATTTTTGCCTTTAAGTACTCAATATCATTTGTCGCAATTTTGTATACCATATCTTTAAGAGCCCCTACAAGAAAAAATCTTACGGCATGAGGTCTGATGATTTAGGTGCCCATTGAATAAATGGGCTATGAGCCGTTATCCATCTTCATTGAAACCGTTCATTCATGTACTTTCTAAAAGCAGCAAGTTGTATGAGGTCGTGCTGCGTCGTGTTAATATCATATATGCCTTCTTAAAATAAGGAGAACATTTTCTAATAAAACTGGTAGAGTATTAACCAAGAAATTAAGGTATCTACTCCCAGTTAGTGTTCCCTCAAAAAAGTATGGTCCAACCAAATGTGTTCCAATTATCCCACACCATACATTAACGCCAACTGAATTTGATTAACGTTGTATAGATTCTCCTCAGCCCAGTAATGATAATTTTTTCTGTTATATTTGCCGTTGCTAAAAAAAATGACTTTCATCTGTCCATAATATATGATTCAGAAAATAACGGTTTTCGTTATATTTAATCATCATTTCTGCTACAAAATTCAGTCGTCGTTCCGAATCCAATTGTGTTAATAACTGAAGATTGACGTTTTATAGTCATGGTATTTGTTAGCTTTAAGAGATTTCTGAATAGCCCTATAAGATACATTCAATGGCCTGCTTGCTTGTCGGATTGAATTATATGGATGGTTTTGAAAATATTGCATAATTTCGGCTACTTTTTCATCCGTTAAAACAGTTTTTCGTTTAGAAATACCTTTCTGAGAAAATGCATCCATATTGCTCCTCAAATTTCGTTCTAATCGACAAGCCATAGTGTGATCCAGGATATACCTGTTGGAGTAACGTTTTCGATACGGCCTAACGGTTTCTTGAGAATTTCTTCTTGTTTTCCATAAATAAGACTCGTATTTACTTTTTCAGCGTGGGAAACTACTTCAACCAGAAGTTATTCACAAACTGTTTACTTAGTTTAACTCTATTGAATTGAATAGGTGTGCAAACAAGAGCTGTTAGATTCGAGTACGACAGCCGCCTTCTAGATAAATTGTTGTTATGACGACCGCGATGGCCAAAAAATAATATTTTGGAAGGTTTTTGCCGCATAACTTTTTACAACAAATTAGAAAACACCAGTTTAAGGAAAAAATGTCGAAAACAATTAGGGCTTTCCGACACCGTTTTACGAAACGTATGCCGATGGACAAAAAAAGTTGTTTGGCGTTGCGGCGCCCAGCGTTACTATGAAATGTCTAATACGTCAGTATACTCCTTTACATGCACTATACAAGTCTACATTTAAAACAAAATAATAAATATCTAACAATTTTCTATAAATCAGGGCCGGGCGTCTAAAAATGGTCACACTGTACAGGTAGATTCCTTCAGGAATATGCTAAATCCAGTATCAAAACTTTATACTCATCCATAATCTAAATTTTACTTACCCTTGCAACTGACAAAAATTAATTTAAACAATATTTTCTGTTAGGAAATGTTTAAAAAATTATGTATAAACAACGCTTCGCGAACGTTTTTACCGGCATAATTAATTACATAACGTTATTGAAGAATGTTGTGAAAAATCTTTCTGGTTTATTTTCCATTCAACTGGATGAAGCGACATACAGTAATAACGACGCTCAATTAATATGTTACGTGCGGTACATGGAAGAAACAAATGTACGTGAGGATTTGTTAGTTTGCAAAAAATGACTGGTATACAGGTAAGGTTAGTAATTTGTTTGAGATCATAGACTCATACATGGAAGACGATGGGGGAAGGGTGACGGTGTGTGTACGGATGGAGCTCGTGCGATGTCAGGGCAGTATGGAGGACATCATGCTATCATTAAAACCAAATGTAAAATGGACACATTGCGTCAAACATAGAGAGGCCCTGGCTTAAAAAAAAATTCACCTGAATTAAATTTTGTGATGGATATAATTATCAAAGTGGTGAACTTTATAAAAACAAGACCCGTGAAGGCGAGATTTTTCCATAAGCTTTGTGAAGATTTGGGTGCCGACCATACATCTTTACTTTATTACTGTAACTCTCGTCGGTAGTCGAGAGGTAACGTCCTCTCACGTGTACACGAATTTAAAAATGAGTTGTACACGTATTTATTGACAGAATCACATCAGTTTAAAATACTGAGTTCTTAATAAAATTGGCGTATCTTTGCGACATATGTGAGAAATTAAATGTCCTTAATAAATCGTTGCAGATAAATGAAACGCATATACTGCAACTGACTGATAAAATTGCAGCGTTTCAAAAGAAGTTGCTGTTGTGGAAAAGAAAAATAGAAGAGGAGCAAGGAAATACTGACTGTTTTCCTCTTTTGAAAGGCATTCTGAAAGAATGATCTATTCAAAATCTGGAGTCAAGTTTGCAATTGATATTTATCCGACACTTATCAACATTAAGCACCCATTTTAATAAATATTTTCCAGAGAATCTAAATCAATATGACTGGATTAGAAACCTATTGCAATCGACCCCTCCACCATCTACACTTTTAACAGTCGAGGAAGAACTATCTTGTGATACGAACCTAAAACTACGATTCGATAAAGACAAACTGTTTCAATTTTGTAGTAATGCATCCCAAGAATATCCTACTGTTAGTACTACTGCTTTGAGGGTTCTTTTACCATTTTCTACGTCGTACTTGTGTGAAACTGGCTTTTCTGAAGTTGCAGTAATCAAATCGAAGTACAGGACACAAATAAATTTAGAAAAAGAAATGAGAGTATCAATTTCAAATCTAGCCACGATTTGAGAAGTTATGGTCACAAAAGCAAACTCATCCTTCTCATTAATTGTATTGTTTGTAGTTTTTTTATGTTTTCTAATAAATAATAATTAAGATTCTATATTCTATGGAGTTTTTTTTGAATAATAAAGGAATTTTATTGTCTGCTAGCTATCTTCTTTTAAAAGGGCGTCGCAAAACACGCAAATATAACACAAAAACTTTTTTTTGCAATTGTTTTTAGATGTGATGTTTCGGATCATCACCGCTTACATAGGAAAGGAAAAATTAAAACAGATGGTGAACCTGTTCATACCTGTAAAATTTGTTCTGAAACATTTACCCATGACATACATTTTCGCACACACACTAAAATTCATCATGGGATACGTCAACCTCATGTATGTATGAAATGCAACAGACATTTTAGGAGTAAGTAAACTTATTCATAAAATTTTTTAAATAGTGCTCTAATTTAACATTACTGGTTGAAATTGATAAGTTCAATAGTAAGTCAAGTTGGTTTTGAACCTAATCAGGAGGTAAGAAACTTACTTATTTGTAAACTGACATATGGAAAATTGGGTGCCACTGTAGTGTGCAAATTTTAATTGTTACGTGCGGTCTACTTGCAATAAATACATTTCTAAGTAAAGCAATAAAAAATAGGGTAAGTTTCGTTATTAATGACAATGACAAGTTGCTAATACGTATATTTCAAAAGAAGCCATGCTTTTGCGAGATTTTTATATTAATATCACTTTTAACAAAAATGCAGCTGTGACTTTTTTGCAAACGCATAATATACTTTGCAGAATAACGAAAATAACATTTGTGATAGGGGTGGTACGGAAATGCAAAGAAAAAGAAAACTCGATCGTGGAGGAGCGTTTCGTCCAGTCTTACGTTGTCCTAGAAAAGGCTGCCAAACAACAAAAACGTTTAGAAGCGGAAATGAATTCTTCCATTGTATGGATTTGAACGGCAAATTACATTGTAATTTAAGCTTATGTCATATTTTGGACATTTCGAGTACAACATGTAAGAAACTGACTGGAAGGTTACATACCATAAGTAATTCGTATAACATGTGCCGCAAAGTATGCTCCTCAATTGTGTTAGTCAATCGCAGAAGACAATTAATCGGTAGCAACGACGATCCTATACAAATTGATGAAGCGCGATTCGCGGGTTGCCGAAAATATAACAGGGGAAGGCTCTTACAAGGTGATCAACAACCTGAATCTGAATATAGCGTTGTACCGGTGCAAAACAATTGAAACCATGTTAGACGAATGATGGATGGATGGACTGTGGGTTTTTGGTTTAAAAATAAAACGAGAAGTACGATATTTTATTGTGGAAAGGAGAGATGAAAACGCATTAATGCTAATTATATTATTTCAATCTGTTATTCATTCAGACGAGTGGCCAGCGTATAAGAATCTTGGCAGGCGAGGCTTCGACCATCAAACCGTTAATCACCAGCAAAACTATGTTGATCTGCTCACAGCTCATACACAGGGTATTCAACGGTCGTGGCTAGATGCCAAAATTTATTTCTTAAAGAAAATGAGGGGAGTACCATTAAACCATCTTCAATCACATCTGGACCATTTATCCTGGAAGATATTAAGAAAGAATGAAGACCAATTTGTCAGCTTTTTAAAGGAAATTACCTCTGTTTATAGATATTAGTTGTAAATATATTCGCAATAACATCATTATTAACAACGAATTGTTGGGTGCCACCACAATATAGCAATGTTATAGCAGGGTAGATCTCAAATTTTTTTCGCACGCTACAGCGGCACCGAGAATTGTTTTAAAAATTGGAGAACTTGTTATAACACATTTCTTACCTATTGCTAGGCCTTACCTTTCTACTTTTGTTTTTCTTACATGTATAAATGTTATTTCGTCTCGATAATACGAAATGCTAACAACATGTTGCTGTATTTATCTAATAACTTAAGCCAACAAAGAGGGTCAACCTCGGAATGAGGAGAGATAATAAGCTGTAAACTTGTATAAACCTTTATTTTGGCATTCCAAAAGTTGTCTCAAAAGTTTCATAAAATCTCGTGTCCGCGTCTTAAGATATTCAAGGTCAAAGGTCACGAAAATCGATTTTTCGCAAATATCTCGCTTCCTATGATTTCAATGATATTTGTATCTATTATGAAAATTGTAGAGCATAAAATTCTCTACACATTTTGTTCTAAACATTTTTTATACGCTTAACCGGTTTTGAGCGTGAAGAGCGCGCAGCGCTCAGCCATACATAGCATAATGCAAGGTCAACCGTGAGTCCCGGTAAATAATACGTCGTATAAAGTTAATTAATCACTAAAAAATCCATAATTATGAATAATATGCATTATATTTAATAATATTTTTCATTTATCAAATATATTCGTTTAATAATACTTCGTGTAATTAAAAAATTGTTAAGTCAAATACTTTAAGTATATTTTAATTATATTCTATTATATTTTAAGTAGAAAAAGAATTAAGTACTTTTTCTTTAAAATGTGTAAACTCTTAAATACTTATATTACTATTAAGATTATACTTACAGTATTACCATACGAAGCTGCAAATCCCAAGCTAGGTAAAACATCTAATGGCCTTTTAGATCCATATCTTCTATGAAGAAGTACAGAAAGGCCTAATAATAGGTGTGATGAAAATGACCGTTCTCGTATTGAAGCCATTATTGCACGACATATTGATGTGCATTTCATTTTTAAATGATCTGTTTTTCCTTTTCTATTTTTTATTATGACTTCTTGTATGCAATAAAGTTTTTGGTATTTCTTCATTAATATCATCTCACATTTTGCTTGGAGGTGATAAAACTTGGTTTCGACTACATATGATCGAATATCTTCCCTAACAATAGCTGCTGCAGCTTCTACGATCCGTAACCGTTCTTCTTCGGGATCTTTTTTTTTTATTGTCGCTTATTGTGCTTTTGATAATATATTAGCTTGTGTATCACGAAAAGATATAATAGTATATGATCCTACCTTTCTCGTAATTATGTCAGTTAATTATTTTTGTTGAAGTCTTGTGATGATAGTTTTATCATCTGGTACATACTCCGTAAGGACATCTTTAAGCTCTTTCAGTGTAAATTGTGAATCTTCATGATTTTCTATATAACAAAAAATCTCTTTCATTGCTTGTGTGACTTGATATCTTCGCGAGGCTTCTTATCAGTAGATGGTACTCGACTTAAGAAATTAGTATAGCAAATGGTATGTTACTTTGTTTCAGTAGCGATCAAGTCATACTCATAAAGTATACGATCTTTTACTAATTCGCCTAAGGAATCACTTCGTTCTTCTGCTTTTTTGATGACATTGTCTTTGAATCCAAGAGTACTTACTTTACTAATCGTGCGTCTGAACTTCTCTTTTTTTGTCGTCTCTGCTGCTTCATCAGCTGCTTGGCCACAAAATAAACATAGTTTTTTGAAATCAAACACTTCATTTCTGTTTTTACGAGGTGCACTTGATGATGGTGAAGGTTCACCTTCTTCTAGGCGTCGTTTCGATGCTGCAATAGAATTTTTACTGATGGTATTTAAATAGTTTATGTGACCGTCATTTCTTTCAATACTTGCAGTTTTTAAAGTTTGTAAGCCGCGCACTATATTAACAGAATCACCTTCTGAAAGTGACTTATCACATATAAAACACAAATCAGCCATAACTCTTAAAATTGTACATCCGTCATTGCCAAGATACAATTGAAAAAGAAATCGGTCTTAACTATACAATGGAACATCTGTCCCAACTGACTATAAATAGAAAAGGTCGTATTATAGGGGTCCGTATTCCCAGGTATAATCTTAATAGTAATATAAGTATTTAAGAGTTTACACATTTTAAAGAAAAAGTACTTAATTCTGTTTCTACTTAAAATATAATTAAGATATATTAGAATATAATTAAAATATACTTAAAGTATTTCACTTTTTTAATTACACGAAGTAGGTAAGTATTATTAAACGAATATATTTGATAAATGAAAAATATTTTTAAATATAATGCAAATTATTCATAATTATGGATTTTTTTAAGATTAATTAACTTTATACGACGTATTATTTACCGGGACTCACGGTTGACCTTGCATTATGCTATGTATGGCTGAGCGCTGCGCGCTCTCCGCGCTCTATCTCAAAAACGGTTAAGCGTATAAAAAAATGTTTAGAACAAAATTTGTAGAGAGAGAATTTTATGCTCTACAATTTTCATAATAGATGCAAATATCATTGAAACCATAGGAAGGGAGATATTTGCGAAAAACTGATTTTTGTGACCTTTGACCTTGAATACCTTAAGACGCGGACACGAGATTTTATGAGATTTTTGAGAAAACTTTTAAAATACCAAAATAAAGGTTTATACAAGTTTACAGCTTATTATCTCTCATTCCGAGGTGAAATCCCTAATGTGACTGGACAATATAGGGTTTAACCTGTGAGTATCAGCAGAATATTTACAGAATGACAATGTTGGAAATCCACAGACTTCCGTAAGGTTTTGCGTCATTTTAGGGGAAATTTTAGTACAGATAATTCTATTTAGCAGATTTTATAGTTTGCCTCAATGTCATGATTATTATTATCAATATATGTTTATTTGAGGCTCAGATATTAAAAAATATATAAAGAAATATACACTTTTGAATACAACTAGTATGATATTTAATGGAAAACTCTTCTTTGTTTTTGTTTACCATTTAAAAGTCGCCCTTTCTTTTTAAATCAAAACATAACTGGTCCGCTGCTTAAATTGTGAGGCGACTTGCGTCCAGGATATAATAAACTAGACATATTTTATATTTTATTTTTGATGAAATAACAGTAACATCTACGGAGCTAATAGAAAAATAAGTTTCTTTTAAATATGTATTGCTTTCCTGTTTTAAAAGTTCTATACACCAAGACAATAATAAGAAAAAAAAGAAGATAGAAAATTATAGATTTTTCTTGGAGATGCGTAAAATTTGAATAATTATCTGATTTCTAAAAAAATAGTATAGGTACTACGTTTTGTTTTTCTAATTTATAGTTAACAATTGTGTTTTAAAAAATTAAAGGAAATTTTTTACAATTTTTTTTTTTTAAACGGTATCGAACAAATATTGTCTTTTGTGCTGTCGTAGTCGTTATAATCTTGCAATTGAAAATTTTATGATAGTTTTAGTCATGCTCATAATTTTTTTATGGGCATAGTACACGTGCCGCAGTAAAATCTCTAAAGCACTACCGGAGCAATGCGTGTGTGAAAAAGACGATTCACGTTGGTCTTGAATCGCTGCAAACTGTACCCGATGGGAAAGAGTCCTGAGCAAATTGTACGAGTTGTTCATCGTTGGTCCAATTTGCACTTTATACAGAATTAACAGATGTGGAGTGTAAAACTTTCTAGTTTAAAATAATATTTCTAGCTTTTGGCAAGCTCTCTTTGCTATCCATGCGACATGTTCATGCCAAGACATATTTGCTCCCAAGTTAATGCCCATTAAAATGAGTGACGATACTAGAGGAATGGAGTGTCTCGACGTAACTATGCCGGGTTCCACAACGTTAACTTTTTTAGAAAAAATTACCACCTGATTTTTTGTAGCGTTAAATTCTACATGGTTACTGGTCTTTGTTAAGTTGAACGACTTTATGCTCTCTGCGGATATTTGCATGAGTAGCTAATGTGCGAGCGTTCAAAGTAAGTGAAGAAATAAACGTACTGTCCTCAGCAAAGCTGTAGATTTGATTCCTGGTCCTTTCCAGCAGATCGTTAATGTAAAAGAGAAAGAGAGTAGAAAATAGTATGGAGTCTTGGAGCATACCGGCGTTGATAGTGAAGGTATTAGAAAGAAATCCGTCAACTGCTACTCTTAAAGAATGCTCCCGGAGGAAACCCTAGAGCCATAAACAAAACTATTCAGACACACCATAAGAGTGTAGCTTAGCCAACAATCCGTTGTTTCAAACACGATCAACTGCTTTGGATATATCAAGTGCAATAGTGGTTAATAATAGGTCAAGAAGACTGGCGAACTCTTCGCCACGATTAGAAATCCGTATCGGTTCATTGATAAGCCGAGTAAACTCACAACTAATGGAGAATTATGCAGCTCCATTGCCTTGTTTGTCAGTCGTATTTGAATACTTAAGTCATTTGATGTTGTGGACATTAAAGTCGCCTAGTCTGGCAAATTCGGCACTTGGATAATTAATCTGTAAATGATCAATGGTATCTGCAAGAGAAGCGTAAAGTGTTCTAAAGTTAGCCTCACTTGGTGGGTAATAGAGGCAGCAGATAAACCTTGCGTTCTAATACGGTCATATACGGTAGGTTTCTATCGTATTTATTTCAAATTAGCTAGTGCAAGATTATATTCGAATCAAATCTGTGACTTATTCTAAATATAACTTTTAAAATCCAATCTTTTTTTATTTTGTAATACACAAGAACCGTTTTTTTTTTTGTTTTATATAAATCAACATGAAATTTTAGTTATATTTGACTACTCTCTAACATTTTAAACCTTTATAAAATTACTTAAATACAGTTTTCTAGTTGAACTTACTATTAACTTTTTCCGAAACTTTTACAAAAAGCACACAAAACCCCTAGTTACACAATAGAATGATAACTAAATTATACTGGATATTTGTCCCGACTTCTGATGTAGGGTAGTTAAACAATAATCTTTATTTTTAACTGAAATAAGGCAGTACAGTGGTATATAGCCTGTCCCAAAATATAAGATCCTGATTTTTGCCGTTTTAAGTAGGCAGTATAAAAATTCTGACCTTTTGTTTATGATAGGTTGTAGAGATGGACTTAAGAATTTTATTCATTAATGCAAATAAATAAAATTATAAGTGTTTTTGGAGATGTTTATTTATAAATGCATGTAAAACCAAATGGATAAGAAGTACAAATATCCACTTTGAATGAATGGGGTTTACAAGAGGGGACATATTGTATAAATAAAAATATATTTTAACTTAAGCCTAATTCGGTTTCACTATCACTGTCATCAGCTGAAGTAATTATCGGTGGTTTTATATTATTTACATAAATATATGAATCTTCAACTTTAACAACGTGCTGAATGGAATTCTTACAGCTTTCATTTATAACTTTTTTTACTAATTCAACCACTGACACGCTTAAAGTAGGAGAAACATTTGTGCCCTTAGTTTTGGTTTAGCTTGATGCCAAATATGTTCAATTGGATTAAACCCACAATAATACGGAGGAAGCCGCAAAACAGTGTGTCCCATTTTCTCAGCCATACTAAAATACTATTCAAAACTTACAAAAGATCACTTATTTTATAACTAATGTCATTTTCTAACATATATTCCTGTATTTCCGATTTGGTGTTGGATGCATTAGGAACCATATTTAGTAGGCGACTATGGTAACTTGCATTGTCCATAATTATAACACTCTGTTCGGGAACATTTGGCAAAAGGGAATTTTGAAACCACCTTCCAAAAAGTTCTGCGTTCGGGTCTTCGTGATAGTCCAAATAGAGTCTTTTATGTTTTTTGCAGATAATAGTAGACACACATGCACACATGCCGCTCCTGGAGCGCTTTAGGGACTTCCCTGCAGCACGTGTGCTAGACCCATAAAAAAAAATGGACAATTTGAAACCCAGCCCTTTTCAGATCCAGCATGCAAAATGGTTATTCGTTTACCTTTATTTGAAGGTGCGTTAGTTTGACATTTTGTACTACCCACAATTTGAAACCCACCCTTTTGCACACTGTTATGGGTATCACACCATGTTTCGTCAAAGTAAATTATTGGCCAATTCTCTGATCGATACTTTTTAATTTCTTGTAAATAAGTATGTCGCAAGATTCGTAATCTTTGTGACTCCATTACTACTTGCCTTTTATTAATTTTTCGGAACGTGAATCCCATTCTTAAGAGAATTCTGTGAAGGGTTGATCGGCCACAATGTATATTGGTCCCGTCCTGCATCAGTCTTAATTTCATTTTGTCTAGTGTCGGCACCAACTGCTTTTCATACATAGAATATATTTTTCTCCTGAAGACGTCTTTTTCACAATCGTCTACATGATGCATTTGAAAATCTTTCCGTTTCTTCCTGTTCCTGAGTGTTGGTTGTCCTACAATACTCTTAATCGTAAAAATTGGGGTTTTCGTTAGTTCACTGGTTTCTCGCAAAGCACTTTGTTTATTCAAATTTCTTTTTACCAAACTGTCTTAAACATTTTTCACTATTTGTTTAGCGTCAAGTGATAAATATTTTCTCTTGCCATAGCCACTATTGCAATTTTCCCACGGACGCCACATAATTAAAATAGAACTGTTGCGTTGTAAGTTGTAAGTAAAACTAAAAATAAAAATAATAAAAAGTATCTTTCGAATCATAATGGTGTGGTCATTAGGCCTATATTATCATATACTTAGAGGTCCCCAAACCGGGATGCCAGGTAGTAAATATATAGGTAAAAATAGATCCAATATGCTTGCAGGTGCAAGTGAGGGCGGTATACAAAGCAGGTAAAATAAAAATACGTTTATCGTAATACCTGGCAACTCTGCACAAAAACCTAATAGGGTCGTTTATTGCCCCATTAAAAAAGCAAAAAGGCAGTATCTTATATCTTGGGATTTACTATACAACGGTAATTTGCCTCTTCAGGTACTCTGTCAGCATATTGTTGGCCCGACTCATTCATTATTACTGGTATTTTTAGGGTAATTTTAAATACTTCTGAAGTAGAGGAAATTAATTTCTTGGGAATTTTTTATTAAGTTTGTTTCTATGATATATTGTAACGGTATATTCAATTTAGATGGAACTTTGTTTTCTTTTTAATATATTGAGATAGTATTAAATTGAGACCATAATTAGCTGTGCTAATATTTTTTGTTTTTAGCTCTAAAGATGTTAAAGGACCATCAAAAAAACATTTGAGGCCCAAGAAAAATGTGTTTATACGTGTAAAAAATGTAATAAGGAGTTTATGACTGAAGTTGCATTAACTAACCATGAAAAAGATGTTGCGGATGCACCTTGTTGTAATTATAAGAAATGCAATGTTTGCTTTAAAAAAGTAAGTACAATTTCTGAAACTAGTCAATATTACCCTCTTCTCTTTTTCTGATTTAGTACTTTGAGTATAAAGAATATTATTTATAGTCTGTAGGTATAAACACCTAAGCCTAGTACCTATTTTCCATCCATTAAATTAGAAGTTAGTAACTATTGTTGATTTATTACCCACAAATCTCTAGTGCCAAAATGGGCTTATTGCAACATTGTTTAAGAGCTTCTGCTATGGTAGTAAGTTCGCTGATAACCTTTAAGGCGATGGCGATAGAAAATCAACTACGGCTTAGTAGGGCATTCACCCTCACAATTCCCAGCTGGGAACAGTGGGACGAGCAGGAAATGAACCTTCTTTGAAACGCTGTGGTGTGCCTTCTTGACGGTTTCGAATGGTTAGGATTGATTCGGTAAAACAGAAAAAAATATTTATTTAGATGAGAGCGTAACACTTCACCATTAGGAAGGTTGTAGCGAGCACGTGATATATATCTTCTTGTCGAACGACAATCGAAGCAATCGCAAAGCCTATGAAGAACTCGGTACTAATAAGAGAATGCTGAGATGCCCTAGATGAGCTGTATATGAGGAAAGAAGATAACATGATACGAATCCCTAGATATCAGAGGTACAGGGCAATGAGACTATGAGCAGACTCGCTAGACTCGAAGCCATGACTCCTTTTGACACACATGAAGATTTTATAGTGTACCCTGGGTAAGAAAGGCACATCTTGAATGGCTACTAATTCTCCTTGTTGAGATTCTAACTGGACTGTATGTATTGACGAGGCATTTAACACTGCTAAGCTTTGAAGATGATCTGATCTGAATTGTCTAGCTTGTCTGAAGGATAAGTAATCACTGCTCCACTTCATTTGCACTTGCTCAGGGAGGAATTACGTAAACACCATATCAAAACTATTGTATCAAAGAGCTCATATTTAAATAATGTGGAAGATATTTCAAAAATAAATTAATTATATTGTACATCTAATTGAAAAACCGAAAGTAGACAGTGTTTTGTAGAAAAGTAGAAAACAAAATTTATGGTTAATGCGAACTAAGCAATACCTTATAGTTTGCAAGAAATTCGCTTGAAAACGAGAATCTAGATTTAGTGATATGTGTTTACTTGTATTATCATTTTTTCTATATTATTATTTCCTGACAATGTTTTGGATTAAATGCAGTTTATTTAAGTTGAAAATAAAAATATCTTTTTACTAGCATTAGAAACATTTAACATAGAATAGAAGAAAATTAAACTCAACATATGGTAGGTATATTAAAAAAGGTGAATGAAAAACATAATCGCCTAATTATAATCTTCATATAATTCGACTATTCATGAGTATTTTTATTTTGTGGTTG
>CM032448.1:61508231-61609475 GCA_019049505.1 Pachyrhynchus sulphureomaculatus
GAAAAAAGGAAACATATTATGTACTTTTCACCAATATAATAATAAACGAAGATTTTTGCAATTGAAAATCTGAAAAAAAGTTCTCTACTATCAGAATTGAAAGCAAGTTCGTTGATTCTTGGAGTCATTGCCTCTTAACACACCTTTAAGTGAAGTTAGCTCTTTTATTTTGATGTACCTTAAATGGGCAATTGCTCTCCATATAAAATATCCTAGGTTATGCGTTACATCATCACTCAACCACTTTAAATTTTCTTGTATTTCTTTCTAATTATTTTCTTTTTTAGAATTATATATTATAAAGTCTCGCCTGTCAAGTAATTTTGACACTGATATTTGATGATAAGCCATTTTTTGTGGATTCTGCTTTATAGGCATTTTTAGAATGCCTATTTGATAATAATTATGATTTAAACTGCGAGCAAAAATATTTATAAAAATAGTAAAAATAAATTAAGTAAATTAATAGCCCAAATGAAAAATTTGGAAAAGGTTATTTGAAGTTCGTCATTCGTCTCGCTATTATGGTAGAGTCTGTTTAAGAATTAAACAAGGAAAGTATTGGATTTCAAAAATACAAGTAGGTGGAAGTTGAGAAAAGTATGATAGAACGAAGAATGATCTCTCTCTCTCTCTCCACACAGTTGCATTTTCTGGAAAAGTACTAGTTGTTATACATCAAGTATATTACACTATTTAAAATAAAATTTAAAGTCTATTGCTATCACAACAATAAAATTTTGAAGTCTACTGCAGCTAAGCTAGGTGATAGATACCTATCTAAAATTTAATCAATTACCAAGAAAACTATGGATCTAAACTTGGTTTATCTCAATGCGCTATGTAGTGTTTACAGTAGGCAATGCCTTAGTAGCATAAATGTCATTTAGGCTTCGAGCCATCAGAGAGCCACTGAGGCACGCTTCTCACGTAGTTTTACCAGTTACACTACTTACACCTGAACCAAAAGCAACCAGTCGATCCGGTATAATAATTCAACCATACAGGACCAATTTATAATCATCATGAAGGCACCCTATAAGGCCGCACCCTGATTTGTCGGTGCGGTACGTTTTTCTCGGTGTGCTTAGTACCGATTCATGCCAAACGCTTATATTTCAATTAAACCCACCTGACTTGCTCCGCACCCGTGCAAGTCAGGCACACCGAAAATGATACCGCACCGACAAATCAGGGAGCGGTCTAAGAAGTGGCTTGTTTTTACGTGAAAGACACTTGATGTTTTTGCTCTCAGCATTTCATCAAGTTTGTTTACCATATATTAACTTTCCAAAATATAGGCCTGAAAACCTCAATAATTATGCAAAAAAGAAAACCACAACAAATCAGCAAATCAGAATAGCTAAAAAAAGGTATTTTAATTTATGCCATAATTAAAAACATTTGAATATTTTATTTATTTATCGAGGGCCAACTTTGACCATTACAACTGGCAGACTGCTGTAGTACAAGCGAATGAAATAGTAACAGATGAAATACCGATTCAGCGAGGAGTCTGGTAAGGCTGCATACTGTCACCTGTAACGTTTAACTTATATTCCCAAGTTATCTTCAAGAAAGCATTACGGGAACGAAGTGTTGTCTCAACTTTTATGTTGTGTCGAGACAAGGACGTTGAAGCAATACCCTGCTAAGAAGCTAAAAGCATTTGAAATGTGGCTCTATCGAAGAATATTAAAAATCCCATGGACAGCCAGGATCACTAATGAGGAAGTTCTACGAAGGATAGGCTAAGGCACAAAACTCTTGACAATCATAAAAGTACGAAAAACTTAGGTCATGTACTCAGAAATGACAAATATTCACTATTGCAAACTATCGTGCAGGGAAGAGTTGACGTTAGAAAGGGTGTCGGAAGAAAGAAAAAGTCTTGGTTGAGAAACATGAGAGAATGGGCCAGTATGAATGTAGGGGAGTTGTTTCATGTTGCGAGGGACAGAGAAACATTTAGAGAAGTGGTCATCAACCTCTATTAGGAGGAGGCATGGGAAGAAGAAGATATTGTCTTAAACAAAGCATAAAGAAATTAAATTTTAGTCCATTACATATGTCAAAATTTGACATTTTAAGTGAAAGCTCAATTTTTGACAGTGTTCCTACAAAACTTGTATAATTAATTTGTTGGTGTTACGAAGGAATTATTTTAAAAGGTAAAAATTTTTATATTTTTTTTATTAAACTTTTTTTTTTTTTTAAGTTTCTTGAATAATTGGAAGCTATCGTATAAGAAATTTTAGTGCATTAGATTCTCCTATGGCTTATTTTAGACAGATTATAGTTTTGTAATAGTAATTCTTATAATAAGAAACCATTTTGGGATAAATGGGTTAAAATTTTTAGTAAGTGATCATCTTTGGGTAAGAATTTTTAATGCTTCCTTAAAGATTAATGTATTCAATATTTTTATACATTTTTTTGTTATTAAATTTATTCGGAAAGGTTTAGCTAAACCTGACAACACTGTAGACGGTTCCCCAGAGGCGGCGTGAAAAAAAATATTCATGTCACATTTATTCATCATTTCTTTAGGGTCGATTTTTTCATTTATTATTGAGATCCGCTATTTAAGGTGAATTGTCTGTAATCGGTCTTGCCTTAAGGATCCGCCAGTTCTAATATATGCAGTGAATATATAAATATATATATATATATATATATATATATATATATATATATATATATATATATATATATATATATATATATATATATATATATATATATATATATATATATATATATATATATATATATATATATATATATATATATATATATATATATATATATATATATATATATATATATATATATATATATATATATATATATATATATATATATATATATATATATATATATATAGTATACATACATATACACTTTTTATATGTCATATATTTTTTTTCTAGATTTACAAAGGAAGATTTTAAAATTCATTGTGAGCAAGTTCATTCTAATTATTTATGTCCAGAATGTGGAAAATCTTTTGTGGAGAGTGTGAACCTTTATATACATAGAAAGAATGTGCATAATCCTAAAAAGCTTATGTGTCACGAATGTGGAAAAAATTTTAAACCATCATAGAAGTTTGGAACATCATATTCAAAGTGTACATGGTAAGATGTAGCATTGTATATTGGTTGGCTTAAAGGTTGCAGACGATAATTTAAGCTAGACAGAAGTTACTCTTTGAACTTTCATTCTCTTTATATATAATTAATTACTTACTGACTTAATTTGATAATTGCTATTACAGTTGATTTTACAATTCAAGGACACATCTCTAAATATTTTTTTTCCAAAATTAAAAAAAAAACTTTTGATTTTTAGATATGGCTCGTCAAGATTTGACAATATACAATCTAATGTCAACTTACCTTATCATAAAATTAAAAACTTATTTTTGAATTACAGTCACTTTATGTTACTTCAACGCATTAGTGAAACAATCCATAAGCTGAAAGAATCAATATATTGCAATTATATTTTATTGTAACTAACAACTATAAATTAATTAAAAAGTGAGTTATCTCTATGCAAGGATGGATGGGACATTTTAGACCGACCGCGACCTGGTAAATTTAATAGCCAACCGACACAACCTTCTAAATCGGAAATATAAAGAAATATATGAAGAAAGTAGTATTGTACATTTACCACAACCTGCATTTCATGAAGGTCAGGTCAAGTCACCCTGTTAACTCTTTTTTGAAAGGCTACTGCTAATTGAGCGACATATTTATTTAATATTATTTTTTGTGGGCCCGGTACACGCGCTTATTTCCAAAGAAATAACGTTCTCTATATGTAGAGTTCTTGAGAGGGTGATATGAGGAATGACAAGATGAACCTGTCATAGATAGTGACGTACAACTTTTCTTCGATGTCCTAGAAAATCAGGAGATTTAGGCAGTTCCACACACCCCAAATGAGTTATCAACAAAGTTTTTTCCGATCTTTAATGAAAACCGATGACCTTGAAATTTTTGTTTTTTATATACCAGATAAATTATTAAAGGTGATAATTTTCGTTCAATCTACATCCTGTGGAGAATATTCCGGAATTTTTTCAAAATTTTTTGATCAGTACTTTTCGAGATAAGAGAGGGACAGCGATTTTTCGCAATTTTCTAAAAATAATATAAAGAAAAGTGTGCACAAGTATTACATTATATATATTTTTGAACTCGTGTTCTTACAAGCTTTCATTTGACACCCCACACGATGACCTGGTAATTTTTTTTTCACATCTGATTTCACCCCCCAAAACTAACCCCTTAAGTCAAAATTTAACTTTCAAAGCTGCACTCTGCTCTGATGAGGCCATCAATTTCTATATTAGTGCCAAATTTTAACTTTCTATGTCAAATAGTTCCGGAGAAAATCGAGTGTGACAGACGGACAGACAGACACTAAAGTGATCGATCTTAAAAGTGTTCCGTACGTAGCAATTTTACCTTTTTATATACCTCTCTTTGACATTTGCAGCTCTCCGCAGCCATCAGAAGTGACCAAAAGTACTTGTGAAGTTACTTGCTTCTGCAGAGTTTTTGGAACAGCACTATACTCCCTACGTAGGCTATACATAGCACATGTGGTTACTTTTATGGGGTTAATATGGCCACTACTATAAACTAGGTTTTGTATCTTGATTATAACGTGGTATGATTTGATATTGTGGTATTTAACGTTATTCGATTGCGAACAATCAAGATATAGTGATTTGAGGGTGACATTGAGTATGACTAAATCTAATGACGAGCATGACTATGAACTTGTGCAAAGACCTAAATAAAGTCAACTTGCTTATAATCAATGTTTTTATGTAAAAATTACACTGTCAAGCCAATTGTCGTTACTGAATAGCCCATATTTATTGTTTCGGATTTATTGTATATAAAGGCGCTCGCAAAATTAAAGTTAAATGTATAAATTTCATGTCTCGGTAATAGCCTGAAAATGTATTTTTTTTACGAATTCTTTTATTTTTTCTCAAAATATTCGCCTTTTGCATGCGTTCAAATTAATTAACAAAACATTTTTTCCACTCTGAAGTTGCTACCTCAAAAACATGGTTTTGGAAGGATTCAACAGCTTCTTGAGGAGATGAAAATCGCTGTGCACGCATTTTTTTTTGACATTTGGGATCAAAAAGAAGTCATTAGGCGATAAATCAGGCGAATACGGACAGTGAAACATTAAATCGTTTTTTTCTCCGTCAAATAATCAATTGTTTGACGAGCTGTCTGAGCGCAGACATTATCATGATGAAGAATGATGGGCCGTTTTCGGTTGTTTTTTCTGATTTCATCGATGACTTCTGGCAAACAAATTATTGCTTACCATTCAGCATTAACTGCTCTTCAATTCTCTAAAGCAGTGATTGCAACAAGCGGAAATGGAAGTGCTTTGCGAACTTTTATTGGATTCGGTTCATCTTGGAACACCCAAAGAGTTGTTAGGTGCTTAATTTCCGGCTCGTACGAATATATCTAAGTTTCGTCTCCTGTTACGATGTTGTATACGGATTTTGCATGTCCTCGGTCGAATTTTTTGACTATTTCCACATCAATTGACACGAGCCTGTTTTTGAGTTTCGATCAAATTCAATCATATTGCGCACAACATCGATGTTTTTTGGAACAACAAACGATTTTGGTCGACCTTTACGAAATTCATCGCTGACGGAAGCACGAGCATGACGATATTCTGTAAGCCATTTGTAAACAGTCTTCTCTGATGGTAATTCATTACCAAAAGTTGAACGAAGCGATTCGAGGGATTGTTGTTGAGTTGGGCCTTTACTAAAATCTTAAAGAATCATCCAACGAAAACCTTGACATGAAATTTTCATTTGATCACAAAACTGTTTTTTTTTTTTTAACAAACTACTCGGCCAATTTCTGAGCTGCCACTGTTTTAACAATAACAAATATCAAATTTTACAACAACGGTAATGTCACATCTCAATAGCGCCATCTAGTGGTCGTTTGTAAAAACTTAAAATACGACCATCGTATGTAGTGGTAAAAGATAATAATTACTTTACTAAAAGTATAGTCTGGGACTTCCATAATTACCATCACATGTCAAAGTTACTTAAAATTTGTAGTTTTAGTAAAAACGACATTGCCAGGCGAATTATCGCCATTAAAGCAGTTCAAGTTCAAATTTCAGTTTTATTATAAGGGCTTGCATAAATAAAATCAAGTTTTTAAATTTTAGATCTTGCTAATAGCTCGAAGCGATATTTTATGGACGGTTTTATGCTTTTGTTACTTTGCCATAGGTGCTTAAAATTTGTGTTTTCATTGTTTTTTTGCTAAACAAACTGACGTCATTAAAATAATCCATATTGCTTTACTTTATGCTGCCTTTATGTAGTATGTTTCAAGTTATTTCAAGGTGTAAAGCTTCAAATATTTTAGTGGTCACAAATCCCTTGGTAGTGGCTTTAAACAATATTTTGAGAAGTCCATAACACAAAACATTTAGGCAACTTTCTCATTGAAGAAGTCGAAGGTCATGCCTTTCGTCAAGTTTTTATCATCTCCTGTCATGATCTTATATTGATCGCAAGAGATCGTTTTACAACTTTTTGAATTCCTTCTTTCTAGAAACTGCGTGGTTTCTCTTCAAAGAAAGTCGTAAGGCAATTTTTGACTTCTTCCATAGAAGCAAATTTTGTGTCATTCAAATTATTTCGCAGAGAACAAAACAGGTGAAAATGTAAAGGGGCAAGATCAGGGGAATATGGCGGGTGTTGGATGATTTCCCATTTTAACTCCCTAAGTTTTTGCAGTGTCTGTTGAGTGACATGTGGTCTAGCGTTGTCATGGTGAAAGATGATACCTTTTCGATTAACCAAATTTGTCACGGATAAAGTCATTGTCAATGCTGGGAGATCGCTCAGAGCGAAATTTATCGTTTAGATTGAAGTCACCATTTCGAAATCGACCAAACCACTTTTTAACTGTCTTAAGAGTAGGAGCACGATCCAAATAAACGTGTTGAATATTTTTTGTTGCAGTTCCAACACTTATATGACGAAAATGCAACTTTTCATTTTCAATTTTGAATATCAACCTTGCACGCAAATTAATTTAAATAAACTTTTTTTTAAAGGTTATATTAACTTACGACGCATTTAGATAACTGTCAGTTAATAATATGATTATAAAAGAAATATCAGCGCAGTCAAAGTGCATGCTTCTGCCATCTATGAAAATCGGGCACGAACTTTTGCAATCACCCAATGTAATAGTACAGGGTAGCCAGAGACTTGGAAATCTTGGAAATATTTCTTTTACTTATATGGAAAATTGACCTGGAAAAATTTATGTAGAGCTGCGCGAACGTGGATACGACTGATCGTGGCTATTTAATGTTGGAAGAGCTCCATTTGGTCGATTTTTGTAGCCGGTTTCGATATATGGTTTCACAATATGATATGTTTGCTGTAAGGTTCAACCAAATTTTTAAAAAGTTAACTGAAACCGGCAAATTGGCGTCGTTGCTGTACGAAACCTTGTTTCTGTTCACGAACATGATTTAAATGGTTTCAGCAAATAAGAATAGATAATCTAAATGTCAATAGATTGCGAAAATGTCAACAATAAATGTCTTCCTCACTTGACTACCAAGTTGAGGAAGAAGGGAAACCCTGTAGGTCTGATTCTGATGACTTAAAATCTCCAAAACCGATGAACAGGTAGAACCACTTCGAAAGGCAGTAACATATTTCGGTGGGTAGATTTACCTCCTCTATGACAAGTATTTCTTCCTAAAAATGAACTTTTTAGTACTGTTTATAACTGAGAATTTTTTGATATATATATATATATATATATATATATATATATATATATATATATATATATATATATATATATATATATATATATATATATATATATATATAAAGTTAAACCTAATAATAAAATAATCCTGATATTTTTTGCCATGACAGACAATATTAAAGATTTTTTTTTATTTTACGGAACCTTTACGTATTCAACTTGCAAAATAAAATTTTGTTTCGTGCATATCTTTGTTTTAGTTTCCGCACTGGGTCTGTGCAGCGGCTTTAAGAAAAATCTGTTTGTATATGTGAAGCGTAATGTTGCTGTTACGTTACTGTTACTAAGCACCACTTTCGGATGGAAATCTTGGGTCAAAGTTATATGTTTAATTTGGAGCAGTTTAAGCTTCTGTTTATCTGACTCCCTAAATAAGTAAAATAAATCCTTACTTCCTAATTCTGATACGGGAATTCAAATATTGTAAGGGGAGGAGTAATGGAAGTTCGCCAGTCTTCTTGATCTGTTTTTAACCACCAATCCGGAGATTTACACGGTCACCGTAAATCCGCCGTTAGGTTCTTCCGACCATAAACTGCTTTCGACATCGAGTATCCTTCCAATCAGTGATAGAGAGGCGACTAGACCGCGCAAGATTTGGCACTACAAATCTGCTAAATGGGAAGATCTCATGGAATACTTTCGAACTTTCCCTTGGATGGACGTTTGTTTTTGATCCGATAACCCATCTGACTGCGCCAGGGAGGTCTCCGATGTTATTTTGGCTGGTATGGAAGCTTACATCCCTTTTTCGAAGAAATGCTCCTCCAACGGCAAGCCTTGGTTTGACCGAAAATGCAAAGAAGCTGTTGCTTCTAAACATATTGCCTACCGACAATGGCGTGAAAATCCTAACACCATAAATCGTAACACCTTTGTTCGTGCCCGGAACAGATGCAAAGAAATTATCGACGAAACCAAGGAGGTACACAATCAACGGATTAGAAACAGACTTCTCGCCTGTCCCGGCAATTCAAGGTCCTTTTGGTCGGTCGCTAAGGCAGTTAGTCAAAATTTCACCAAATCCACCATACCACCACTCACGCGGCCAGATAATTCTATTGCAATGACACCTGTTGAGAAAGCGAACTTGTTGGCTGAACTCTGCTTCACATTCTACTGTCGATTTCCAAGGAAGGACACCCCCCTACTATTCCCATAGTGCAGTCAAGGATGCCCGATGTTGTCTTCAGACAGCGTATCATAAAACTTATTTTAGTGAAGCTAGATACCAAAAAAGTTTCTAGCGCTGACGGAATACTTGCCATACTTCTTAAAAACTGTGCGAAGGAACTAACACCAGTTTTCTGTAGACTTTTCAACCTATCCTACAGAAAGGGAATATTTCCTTCCTGCTGGAAATGTGCTACAGTTCAGCCGATACCTAAAAAAGGCAAGAAGACCTTGCCAAATAACTACCGACCAATCTCACTGCTTTCAATAATATCGAAAGTCATGGAAAAGGCTATCAATCAGCATCTTCTAAAATATCTTGAAGGATTCAACATTATTAGCGATCACCAATGGCTTTCGTAAAAATAGATCAACAGGAGATCTTCTGACTTATGTAACACATGTTTGGAACAATGCAATTGAACACTTTGGAGATTCTCGAGCGGTTGCTCTTGACATATCCAAGGCATTCGACCGTGTTGGGCACGATGGGCTGTTGGCTAAGCTACGTTCTTGTGGAAAAGTTCTGTTTGTGGCTCTCATGTTTCCTCAGAGAGCGTTCTTTACGAGTGGTAGTCGACGGATTTCTTTCTAACACCTTCACTATCAACGCCGGTATACCCCACAACAACTGTCAATTCTTTACAAAGCTCAAATTCGACCAACTATGGAATACTGCTCCCATATTTGGAGCTCCGCTCCCAAACATACACTGCATTTGATGGATTCTATCCAGAGAAGAGATGTTCGTCTGATTGGAGACCCGGAACTGACCGTCGGCCTTGATTCGCTGGAACATCGAAGAACGGTTGACGACTTGAGTCTGTTCTACAAGTATTTTCATGGAAAGTGTTCGAAGGATGTAGCCCGCTTAATTCCTCCCATAGCGGTGCATGTTAGAAATACCCGTCGCGCTGGTGCTTCACATCCGTATGAGGTTCAGCTTGTTATTCCGCGTACAACGCTTTTCAAGCAGTCTTTTATATGGAGAACGTCATCCCTTTGGAATAATTTGCCCAGCGTTTTGTTTCCTACCGAGTACAATTTACAGCGATTTAAGAACAACGTGAATAGCTTTTTCCGCACACGTGCTGCTCCTGGAGCGCTTTAGGGACTTCCCTGCAGCACGTGTGCTAGACCCATTAAAAAAAAAAATAAATAAAAATATAGTAAAAACTTGGGCATTTTATTGTATAATTTCACCCCCAAGCTTCGTATCTATTCTCATCCACGCTTCTATGCTGAGTTTACAGCTATATAACGATGATATTGAGGTTTTATTGCAAGGCACTTACACATTTTTATGAGTTACTCCGTAATCATCATAAAAAGATCAGGGAAAAATCAGTAATTGGTCCTGGAAAAGTCAGGGAATTTCATTTTGAATTTCGGCTGGATGACCTGTAGTAACATAACATCGTCAATTGGGACTTTTGTCACGAAGCGAAACCCAAATATTACATACAACAAAGTTGAAATACGAGGGCAGATGGATAAGTCTGGTAAATTTCTACGGGAAATTTTGTTAAGCGGGATGCCTGTGGGTAAACTTGGGTTATGTTCAAAGTTTCAAACAGATGCAACGCTCAATTGTTTGTTGGCAGCTATCGCAAGTTACACATTTCGTAGAAATGGATAAAGCCAAGTATCTTGCAGTGGTAAAATATTTTTATTTAGAAAAATGTAGACTGCTGCCTAAATAGAAACTGAACTGAATGAAGTTCATGGGGACTTTGTACCAGCACTCACGACCATTTATTGCTGGATAAATAAGTTTAAACGTGATCGTACGAGCACTACAAATGCTGCATATTCAGGAAGCCGAATTGAGGTTTCTTCTGAAAAAATGATCGATAAAATTCATGGTATCGTGATGGAAGATCGTCGCATTAAGTTCGTGAGATTGCTGAGATGGTAGGCATCTCATATGAACGGGTACGTAATAGCTTGTATAAAGTTCTAAAAATGAAAAAGCTGAGTGCGCGATGGGTGCCGCGTTTGTTGACTCTCGACCAAAAACGCACGAGGAAGGACATTTCAAAATCGTGTTTGGAAAAGTTGCAGCGTAATCCGAAGGACTTCTGGCGTCGTTTTGTGACTGTAGATGAAACTTGAGTCCATCATAACACCCCGGAGACAAAATGGCAGTCAAAACAATGGGTTGACAAAGGTGAATGTGCACCGAAAAAAGCGAAAACAGTTTGATAGGCGGAAAAAGTGAAGGCAACTGTTTTTTTAGGTCTTGGATCTAATCATCATGATTGACTATTTGGAAAAGGGTACACAGCGCTGGTGAACCGTTACTTAGTGAGTTGAAGCAGAAGCGCCCAAGAATGCGCCCGCTCACACATCGGATGTTGCAATTTTAAAAGTGTACGAGCTGAAGTTACGTGTGCTATAAATGAGTGTTATGCACAGTTCGAAGCATTTTTTTTTTTCAGGGAATAAAAAAATTGGAATCTCGCTGGACCAAATGTATTGAGCTCAATGGAGATTATGTTGAAAAATAAATTTTTGTAAAAAAAATGTTGTTTACGTTGTTTTTTATAAGACTTTTCAATTCACCTTCGTATGAGTTAGGTTTTCATCAACTATAGTCACACTTAGTGTTACCCACACTAAACTTCAAAGTAATATAGTGATTCTTTGAGGTGATTGTAAATTATTATAATAATTTGTCTATTCTTCTAGGCAACAAAATTTATATGTGTGATAAATGTCCACGTCAGTTTACGTGTAAAGCTTACCTACAGAAACATAGCCAAGTTCATTTAGAAGCCACAGCGGTGGAAAGAAGAAAATTTCAGTGTGATCAATGTGGAAAAGTTTATAGTAAAAAGGAAACGTTAATGGAACATCAAAAGTATGCTTTTTATCTACACTATTATTGTTTAAATTCTAACATAAGCTAACTTTTAATTAAAAAAGATAACCCAATAATACCAAAAGCAGAGTTTTGCAACTAAATTAAACATCCAAAAATGCACTGGTGAGCAAAAAAATTGACTCAAACTACTTGGCTTCATTTAAGAGGGATCCTAGAAATGATTGTTCATATATTTTTATGGATTTTATTATTTCAAAGCCCAGTTTACTCTCTTTCTAATGATACCAAATTCCAAAGCGTACCTCATGCTTTTTACTAATTAAAATGATTGAAATGGGAAACAAGGAGAACAAGGATTGAAAATAGGGGTAAGAGAAAGAAAAAAAATTAACCAAATTTTAAGTTTAACAATTAAATTTATTGCTAAAAACCAAAATCAATATTTTGTATTACCCCCTAGCCCTTATTACTGCTTCCGGTTTTTCATGCGGGTGAGCTTTTTCGCCACTGTTTGTGAGATTTTTTCCCACTCTTCCGCCATCGCAACCTTTAAGTCCCTTAAGCTCAACGTGAATCGCTTTTTCCGCACACATGTCGCTCCTGTAGCCCTCTAGGGACTTCCCTGCAGCACCTGCTAGAGCCATAAAAAAAAAATCCCATATGTGCTTGATTGGATTGAGGTCAGAACTCCGCGCAGGCCAGTCTAATGTGAATAATCCCACTTCCGCCAGGTATTGCCGCACCGATGCAGCAGCATGTGGCCTCGAATTGTCGTGCATTAGCACGAAGGTATTGCCAACAAACCCAGCGTAAGGAACGATGTGTTCCTGCAGGATCTCCTCGATGTACCGATGAGCAGATAATCCACCGCTATACGTCTCATCAGTTACGAAAACCAAATCGGTTTTCGCATCCAGTGAGATGTCTCCCCACACCATGATAGAACCTCCTCCGTAGGCGACTGTTTCAGTAATACAGCACTGCGCATAGCGCTCCCCAGGCCTCCTATAGACTAGTCTTCTTCCATCATTGGCATGTAGGCACATTCGGGACTTGTCGGAGAATTAAACGGAGCGCCATTGCTCTAAGGTCCAGTCGACATGTTCTCGGGCAAATCTGAGTCGTGCTTGTCGATGGGCTGCTGTCAATTTGGGTCCGTTAGCTGGTCTCTTCGGAGTTAGATTAGTTTCTTTAAGTTTTCTTTTGACTGTCTAATGACTGACAGCCCGACCACGGACTTGTCAGAGCTCCTGCTGGACCTCAACGCCGGTCAAGTGACGATTTCTTAGAGTTGTGTTGACAATGAAGCGGTCGTCTCGCTCGCTCCAAGGTATACCTTCTGCTTTTTCCTGATCCTGCTTTCCGTGTAAAGGCGCCAGTCTCTTGGTAATGTTTGTAGACTCTGAAAACAGCTGACTAGCTCAGGTGCCGTTGCGCAGCGACTATACGTTGGCTGTGCCCTTCTCGCAATAGGGCAATGAGTTGTGCCGTTTCTTTCGGGGTAGTATCCATTTTTTCGATGACGTAATTAGTGTGCAGATATAGCAGAGATGTTGACGGTTCAAGTTCCGATAAAGAATGATAGCAACAATGCAGTTGCATGTGTTTATAGAGACGTGTACGTTGCTGAGCGAGCAATAACGGTTCTACTGTGTAAAACTATTTTAATCAGTAAAACTTTTTGGAAATCCAAATGTTTTTGGTATTATTGGAAAGAGTAGAAAATCAGTATTCTAATGATACGAAAAATAATACCACTGTTTGAAAATTAAATTTAAGGATTAGTGTTAAATGAAGCAAAATCGTTGGAGTCTATTTTGTTTCTCACCAGTGTATTAACACCTCAGTCTTTAACGTAGTTTAAAAGATCGGGTGAACAAAATTACGAGTTAAAATCATCTTTTTTATTATACAAGATACATAGTTAAAGTCTAAAAAACATGGTATTTTTTAGACTTTAACTATACATTTTATAACAGAAAACAAAATATCCCTACTTATAATTTAGGCTGGCTTAATCATAACAAGGTTTTTAACTAATAAATGATTACTTTAATAAAAATGTTTACTGACTTTTGGTTTAGAAACAAGAGATCTACCAAGCATTAATGTTCAAAATTGGTTTGTTGTATGTAAATAGCCTGCCAAGTGCAAATCGGACTTGCGCAATTAGTGTTCCGTACATAGATTTATACAAATTTTTGTTATGGAGGTATAAAATTATCAATGATTTCACAGAATACATCCCATATGAGTTTTCAACAAAATTTGTTTCCGATCTTTGTTGAAAATTGGTGACCTTGAAATTTTTGTTTTTTTATATACCAGCTAAATTATTAAAGGTAATGCTTTCGTGATAATTTTCTTTCAATCTACGCCGTGTGGAGAATATTCCAGAATTTTTTCAAAATTCTTTGATCAGTACTCTTCGAGATAAGGAGAAGACCGCGATTTTTCGCAATCTTTCAAAAATAATACAAAGAAAGCTTTTATTTGACACCCCACTTGATGACGTGGTAAAATTTTTCATTTCACCCCCTAAAACTAACCCTTGAAGGCAAAATTTAACTTTCAAAACTACACGGCTTTGATGGGGCCGTCAATTCCTATATTCCAATTTTCAACTATATGTCAAATAGTTTCGGAAAAAATCGGATGCCACAGACGGACAGACACCGAAGTGATCTTATAAGTGTTCTGTATGGAACACTAAAAATGTATTTTTCCAGAATAACACCAAACTGGTTACACTAGGAAAAAATTTTTGCTGATTTGTCTTATTTAGACTATTCTCTGAAACCCTACTTTTGGAGTTGTGGAGCTGTTTCTTGAAATAAAAAATCTGATCAGATTTAAATATATAGCCCTAAATATACCTAGCAGGGCAACTCTTACAACTTGATAAAAAAATAGAATAATGGGTAATTTTGAGTTACTGTTTCTTAAAAACTACACTGTAGACTTAAGGTGTATAATAAAAACGTATTCTAGTATATTTTTCACGGTCACCTAACCAACGAAATTTTTCATTCTCCCAAATCTTCCAACAGTACGTGGTTTTTCTCAACGCTCACATGTTAAAAAAGTAGAATTTCATGACTGACCATTAATGTTTGTAAATGTATCTAATATAACAATATTTATTTATTTATAAATGAGCCTCACAGAAAGTAATTAATAGAGTTGTATAAAGCAATAAGTCTATATTTAATAATGTAAATAGAAAACAGTTCAACAAACACACGTGCATATGGAACTGCCGCTCGAAACAACACGTTAGAAGTTCATAAAACTATAACCAATCCGCGATGCCATGCACGAATTGTCTAGAGAGCAGGCCAAGATCACATTGATGTGCTATTCGGTTATAAACTGAATATATTTTGTATAGTAAAAGTATCAGTCGATTCCGACTTTTCGTCGAAATCACGTAAAATCCAATATGAGTCACTTGTTTGCGGGTCGGTTCTAGGCACTCTTTCTTTGTTCCCATCCAAAGGGCCGCTAAATATATTAAAAAGTCGGTATCGTTTGTGAAGAAGTGGGTAAATCGTTTTAACGGGACGAAAAATGTCGACGGACGCGATTGGACAACTTACTAAGGTAATGACGCTGTTGTTAGCACACCAAACGATACATGGATGGCAAAAAATGATCTTGAAACATATTTTTTCAAGAATAGGAGCGGTTACGTCCTTACTTGACATACTGTATAGTACTAATTGACAAGTAACATTCTCAAGTTGAAATATTTTGTATTTAGTTCAGTATTTTTTAATTTTAGGATGTTTCATCTAGGAATAAAACGTTTTATATGCTCAATTTGTAACGAAGGCTTTACACGAAAGGATTACCTTAAACGTCATATAAGATGTCATGAAAAATATGTTCAAAATGTTTGTCAGATTTGCAGAAAAAGGTAAGTTAAAGATTATATACCGGATGAGATTGAATATGAAATAATACAATCTTTCGTTTAAATGAACATCTTTGCTGTTTCCGACTTTTTTATATAAAAAATTAGGTTTATATACATTCCTACTGCAACCCTAAGTTCCATTTTTTTATTTAAAACAATTTTAAAATGTTGCCTTAGTTAGTAGTTTCGTTGTCACCCTGTTCTGTATCATCCTACCAATCAGTGACAGAGAGGCGCCTAAACCGCGCAAAATTTGGTACTACAAATTTGCTAAATGGGAAGATATCATGAAATATTTTCGAACTTTCCCTTGGCTGGACGTATTTTTTCGATCCGACGACCCATCTGACTGCGCCAGGGAATTGTGACTGGTATGGAAGCTTACTTCCGTTTTTCGAAGAAATGCCTTTCCAACCTTGGTTTGACCGAAAATGCAAAGAAGCTGTTGCTTCTAAACATCTTGCATACCGAAAATAGCGTGAAAATCCTAACACCTTTGTTCGTGCCCGGAACGGATGCAAAGAAATTATCGACGAAACCAAGGAGGCACACAATCAACGAATTAGAAACAAACTTCTCGCTTGTCCCAACAATTCCAGGCCCTTTTGGGTAGTCGATAAGGCAGTTAGTCAAAATTTCACCAAATCCGCCACTCACACGGCCAGATAATTTTATTGCAACGACGCTTGGTGAAAAAGCGAACTTGTTGGCTGAACTCTTTGCTTCACATTCTACTGTCGATTTCCAAGAAAAAACACCACCTACTATTCCCATAGTGCAGTCAAGGATGCCCGGTGTTGTCTTCAGACAGCGTATCATAAAACTTATTTTAGTGAAGCTAGATACCAAAAAAGTTTCTAGCGCTGACGGAATACCTGCCATACTTCTTAAAAACTGTGCGAAGGAACTAACACCAGTTTTCTGTAGACTTTTCAACCTATCCTACAGAAAGGCAATATTTCCTTCCTGCTGGAAATGTGCCACAGTTCAGCCGATACCTAAAAAAGGCAAGAAGACGTTGCCAAGTAATTACCGACCAGTCGCACTGCTTTCAATAGTATCGAAAGTCATGGAAAAGGCTATCAACCATCATCTTCTAAAATATCTTGAAGGATTCAACATTATTAGCGATCACCAATATGGCTTTCGTAAACATAGATCAACAGGAGATCTTCTGACTTATGTAACACAACGCAACAACAACGCAATTGAACACTTTGGAGAATCTCGAGCGGTTGCTCTTGACATATGCAAGGCATTCGGCCGTGTTTGGCACGATAGACTGTTGGCTAAGCTACGCTCTTATGGTATGTCTGAAAAGTTCTGTTTGTGGCTCTCATGTTTCCTCAGAGAGCGTTCTTTACAAGCGGCAGTTGACGGATTTCTTTCTAACACTTATACTATCAACGCCGGTGTGCTCCAAGACTCCATACTATCTCCTACTCTCTTTCTCATTTACATTAACGAACTGCTGGAAAAGACCGGAAACCCAATCTACAGCTTTGCAGATGACAGTACGCTTATCTCTTCATTCATTTTGAACGCTCGGACATCGGCTACTCAGACCAATATCCGCAGACAGCAGGAAGTCATTCAACTTAACAAAGACCTGTAAGAAATTCTATTCTGGGGTGACAGTAACCAAGTGGAATTTCACGTTACAAAAACCCAGGCGGCAGTTTTTTCTAAAAAAGTTAAGTTGCTGAACCCGACATAGTTATGTCGGGGCACTCCATTCGTCTAACATCGTCACTCAGTTTGTTGGGCGTTGATTTGGGAGCAAATAAGTCCTGGCATGAACATGTTGCAAGCATAGCAAGGAGAGCTTCTCAAAAGTTGGGAATATTATTTCGAACCAGAAAGTTTTACACTCCACAATAATTGTTAATTCTTTACAAAGCTCAAATTCGACCAACTATGGAATACTGCTCCCATGTTTGGGGCTCCGCTCCCAAACATACACTGCATTTGTTGGATTCTATTCAGAGAAGAGCTGTTCGTCTGATTGGAGATCCGGAACTTTCCGGCGGCCTTGATTTTCTATTCTACAAGCATTTTTATAGAGAGTGTTCGAAGGATGTAGCCCGCTTAATTTCTCCCATAGCATGTTAGAAATACACGTCGCGCTAATACTTCACATCCGTATGAGGTTCAGCTTGTTACTCCTCGTGCCACGCTTTTCAGGCAGTCTTTTATATGGAGAACATCATCCCATCATAATTTGTCCAGGACTGTGTTTTCCACCGAGTACAATTTACGGCGATTCGAGAACAACGTGAATCGCTTTTTCTGTTTTCGTATTCGCTCCTGTAACGCTTTAGGGACTTCTCTGCAGCACGTGTGCTGGACCCATAATATATATATATATATATATATATATATATATATATATATATATATATATATATATATATATATATTTTGTATTGTTGCTGTCTTGTGTTGTCCAGATTATATGTAACAAAAACGCAATCTTAAGGTGTTTACCGTGCCGAGAAGATGAATGGCTCAGCGTTTATGAGTCGCAAACGGTTCCCCCGGATACCGGGCGCCCTCCGGGAGTAAGTAGCCTTGCTGTGGCATCCAGGCTCTGCCGCAGTCGACCATTCTTTCCTAGGATACTCGTGGGAACACTATGTCAAATAATAATAATTATACTAGTGATAATGGCAGGGTGCTGAGGAGGCGGACCCCTGTCGTACAAACAGCTACAGCACCACCACAACAACAACAACAACGACAAACGATCCAACCAACCGCCTCAGCTGAAACTACTCCCGATAGTTTTACCAGATCCGACATTGTAGGTGATGGAAATTGCCTTTTCCGTGCAGTTAGCTTACACTTATATGGCCACCAAAACCATCATGAAAGACTCCGAGAGGCTGCTCTAAGATACGAGTATATACAACAAAACTGGTCGGAACTTAACACATTTTCATTAATTGGGGACGACGATATGAAAGACTTCAATAACTACTATAACTATATGAGGAAAAATGGCACCTATGGAACGAGCCTAGAGATATTTGCCCTCTCGGAAACCCAGAATAGCAACTTTCATATCTTCTCAAAACAACGAAGAACAAGAGATACAAAAATAACTTTTAGGGACAAGCCAACAATAATAAGCACAAGAAAACACAAAGAAACTATTTACCTTCTACTAACAGGCAACCCAATGTCGGGACACTTTGAGCTTCTGACACCACAAAACACTAAAAACATCCCAAACAACAGTAGACCAATAAAAGAAGCATCGGGCGAGCGACGTAACGGTCGAGGACGTCGCGGGAAATGGCAGCTCGACCAACACAATGAAGACCGGGCAACTGACAATGGACCTGCCAAAAGTGTTGTGCCTGCGAGTAAGCCGACACCCACCAAGGCGGGAAAATCAAGGCAACGCATGAGTTATACTACAGGAACAAACGAACACACCATGCGTAGCTTTGATAAAAGCACAAGTCCTGACAAAGAAACCACTGAGAAGGGAATCACTCGCCGCCTAGACCCACCACCATCAATCCCAAACGTAACCGACGAAGTATTTAATCAAAAACTCCCGCAACGACAAAGAAATCCTAACAGCACAAAACTAAAATTCAAACGGCAAATAAGAATAGAAAACCAAATCAACAACATCAGGAGATATCTAGGACACCTTACCCAGTTTATCAACGGGAACGTGTCCAAACGAGTCACACAGAGTATAAACAAGATCAAGTCCGGGTCTCCCAACGGAACACTGCCAGAAATCCTGGATACTCTGAAACAAAAATTATCCATATATGCCGCAAGACTTCGTAGATACAAAGTACCAAACGGGAGAAAAGATACCAACAACCTCTTCCGAAGAAGCCAAACACAGTTCTACCGGAAAACTATGCACAGCACACAGACAGCAGTGACCGAACCACCAAACAAACAAGAACTCACAGATCATTGGAAAAGTATCTGGTCAGAACCCAAACTACTCAATAATAACACCCCCTGGATCAAAGCCAAAGAAGGAAAAGATAAACATGTGACAGAACAGGAAAATTCCACATTAACTACTGTGGGACCAAAGAGCATGATGAGGCGCCTGGATGCAAGAAGTTCCGGAGGTAGAATGGCCCCCCGTTCGGATCTCCGGGTGGGGGCTGGTTCGAAGGCGTCGACTTGCAGACATCATAATTTTAAGATAGATTTTTGCAACATACGAGGTATAAACTCGAACATAAATTCAGTGCATCAACACCTGCAATCAGATAAACCTCATGTACTCGCTTTATGTGAAACCAAGGTCAGTCCATCGACCAGCACGGTCAACTATCTTTATCCTGGGTACGACTTCTATTCCCGATTTAGGCGTAACTTTGGAATCTGTCTTTTTGTCAGAAGCGACCTCTCTTGTCAACGAGAAGAAGCCCCCAAACTTTGATGTTATGTGGTTAAAAATAACGACTCAACAAACCACAAGGTTTATCTGTATCCTGTATCGACCACCAAGTGATACCAATTTTTGAACACTTTTCGCTTCTCTTGCAGACACCATCGATCGTTTACAAAGTAACTATCCAAGTGCCGAAATTGCCATCCTGGGCGACTTTAATGTCCACAATATCAACTGGCTCAAATATTCAAATACTACCGACGAACAAGGTCGTGAAGCTGAGTCATTCTCAATCAGTTGTGGCTTAACTCAGCTTATTGACGAACCAACACGGATCCCTGATCGAGACGGGGAGTTCGCCAGTCTTCTTGATCTGTTTTTAACCACCAATCCGGAGATTTACACGGTCACCGTAAGTCCGCCGTTAGGTTCTTCCGACCATAAACTGCTTTCGACATCGAGTATCCTGCCAATCAGTGACAGAGAGGCGCCTAGGCCGCGCAAGATTTGGCACTACAAATCTGCTAAATGGGAAGATCTCATAGAATACTTTCGAACTTTCCCTTGGATGGACGTTTGTTTTCGATTCGATAACCCATCTGACTGCGCCAGGGAGGTCTCCGATGTTATTTTGGCTGGTATGGAAGCTTACATCCCTTTTTCGAAGAAATGCTCGTCCAACGGCAAGCCTTGGTTCGACCGAAAATGCAAAGAAGCTGTTGCTTCTAAACATATTGCCTACCGACAATGGCGTGAAAATCCTAACACCGTAAATCGAAACATCTTTGTTCATGCCCGGAATAGATGCAAGGGAATTATCGACGAAACCAAGGAGGCACACAATCAACGAATTAGAAACAAACTTCTCTCTTGTCCCAACAATTCCAGGTCCTTTTGGGCAGTCGCTAAGGCAGTTAGTCAAAATTTTACCAAATCCACCATACCTATTCCCGATTTAGGCGTAACTTTGGAATCTGTCTTTATGTCAGAAGCGACCTCTCTTGCCAACGAGAAGAGACTCTGGAGCCCCCAAACTTTGATGTTATGTGGTTAAAAATAACGACTCAACCATCCACAAGGTTCATCTGTATCCTCTATCGACCACCAAGTGATACTAACTATAGAACACTTTTCGCTTCCCTTGCAGACACCATCGATCATTTACAAATTAACTATCCAAATGCCGAAATTGCCATCCTGGGCGACTTTAATGTCCACAACATCAACTGGCTTAAATATTCAAATACTACCGATGAACAAGGTCGTGAAGCCGAATCATTTTCAATCAGTTGTGGCTTAACTCAGCTTATTGACGAACCAACACGGATCCCTGATCGAGACGGAGAGTTTGCCAGTCTTCTTGATCTCTTTTTAACCACCAATCCGGAGATTTACACACTCAGCGTAAATCCACCGTTAGGTTCTTCCGACCATAAACTACTTTCGACATCGAGTATTCTACCAATCAGTGACAGAGAGGCGCCTAAACCGCGCAAGATTTGGCACTACAAGTCTGCTAAATGGGAAGATCTCATGGAATATTTTCGAACTTTCCCTTGGTTGGACGTTTGTTTTCGATCCGACGACCCATCTGACTGCGCCAGGGAGGTTTCCGATGTTATTTTGGCCGGTATGGAGGCTTACATCCCTTTTTCGAAGAAATGCCCTTCCAACGGCAAGCCTTGGTTTGACCGAAAATGCAAAGAAGCTGTTGCTTCTAAACATCTTGCATACCGACAATGGCGCGAAAATCCTAACACCATAAATCGTAACACATTTGTTCGTGCCAGGAACAGATGCAAAGAAATTATCGACGAAACCAAGGAGGTACACAATCAACGGATTAGAAGCAAACTTCTCGCCTGTCCCGGCAATTCAAGGTCCTTTTGGTCGGTCGCTAAGGCAGTTGGTCGGAATTTCACCAGATCGACCATACCACCACTCACACGGCCAGATAATTCTATTGCATCGACACCTGTTGAGAAAGCGAACTTGTTGGCTGAACTCTTTGCTTCACATTCTACTGTCGATTTCCAAGAAAAAACACCACCTACTATTCCCATAGTGCAGTCAAGGATGCCCGATGTTGTCTTCAGACAGCGTATTATAAAGCGTATTCTGATGAAGCTAGACACCAAAAAGGCTTCTGGCGCTGACGGAATACCTGCCATAGTTCTTAAAATCTGTGCGAGGGAACTAACACCAGTTTTCTGTAGACTTTTCAACCTATCCTACAGAAAGGGAATATTTCCTTCCTGCTGGAAATGCGCTACAGTTCAGCCGATACCTAAAAAAGGCAAGAAGACCTTGCCAAATAACTACCGACCAATCGCACTGCTTTCAATAATATCGAAAGTCATGGAAAAGGCCATCAATCAGCATCTTCTAAAATATCTTGAAGGATTCAACATTATTAGCGATCATCAATATGGCTTTCGTAAAAATAGATCAACAGGAGATCTTCTGACTTATGTAACACATGTTTGGAACAATGCAATTGAACACTTTGGAGAATCTCGAGCGGTTGCTCTGGACATATCCAAGGCATTCGATCGTGTTTGGCACGATGGGCTGTTGGCTAAGCTACGTTCTTATGGTATATCTGAAAAGTTCTGTTTGTGGCTCTCATGTTTCCTCAGAGAGCGTTCTTTACGAGTGGCAGTCGACGGATTTCTTTCTAACACCTTCACTATCAACGCCGGTGTACCTCAAGGCTCCATATTGTCTCCTACTCTTTTTCTCATTTACATTAACGATCTGCTGGAAAAGACCGAGAATCCAATCTACAGCTTTGCAGATGACAGTACACTTATCGCTTCATTCACTTTGAACGCTCGGACATCGGCTGCTCAGACGAATATCCGCAGACAGCAGGAAGTCGTTCAACTTAACAAAGACCTGGAAGAAATTCTATCTTGGGGTGACAGTAACCAAGTGGAATTTAACGCTACAAAAACCCAGGCGGCAGTTTTTTCTAAAAAAGTTAACGTTGCTGAACCCGACATAGTTATGTCGGGGCACTCCATTCCTCTAACATCGTCACTCAATTTGTTGGGCGTTAATTTGGGAGCAAATATGTCCTGACATGAACATGTTGCAGGCATGGCAAGGAGAGCTTCTCAAAAGTTGGGAATATTATTTCGAACCAGAAAGCTTTACACTCCACAACAACTGTTAATTCTTTACAAAGCTCAAATTCGACCAACTATGGAATACTGCTCCCATGTTTGGAGCTCCGCTCCCAAACATACACTGCATTTGTTGGATTCTATTCAGAGAAGAGCTGTTCGTCTGATTGGAGACCCGGAACTGACCGTCGGCCTTGATTCGCTGGAACATCGAAGAACGGTTGGCGACTTGAGCCTATTCTACAAGTACTTTCATGGAAAGTGTTCGAAGGATGTGGCCCGCTTAATTCCTCCCAGAGCGGTGCATGTTAGAAGTACACGTCGCGCTAATTCTTCACATCCGTATGAGGTTCAGCTTGTTACTCCCCGTACAACACTTTTCAAGCAGTCTTTTATATGGAGAACATCATCCCTTTGGAATAATTTGCCCAGGACTGTGTTTCCCACCGAGTACAATCTACAGCGATTCAAGAACAACGTGAATCGCCTTCTCCGCACACGTGTCGCTCCTGTAGCGCTTTAGGGACTTCCCTGTAGCACGTGTGCTAGACCCATAAAAAAAAAAAAATACCACCACTCACACGGCCAGATAATTCCATTGCAACCACACCTGTTGAGAGAGCGAACTTGTTGGCTGAACTCTTTGCTTCACATTCTACTGTCGATTTCCAAGGAAAAACACCACCTACTATTCCCATATTGCAGTCAAGGATGCCCGATGTTGTCTTCAGACAGCGCATCATAAAGCGTATTTTAATGAAGCTAGACACCAAGAAGGCTTCTGGCGCTGACGGAATACCTGCCATAGTTCTCAAAAACTGTGCAAGGGAACTAACACCAGTTTTCTGTAGACTTTTTAACCTATCCTACAGAAAGGGAATATTTCCGTCCTGCTGGAAATGTGCCATGGTTCAGCCGATACCTAAAAAAGGTAAGAAGACCTTGCCAAATAACTACCGACCAGTTGCACTGCTTTCAATAATATCGAAAGTCATGGAAAAGGTTATCAATGAGCATCTTCTAAAATATCTTGAACGATTCAATATTATTAGCGATCACCAATATGGTTTTCGTAAACATAGATCAACAGGAGATCTTCTGACTTATGTAACACATGTTTGGAACAACGCAATTGAACACTTTGGAGAATCTCGAGCGGTTCCTCTTGACATATCCAAGGCATTCGATCGTGTTTGGCACGATGGACTGTTGTCTAAGTTGCGCTCTTATGGTATGTCTGAAAGGTTCTGTTTGTGGCTCTCATGTTTCCTCAGAGAGCGTTCTTTACGAGTGGCGGACGACGGATTTCTTTCTAACACCCTCACTATCAACGCTGGTGTGCCCCAGGGCTCCATACTGTCTCCTACTCTCTTTCTCATTTACATTAACGATCTGCTGGAAAAGACCGGGAATCCAATCTATAACTTTGCAGATGACAGTACGCTTGTCTCTTCATTGACCTTGAACGCTCGGACATCGGCTGCTCAGGCGAATATCCGCAGGCGGCAGAAGGTCGTTCAACTTAACAAAGACCTGGAAGAAATTCTATCTTGGGTTGACAGTAACCAAGTGGAATTTAACGCTACAAAAACCCAAGCGGCAATTTTTTCTAAAAAAGTTAACGTTGCTGAACCCGACATAGTTATGTTGGGGCACTCCATTCCCCTGGCATCGTCGCTCAATTTGTTGGGCGTTAGTTTGGAAGCAAATATGTCTTGGCATGAGCATGTTGCAGGCAAAGCAAGGAGAGCTTCTCAAAAGTTGGGAATATTATTTAGAACCAGAAAGCTTTACACCCCACAACAACTGTTAATTCTTTACAAAGCCCAAATTCGACCAACTATGGAATACTGCTCCCACGTTTGGGGCTCCGCTCCCAAACATACACTGCATTTGTTGGATTCTGTTCAGAGAAGAGCGGTCCGTCTGATTGGGGACCCGGAATTGACCGGCGGCCTTGATTCGCTGGAACATCGAAGAACGGTTGGCGACTTGAGTCTGTTCTACAAGTATTTTCATGGAAAGTGTTCCAAGGATGTAGCCCGCTTAATTCCTCCCAAAGCGGTGCATGTTAGAAATACACCTCGCGCTGGTGCTTCGCATCCGTATGAGGTTCAGCTTGTTACTCCGCGTACAACGCTTTTCAAGCAATCTTTTATATGGAGAACGTCATCCCTTTGGAATAATTTGCCCAGCGCTGTGTTTCCCACCGAGTACAATTTACAGCGATTCAAGAGCAACGTGAATCGCTTTTTCCGCACTCGTGCCGCTCCTGGAGCGCTTTAGGGACTTCCCTGCAGCACGTGTGCTAGACCAATAAAAAAAAAAATATATATATATATATATATATATATATATATATATATATATATATATATATATATATATATATATATATATCTATAATATATATAAAATGCAACGTCTCTCTGTCTGTCTGTCTGTCTGTCTGTCCGTTAGTGCGCTTATCACTGGAGAACCACTTATCCCATTTACATACTTTTTTTTTTAAAACATACATATGTTCTCTGGCCAGGTTATAGGCTATATTTTTTATTACGATAGGTAGCATAAGGAATGAGCAGTGATAATAATAGTGAGTGAAGTCGGAAAAAAGTTTGCCGCTAGCGCGTTCCCTTGCAATATATAGCCTAAACCATTAAATATGGAACAATATTATGTAGCAGAGAATATCTATAATCTATAATCTATAATATATATAAAATGCAATGTCTCTGTCTGTATGTCTGTACATTAGTGCGTTTATCACGCGAGAACCACTTATCCAATTTACGTGTCTTTTTTAAATTCATACATATATTCTTTGGCCAGGTTATATAATAATAATAATAATCTATATCTATAATATATATAAAATGCAGCGTCTCTCTGTCTGTCTGTCTGCCTGTCCGTTAGTGCGCTTATCACTGGAGAACCACTTATCCGATTTACGTGCTTTTTTTTAAAACATTCATATGTTCTCTGGCCAGGTTATCTATCTATTATATATATAAAATGCAACGTCTCTCTGTCTGTCTCGGTCTGTCCGTTAGTGCGTTACGTACTTTTTTTTTAAAACATACATATGTTCTCTGGCCAGGTTATAGGATATATTTTATTGCGTTAGGTAACATAAAGAATAAGCAGTGACGATAATAGTGAATCAAGTCGGAAAAAAGGCTACCGTTAGCGCGTTCTCTTACAAGATACTGCATAAACCATTAAATATGGAACAATATCATTATGCAAAGAATATAATATATATAAAATGCAACGTCTCTCTGTCTGTCTGTCCGTTAGTGCGCTTATCACTTAAGAACCACTTATCCGATTTACGTGTTTTTATAAATTTATACATATGATATGTTCTATATAATTCGATATATGCCTAGATAATGGGAGATAGGTATAAATAATGGGAGATAAGGAGAAATAATGGGAGATAAGCAGAAATAAGTCTAAGTAATGGGAGTTATGGTGAGATAATGGGAAATACGGAGAAATAATGGGAGATAAGGAAAAATATTGCGAGATAAGTCGAGATAAGCCTAGATAATGGGAGATAAGGTGAAATAATGGGAGATAAGTATAAATAATGGTGAAATAATGGGAGATAAGGGAGATAAGAGAAATAATGGGAGATGAGCAGAGATAAGCTAGATAATGGAAATTATGTAGAGATAATGGAAGATAAGGAGAAATAATGGGAGATAAGTAGAGATAAGTCTAAGTAATGGGAGTTATGGTGAGATAATGGGAAATAAGGAGAAATAATGGGAGATAAGTGAGATAATTGGAGATAAGTATAAATAATGGGAGATAAGGAGAAATAATGGGAAATAAGCAGAGATAAGTCTAGGTAATGGGAGTTATGGTGAGATAATGGGAGATAAGGAGAAATAATGGGATATAAGGAGAAATATGTCGAGATAAGCCTAGATAATGGGAGATAAGGTGAGATAATGGGAGATAAGGAGAAATAATGGGAGATGAGCAGAGATAAGCTTAGATAATGGAAATTAAGTAGAGATAATGGGAGATAAGGAGAAATAATAGGAGATAAGGGGAAATAATGGCAGATATTTTATTATGTTAGGTAACAAAATATTAATAAGCAGTGGCGATAGTAGTGAATCAAGTCCACGCGAGCGGAGCCGCGGGCACGGCTAGTATATATATATGATGATGATAAAAGTAGTTTAAAATCTAACCAACAAATGTTTTTAGACATGAAAAAGACAGTGGAGGCATAAAATGAAAGACGGGAGTTGCGAATAAAGATGTCTGAAAATGAGTAACCTTTGTGAAATAGTATCCTAATAATTTTAAAAAATAGTCGTCACAGTTCTATCGTAGTTGTTATGCTCTCTTTAGAAATGTCAGTTTTCGGAATTATTTTACCTAAGTTAAAAATATTTATTTTAACAAATACCAAATAAATATATCTTATCTTGTATATACGTACGGATCCAAATTTGCATAGAACTCACTTAGTGCTTTAAATCTTTCCTAATATTCAATTATATCATCGAATTTGTGATATAAATAAGACTATTTATAACCGATAGGCAAAAACTCAGGTTAAAATATAAGGAGCGTGAATTAATTTTGAGGGATTTCTAAGGGAGGGCACCATCATTAGACTTTAATTTTTAGTATATGTTATTTTGCCAAAGTGTAAACATTTTTTTAAGCATTGAATATGTCGAATTTCGTGCCGACAAAACACGATTTGCGGGAAGCGTTACTTTTAATTCCAAGAAAAGCGCTGCTGAAAGTCGTCGATTGCTGTCGGAATCTTTCAGATACAATCACAGCAGCAGCAGCAAAAATTTAAGAATCGTAACCGAAAAACTTTTAATTCAAGAGTAAGGCCCACGAATAAATAAAGTTCTAATAGTATAACAGTTTAGCGGTAACTATAAAAAAGAGCAGTTTAAACAGGAACAACCTGTACTTCTAATTAATAATTCCGGGGTTGTGGGATTTCTTCCACTTTTTTGGTGATCTTCCCTGTGGACGTTTTCCTGCTGGTTTTCCCTCCACAGTGATCCTTAGTAGTCTGTGTTCTTCCATTCTTTTTACATGGTTAGCCACTGTCTTCTTCTTTGTCTTCTTCATCTTACCACATCTTGACCGCCACGTTGATAAGATACTGGTTACCAAAATATGCACTTTTACTATTGCCACATATTATAGTTCCATTTCAGCATCCATTTTACCAGGTACCGATTTACAGTTAGGAATACCTATTCATACGTAGTGAAAGCCTTAACTTTATTTTTCTGCTCCTTAATAACGACAATGCGCCTCAAACGGTTGCCAAACAAAAACAGACGTATCTTGAACCCTCTTTAGGAATTCTCACGAAACGTAGCCTAAGAAGGCATTTAGCACTCCTAGGAAAGGAAGACGACGCGGTTCTCCGAGCTGTCTGGAAAATAAGGAGATCTCGCTTCACTTTATCAGTGCATGTCATGCGCTGGGGAGACCAAAGTGTGATATCTTCGGAGCGACAGTGCTGTCTAACTAGAAAATCCATTACCAATCGTAAGTATAAGTTATTTCAGTTCTTTTAATTACTAAAAATGCTGTAAAAATCATCACTTTGACATTCGATCAACGAACTTATATGTGTTTTGTTATTGATAAATCGATAGTTATCTTTAAAAACTTGATGATTGGAGAGGGACGAGACTTCCAAAAAAGAATCCTTTTACACAACTCATACTTTAATTTCTATAAGCTAATACCTTCAAACACACAATATCTAACTTTAATATTTTGACCTCACACAATTACAGTCATACACTTTTATACTCATACAATTTTATTCTATAATTTACTGTAATGTGGAGTTCTTTTAGTACGAAAAAAATACTCTTCTCTAAAGATATTTTACTTATAATCTTCCTTAACGACATTGTTGTAAAAAATTACTTTTTTCTGATATGATGATGATTCTTAATTTTCAAGTTATCTCTAAAATCTCATGGCAACATGTGGATAAACATACTTTTTAATCGAGGCCACTGAATGTCACATTTTTTTTAAGATGGTGAACCGACTTAAGTTGCAAGTAGGTAGATGACTATAATTTGTTTCTAAATACATATGGTGTGAATCAACTTTGTTTATTATTATTTTCCCTTCAATTTAATTCAAAATTAATGTTATATCTTCAAATAATACCTTCTTCACATGTACTCCTTTCTATACTTTATTTCTTTAGAATAAATACCTTTTTTTCTGAAAGAAATAGATTTATTGAAAGAACTGTTTTCTTTTATTTATTTTACTAAATATAAGAGCTTCTTCTTTCCATTTTGTATCGATTCTCCTTAAATAAACAAAAACCATTCCTTAAGATAAACACGGGAGGGAAACAATTCATAAAACCAGTAAAATTAACTTTACCCGTAATATTCTTCTGTCACAAGATGAGTTAATATACGTGGGATCCTACATAGAAAAATAAGTTTTTATATCAGTATATAATATAATATAAAATTTAAAATTTTTAAATAATGTAAAAATAAATAAAAAAACTAAATATTTACAATAGCGCCAGTAATAATTTTTCTGTATTAGGTTGGGTAGGCAAGCGCGCATGTGGGTGCGTAAGTGCATGCATGCTTACGTGTGGAGTGGGTGCGTGTGGCTTATTTTCTATATGTGTATGGGTATGTCTTGAAGAATCATTATAAAAAATGTAGAACATTCAATATATACTTTTTGCCAGTTTAGTGCCTTTTTCCTAATTATTTTACTATTATACCATTTGAGACACAAAAAATCATCAATTTCTTTTAATTTCAGGTGCATATCCATATAAATGTGTCTGCAAAATTTGTAATAGAGTTTTGGCCAATCCAGGGAGCTTAAAAATACACTATAAGGTAAATATATCTTATACTAAAATATTTTTCAATTCTTACATCTGCATTGAAGTATAAAAATTGGACAAATGAATCGGTTTTTTTTTCCAGGGTTAGTCAAATATTTTTTTGACCGGTCAGTTGGCTGTTGACCATGTCAAATTTTATTTTAATCCATTATAATCTATAAATTTATAGACGAATATTCGTGTTAAATATAAATATTTCGTAATCACAAATGCCCCATTCCTGTACCGCTGGTTTAGAGCTGTGTTCAACTTTTGATGAACAATATCCCTAAATTGCTACTATGCTACTACTAATATTTTTAACGGGAGTTTATATTTGAACTGCATTCGTCGTACCCTCTGCTTATTTTTCATGTTACAGAACTCATATCAAAACATCATTGATGTTAAAACTATATTAAAAGGTTAACTCATGGTAATGATGTCATTTACAATACTTTACGACAAACATGCTTCTAGGAAAAAAGTTACCATTTTTTTTTATAGTACTTGCTTTCTTGACACATATATTGGTGAGCAAAAAAATCGACTCATTTAACACAGATCCTAGTGTTCATATATTTTTACAGATTTTAGTATCATTTGAAAGCCCACTCTATTCTCCTTCTAATGATATCAAATTCCATAGCATACCTCATGCTTTTTACTGATTAAAATGATTGAAATGGGAAACTAGGAAAACAAGGATTGAAAATAGGGGTAAGAGAAAGGAAAAATTAAACAAATTTTAAGTTTAATAATTAAATATATTTTGTATTTCCCCCCTAGTCCTTACTACTGCTTCCAGCCGGTTTTTTATGGAGCAGGTAAGCTTTTTCACCACTGTCTGTGGGATTCTTCCCCACTCTTCCGCCATCGCAACCTTTAAGTCTTTTAGCGATGCAGGGGCTGGATTTTTGACTTTCCTTCTTTTAAGCTCATTCCAGATTTGCTCGATTGGATTGAGGTCAGGACTCCGAGCAGGCCAGTCTAATGTAGGTACTCCCACTTCCGCCAAGTAATGCCGCACCGACGCAGCAGCATATGGCCTCGCATTGTCGTGCATTAGTACGAAGCTATCGCCAACAAACTTACCGTAAGGAACGACGTGTTCCTGCAGGATATCCTCGATGTATCAGTGAGCAATTAATCCACCGCTACGAGTCCGTTTCAGTAATGCAGCACTGCACATAGCGCTCCCCAGGCCTCCCCTCCTTCTTTCATCATTGCCGTGTAAGGATATTCGGGACTCGTCGAAGAATAAAACGGAGCGCCATTGCTCTAAGGTCTAGTCGACATGTTCTCGGGCAAATCTGAATCGCACTGGTCGATGGGCTGCTGTCAATTTAGGTCCGTTAGTTAGTCTCTTCGAAGTTAGGTTAGCTTCTTTAAGTCTTTTTCTGACTGTCAAATGACTGACAGCCCGACCACGAACTTGTCGGAGCTCCTGCTGGACCTCAACGCCGGTCAAGTGACGATTTCTTAGAGTTGTGTCGACAATGAAGCGGTTCTCTCGCTCAAAGGTACACCTTCTTCTTCCCCGATCCTGGTCTCCGTGTAAAGGCGCCAGTCTCTTGGTAACGTCTGTAGACTCTACGAGACAGCTGTCTGGCTCAGGTGCAGTGGCGCAGCGACTACTCGTTGGCTATGCCCTTCTTAAAATAGGACGTAATTAGTGAGCAGGTTTAGCAGATACTATTCAGTATATATCACCACTAACACCAAACACTTTATTTTTGCACTCGACGCGTGTTTCGCTAACCATTAGGAGCGATGATTGACAGTCAGTCATTATATGTAAAAATTAGACTCTGGTTAGCATCAGATGAGAAAGACAACAAAAAAAAAATAGAAACATTGTATGCTTCTAATAGTTTGTAACATGGTTGTAGAAAATATATTGTTTTTGAAAGAGTAGCGGATGCTATACCATTTAGGCTGTATTTAATCAGGGCAAAATGAAATCTATAAAAGTATATGAAATTGGTGTTTTTTTTTTGAAAACAACGTTATAGATCCCATAGGTATAGACAGAGCTAAGAAACAGTTTTTACTGAAGCTTTTTCCAAACCGATATATAATGCTTAACCTTCTTCTGCATTATAATTCTTTAAAATACTCGACTAAACCTAAATTCCTCCTCCTATGTCCGTCATCCTACGTAAGAACGTGGTGATATTATGGTATTTGTGTCATTATTTTAGCCCTTGTTTGTCTGCCTTGGGCTTGATGTGATGCTTCCAGGAATCTGAGGCCAGTTGTTGTTTTAATATGATCTGACTACCGTGAGGGTGACCATCCTGTCACGGTCTCTCCATATTTTTGTTAGCTTGGCTGTCGCTGTTCTGGCCATAGCAAGACGTCTGCGAGTTTCATTCTCACATCCGTCGAGGTAATTGAAGTGACTGACTGTTTCATACCCTGCAATGTTTCTAACATAAGGCTGATTCTTTCAGACTCTGTCAGTGATCATCACTTTCGCTTAGTTTTATTCATCTGTAGCCTGTATTTGTTGCTAACGTCTGTCTATGATGTACTGAAGTTCTTCTTTTGAGGCCGCCAAGACTAACCTAAATTACATTTAGCAAATCCACCACTCCCATTAGTGCTGTGACAACATTCGTTTCCAACGTTCCCATCAAAATTAGGCTTGAAAATGCAATAGATCCGAAGAAATATCGATGGAAAACATGCCAAACTGGACTTCTAGTCAGTAAATAAATAATTAAAAAACGCAGCTTTAGAAGTCCTGTTAAAATTTATGTTTTGTAGATGTAAAAAAAAGTTGAAGTGGTTGCAGAAAAACAGTTTAATAATGTTCAACATTTGTTTTTGTAGTAATGGACAATCTTCTAATAACTCTCCTGAAACTATTTTGGAAACTTACAAGTTTTACTGTATTTTCTAAGTGGCTTGATATCTAAACTAATTTTGTTTTTTTTTGAGCTATTAAAATATATCAGGTACATTATTAATTTTGAGAAGGCAAATATTTATTTTTATTACTACAAAATATCTTATTTTTATAGACTTGATTGATTGGTCCGTTACTTTGTGACAGTCCATTTTAACAATAAAATTACTTATTTTTATGTAGAGATACTTATATTATTGGTAATTTTACGAACAAACGGGCTCGAAACGCGGCTGTCTTGTTATTCTCGCATTATCGTAATATGATATTTTAAACATCAGAGCATAGCTACATATAACTGAATAATGGTATCTGTTAATAAGATGTAGTACTAATATAGAAGCGATATACAACTCTGCGAAACCACTACTAAAATCTTTAAATTTCCAGTTTACTGCATTTGTCCCATACTATTCTGTCACGTAAGGACGTATTGCTACTATTCTGTCATGTAAGGACGTACTGCATACAAATTCAATTGAATTATCCGTCTCGATATTACAATACTCTGTGTAGAAAGCAAGCGTCTTTGTATGGCTACTGATGCCTAGTTTGATAATTATATAACGTTGAAGAACACCCAAAGTATATGGGATGAGACTTAAATTTTAGGTGATTATCCGAAAGGGCACCTAGTGGGCCAGGAATTTGACTTTTCGTTCAAAATTGTCTAGAGCCCTCAATTATTAACGAAATCCAACGTTTTTTTTTGAATACTCGTAAGCGAATTCCGGACAAACGTAATGAAGCCGATTTGCAAAACATAATCTCAACATTTTTTAAAATTGCAAAAAGCACGGAATTGGGAGGTGAAATTTCGAAGTTCAAGTGATTTCAAGTTTACGCGTTAAAAACTTGTTCCTCAGGGGTTTCTGGGACCGCTGAATCTATTTTCGGGATGATTTTGATCATATGTACCCTTCGGAAGGGTGAAAATAGAGGCTGAAGGGGGAGAAATTACAATATTCACCTGAATTAGAGTTTCGCGTTCAAAATTGGTTCTTCTAGGGTTTTTGGGTCACTGAATCTATTTTCGGGGTCATTTTGATCATATGCACCCTTTTGAGGGGTGAGAATGGGGGTTGAAGAGGGAGAAATTAGAATATTCAGCTGAATTAGTTTCGCGTTCAAAACTGGTTTCTCGGGGGTTTCTGGGGTTGCAGAATCTATTTTCATTTTGATCTTATGTACCCATTTGAGGGGTGAAAATGGAGGCTGAAGGGGGAGAAATTTCGATATTTACATAAATCTTTTTTTTTGATTAAAAATATCATTCGATCAGAATAAATTTCCTGCACAATGGCGATTTGTTCCTTTAATGATTAGGAACAAAATCTCGGCGTATGTTTTTTTTTCGACATTTATGAAACGTATTGTTGTGTCGAGTGAACGGTGAAGTGAACGTGTTACTTTTCTTTTCTAAAAATCACTATCAGCCAGTTTAATAAAAAATGAGAGTACATTGTTATAGATTGTGTCTAGTTCACCCTTTTTAAATTTTTGGGTTACTTTCTTGACTAAATATGTATATATATATATATATATATATATATATATATATATATATATATATATATATATATTATTATATATATATATATATATATATATATATATATATATATATATATATATTTATATATATATATATATATATATATATTTATATATATATATATATATATATATATATATATATATATATATATATATATATATATTATATTTATATATATATATATATATATATATATATATATATATATATATATATATATATATATATATATATATATATATATATATATATATATATATATATATATATATATATATATATATATATATATATATAAAGTAGTCATTCTATTTTCCGTTTAAAAATATTATCGACAATAAATATAGGAGTATCTTGTCAATTGTGATTCCATTAAAAATTAATCTCAATAAATAAATAAAATTTCACTTCACAAATATATTTGGATTGACTGTAATAAAAATATTTCATTGTGCTTATCATTAAAATATTAAACGCACATTTCTGAAGGGTTCATAAAGGACCCCGCCATAATCTTATAGAAAATTGGGTTCATCGAAAGTGTCTGGATTTTTTATATGAGCAGAATCATCCATATTGAGTATCTTGGCTGCTATAGCTCACCAAATCTCCATAAAAAAGTCATAAATTCAGCAAACTGTAATATTGAAAAAGTTATGGTTTGCTATAGTAAAAGTCCTTTGTTCTTTTCAATTTTTTTTTCTTGCTATATGAAAGGCTTACAGTACAGTACAAAAGCTATTTAGAATAGAATTTTATGGCAATTCTATATTTTTGTAAATTTGTTCTAGCATTAATTTTTCTAACGATATCAAAAATTAAATTGATTATTTTAAACAATTTAAAAAAATTAAATTAAAAAAATATAATTTTATAAAATCTTATAAAATTTTAAATAATTTTATGAAAGTTTTTGGTTGAAATTGAAATAATTTAATAAAATTTAAAGACATTTTATACAATTTTATAGTAATCTATAATATATATATATATAAAATGCAACGTTTCTGTCTTTCTGTCCGTTAGTGCGCTTATCATTCGAGAACCACTTATCTGATTTACGTGCTTTTTTTTTTTTTAAATATACATATGTTCTCTGACCGGAGTATAGGATATATTTTATTGCGTTAGGTAACATATAAGGAATAAGCAGTGACGATAATAGTGAATCAAGTCGGAAAAAAGTTTCTTGCTAGCGCGTTCTCCTGCAACCTAAACCATTAAATATGGAACAATATCATGTAGCAAAGAATATAATATATATAAAATGCAACGTCTCTCTGTCTGTCTGTCTGTCCGTTAGTGCGCTTATGACTTGAGAACCACTTATCCGATTTACTTGTTTTTTTTTTTAATTCATACATTTGTTCTCTGATCAAGTTATCTATAATCTTTTATGATATATATTAAATGCAATGTCTTTCTGTTTATCTGTCTGTCTGTTTGTCCGTTAGTGCGCTTATCACTCGAGGACCACTTATCCGATTTACGTGTTTTTTTTAATCCATACATCTGTTCTCTGGCCAGGTTATCTATATATATATATATATATATATATATATATATATATATATATATATATATATATATATATATATAATTCAACGTCTCTCTGTCTGTCTGTTTATGCGTTAGTGCGCTTATCATTCGAGAACCACTTATCCGATTTACGTTTTTTTTTAATTCATACATCTGTTCTCTGCCCAGGTTATCTATAATTTTCTAGTATATATATAAAATTCAACGTCTCTCTGTCTGTCTGTCTGTCTGTTTATCCGTTAGTGCGCTTATCATTCGAGAACCACTTATCCGATTTACGTGTTTTTTTTTTCCTTTATACATTTGTTCTCTGGCCAGGGTATCTATAATCTTCTACAATATAGATAGAATGCAACGTCTCTACGTCTGTCTGTCCGTTAGTGCGCTTATCACTCGAGAACCACTTATCCGATTTACCTGCTTTTTTTTTTATTAAAACATATATATATATATATATATATATATATATATATATATATATATATATATATATATATATATATATATACATATATACATATATATATATATATATATATATATATATATATATATATATATATATATATACACTATATATATATATATATATATATATATATATATATATATATACACTATATATATATATATATATATATATATATATATATATATATATATATATACATACATATATCCCTGGCCAGGTTATAGGATATATTTTATTACGTTAGGTAACATAAGGAATAAGCAGTGACGATAATAGTGAATCAAGTCGGAAAAAAGTTTACCGGCTAGCGCACTCTCTTGCAATACCCTTCCTAAACCGTTAAATATGGAACAATATCATGTAGCAAAGAATATCTTCTTCTTTTTCTTCCTACGTTAGGACCATGTCCTGTGTTCACTTCAAAGGTTTCCCAGAAACAATTGCGATGATGAAGACCAGCTCTCATACCATTTTATTGGTGGTCTTCCAAGCGGTTGAGGTGTGTTTGGTCGCTTCTCTTTTGCAACCTTAGCCAACCGGTAATTTGGCATTCTGTCCAAAGAATATAATATATATAAAACACGTCTCTCTCTCTCTGTTCGTTAGTGCGCTTATCACTCGAAAACCACTTATCCGATTTACGTGTTTTTTTTAGATTTATACATATATTCTCTGGCCAAGTTATAGGATATATTTTATTACGTTAGGTAATATAAGAAATAAGCAGTGACGATAATAATGAATCGAGTTGGAAAAAAGTTTGCCGCTAGTGCACTCTCTCGTTAAATATGGAACAATATCATGTAACAAAGGATCCAATATATGTAAAATGCAACGTCTCTCTGTCTATCTGTCTGTCTGTCCGTTAGTTCGCTTATCACTCATCCGATTTACGTGTTTTTTTTATTCATACATATGTTCTCTGGTCAGGTTATATAATAATAATAATAATCTATATAATATATATGAAACGCAACATCTCTCTACCTGTCTGTTTGTCCGTTAATCTGTTATCATTCGAGATCCACTTATCCGATTTACATGTTTTTTTTTTTAATTCTTAACTTATTATTTATCACAAAAAATACAAAAAAATCTATAATATATAAAACGCAACTCTCTCTATCTGTCTGCCTATTAGTGCGCTTAGCACTCAAGAACCACTTATCCGATTTACGTGTTTTTTTTATAAATTACATATATGTTCTCTGGCCAGGTTGTAGAATATATTTTATTACGTTAGGTAACATAAGGAATAAACAGTGACAATAGTAGTGAATCAAGTCCACGCGAGCGGATCTGCGGGCACGGCTAGTAGGTATATAAATTGAATAAATAGTTTACGTATATTATTTCTTTTAATAGATAATATAAAATTTTTATACAATTAAGTTCGGAAAATTTTTCCCCGGTGTCGTGATGGAATTAATGTGAAACTTAAAAAACAAATTGAGAACTCATCTTTTATTTTATATTCCTTATTTTATTCTTCAGTATCAGCATTAATTTCTCCCCCTCCAACTCATTTTCACCCCTAAAAGGGTGCATATGATCAAAATTACCTCGAAAATAGATTCAGCGATTCCAGAAACCCCCGAGGAACTAGTTTTGAACGCAAAACTCTAATTCAGGTGAATAGTGTAATTTCTCCCCCCCCTCCAACCCCCATTTTCACCCCTCAAAAGGGTGCATATGATCAAAATTACCCCGAAAATAGATTCAGCGACCCCAGAAACCCTCGAGGAACCAGTTTTTAATGTGTAAACTTGAAATAACGTGAACTTCGAAATTTCACCTCCCAATTCCATGCTGTTCGTAATTTTAAAAAATTTTGACGTTATGTTTTGCAAATCGGCTTCCTTACGTTTGTGCGGAATTCGCTTACGAGTATTTAAAAAAAAACGTTGGATTTCGTTAATAATTGAGGGCTCTAGACAATTTTGAATGAAAAGTGTAATTCCTGGTCCACTGTGGGCAGGTGAAAAGCGCCATTTCCATTACTTATTATTTATTGCTGTATCACTCAAAACTAAATTTGATACAAGAATATTGAGGTAATTTTATGCTCTATATTTTTTGAATATATATGTATATATATATATATATATATATATATATATATATATATATATATATATATATATATATATATATATATATATATTTATATATATAAAGAAATATGTACCTGATCTGACCAGATCACAAAATTTGTATTTTATTCAGGACACACACACAAATTCCATGTTTGGTAAGGTAAAATAAACTTATTGCTTTCATCATTACATCAAATCCATGTGTTTGAAAATTCAACATTTTACAATGATGGTTGCGTGGTCTATCGTAATTTATCTTTGCACAATAATTGATTTGTACATACGCTAAATATTAATTTTGTTATTACATTTACGAATTAAGGTACTTGTTTCTTATAGTTTTTAGTGTTCCGTTCGGAACACTTACGGGATCACTTCGGTGTCTGTAGGTCGATTACGCCCGATTTTCTTCGAAACTGTTTGACATAGAAAGTTGAAATTTGGCATAAATATAGGAATTGATGGCCCAGGGTGGTGAAATCGGAAATGAGAAAATTTTTTTGCAAGGTCGATTGGGGTGTCAAATGAAAGCTTGTGAAAACACGACTTCAAAAATATAGATAATGTAATACTTGCACAAACATTTCTTTATATTATTTGGAAAAAGTGGCCTAAAATCGCTGTTCCTCCACCCTACCTCTAAGAGTACTGATCAAAACATTTCGAAAAAATTCTGGAATATTCCCATAAAGTTTAGATTGAGCGAAAGTTATTACGAGTGCATTACGGTTGATAATTTATCTGGTATAAAAAACTATTTGACTTGACAATATGGCGAAGGTTACAAATTTAACTGGGACTTCTTCTCATGCCGTCTTCTATTGAAGATTGATGACCACATCTCTAAATGCGTCTCTATCTCTTGCCACATGGAACAGTTCTTCACCGCTGAGATTCGTCCACTCCCTTATGTTTCGGAGCCAAGACTTCTTCTTCCTGCTGATACTTTTCCTTCCTTCCACTCTTCCCGGCATTATGTTTTGTAGCAACAAGTACTTGTCGTTGCGCGGGATGTGTCCTATGTAAAATGCTATTCGTATCTTGATGGTTCTTAGGAGTTTTCTTTTGCTCCCAATACGCACTCCATAAACCTTAGTCTGATGCGAAGATTTAAATTTTTATTGGTAAGCATCGAAGAGTACTTCACAAATGCCTTTTGAGCCATTTCTATTCTGATTTTGATTTCTTCATCTGGCTCTAGTTGTGCATTTATGATTGAACCTAGGTACTTGTATTTTTGAACCCGTTCTATTTGTTTTCCATTCAGTGTAAGTATAGGATTAATGTTTGGGTTTTTACTCACAACCATAAATTTTGTTTTCTCGATGTTTATAGTGAGTCCTACTTCTTCATACTCTCGGCTGAATTTTTCTAAGTGTGTTTGTAGATCTCCTACACTCTCAGCCATTTTTTTTTTTTTTTTATTGGTCTAGCACACGTGCTGCAGGGAAGTCCCTAAAACGCTCCAGGAGCGGCACGAGTGCGGAAAAAGCGATTCACGTTGTTCTTGAATCGCTATATCGCTTATAGCAATATCATCTGCAAATCTTAGGTCGTTAATTAATGTCCCTCCAATGCTCACCCCCTTATCCAGTGCTTTTCCAAACACAAGCTGAGAATACACGCTGGACAGTTGGGGAGACAGGACGCAGCCCTGTCGAACCCCTTTTTGAATTGGAATGTTATCCGTTTCTATGTCGTTAACACGCACTACTGCTGTTTGGTTGTAGTAAATATGATATGGGACTAAGAGTTACGAAATATCAATACGTATTCGGTGCAATCAATAATATACTGATATACTTTTCAGCACATTACTACTTTAAGCATTTGGTCAGTTATAGATAAAATAAATTTCCATGATGACTGGTGACCAATGGATAGGTACCGAGACGAAATGATTTTATTTTATTTGTTTATAATTAAACGAATATTTAGGTAGTAAATATTTGTTTTAAGGGGTTACCTACACCTGGGCGCTGCAAAAAATTACGTATATTTAAAAAAAAATTAAAGGTGAATAATACAAAAGATTGACTATTATATATTTTTATTGCACTTTAAATTATAAGAATTTTTTTTTTAAATATGTTTAAAATGTTAACCTTATGGTTAAATGGACCACTGATGAAAACTATGGCGCCTCCTTGTCTGCAGGATAACTTCACAAAAAATAATCTAATCTGCGAAAATAAAAATCTTGTAAAATAATATTGTTATATTAAAATTGCCGAAAGGTTTCTTTTTTTTTCAAAAATAAAAAATTTACAGTATTTAAAACTTTAGTATGCAATTTTCGACCAAAAAATTTATGTTTAATTATTTAAGAAAATTGTCTCTTGGAAAAATTTAAAAAAAAACTCTCGACAGGATATAGAAAAAGTAATTATTAAGATTAAAAAAAAAAAGTTAAAAAATATTAAAAATTGACAGTAATATTGCAGACAGTGCCTGGTAGCGGTCCCATTTCAACGCCAGGTCACATTTAATGCTATAACTTTGTAATGGAATGGAATTTTCTTAATTGTTTCTTTTTGAATAATTCTTAGAAGTATAGAGAATAACAATCCTTAAAAAAAATATATTTTTTTAAAATTCGAGAGATGTCTCGCTTTTTATATATCCTTGATTATTCTTATATTGGAGAAGAATCTGTGACTGAATTTCATAGAATACTTTAGCAATCACGGTCAGAACACTGATTGTGCTTGGCCGTCTTTTTTTATTAATTGCTGTTTCTTTTTTCATTTTAGGCACATTTAAGGCTTAAAGATAAATACAAATGCACCGCATGTGGTGTGATCCTTCAAACCCAGTCAGGTTTAAACCGGCACTTAAAATTACATAATGATCCAAATTTTAAATTCAGGTAAAAGATCAGATTTTACAATGGATTTTTCCTTTACTTAACACGTAGGTTGAATAGTTTTTGGTCTGACACATAGATGTCGCCCTTTTCAAAAAAATCCATATGATTTTTAGGAAATACCAACCTTAAAACGATACGTATCAAAATTTGATGACGTTTCGACGATTAGTTTACAAGTTACAGTGGTTTTAGTGACGCTACTTTTGATATTTTCAAAACAATGGAAAAAATCGAATTTCGCGTGTTGATTAAACATTGTTTTTTGATGGGAAAACATACCGTTCAAGCAAAACAATGGCTTGATAAGTGTTGTGGGGACTCTGCCCCTGGAAAATCACTCATCATTTACTGGTATGCTGAATTTAAACGCGGTCGTACAGATGCAAATGATACTGAACGCTCTGGACGCCTAAATGAGGTGGTTACACAGGAAAACATAAAAAAATCGATAAAATTGTTTTGGCTGACCGTAAAGTGGAATTGCGTGAGATAGCTGACACCCTAAAGATATCAAAAAAATGTGTTGATTATATTTTGCATAAACATTTGGGCATGAGAAAGCTCTGTTCGAAATGAGTACCGCATTTGCTCACAGTGGACCACAAACAACGTGTTGATGATTCTGAGCGCTGTTTGGACCTATTTAAGCGCAATAAAAAGGATTTTTTTCATGCGATATGTGACAATGGATGAAACATGGATCCACCACTACACACCGGAATCAAATCGGCAGTCAGTGAGTGGACGGCAGCCGGTGAAAGCCGCCCGAAGCGACCAAATACACAAGAGTCGGCTGGGAAGGTTTTGACCTCTGTATTTTGGAATGCGCATGGAATAATTTTCATCGACTATGCTGAGAATGAAAAAACCATCAATAGCGAAAATTATATAAAGTTATTGATGCATTTGAAGGCAGAAAGCGCAAAAAAAACGGCCCCAAATAAACAAGAAAAAAGTGCACTTTCATCAAGACAATGCACTGTGTCACAAGTCAATGGTTACGATGGCAAAATTGCGTGAATTGAAATTCGAATTGCTTCTTCATCCACCATATTCTCCAGATTTGGCCCCCAGCGACTATTAGCTATTCGCAGACCTCAAAAAAATGCTCGCAGGAAAAACATTTGGCTCCAATGTAGAAGTTATCGCCGACCTATTTTGAAGGCAAAGACAAATCCTTCTACAAGAAAGGTATAGAAATGTTAGAAAAGCGTTTGACTGATTGTATCGCTCTTGAAAGAGGCTATATTGACGGATAAAGTCGAATTTTGCAAAAAAAATGTGTTATAAAGTGGCCAAAAAGTTTTCAGCCTACGCGTTATTTATTTATTTTACTAAACATAAAATCAATTTTGTTCTTTATCTAGTTGAATACATTTAGTTACAATTTTAAATATAAATATCTTTAGAACATATAACACGGGACAACATATTGTGTCACTACCATAAGAGTATAAAGTTTTGTCTTTTTTTTTCATATTTATTTTTTCAAGAGCCAATTTTTCATAGTTTCAGTTCTATTATAATTTTTTCTGGTTTTTGATTAAAATAATAAACAAACTATAAGCAGTAATATTTATAGTCAAATATTTAAGGTGTAGGAAAGAAGTTTAGAGGAGTTGCTTTGAATATGTCGTGTTATATGTCCTTTTTAGGTTTTTGAAGTCGAGAAGAAACTAAAAATTACGTTATTTTCTCATTATTTTTAATGTTAACAGAAATCTTATGTAAAGGAATGTGAATGTAGAGTGACTTCAAACAAAAAGTGGCTATAATTTATGTTTGTAAGGGAAGTACTGGCTAAATAGTTTTATCATTTTTTTTTAAGTTCGGTTTTTTTAAACAAGTAATATTACCGACGTAAATAAATCCCTTGGTCAAATATCATAGCTTGTATAAAAGTTTTCAAAAACTCACCCTAATATTGCCATTAGTCCGACTCCAGAGAAAGCGTTTGAAACATCACCTTTCATCGTAAGCAATTAACCACTGGGTGTCGCGATATCGAAAGATTTTTTATTGCGAAAGAGAATTTAAACAATTCTTAAAGATGAAGTATTTTAACGATACTGTGTGTTGAGTGTTATTAATGTCGATAGCATAAATCACAATTTTAAGATAGAAGATATTTGTTAAAGCGATTTATTTTAATCAGTACTATAATTTGTTAAAACATATCTCAAGTCACGAAACTTTCTGTACAAATCGGTCGTGATAGAGTAATTTAAACATGACATTTCTTCTCTGTAACGTGAAATATTCCATAAATAGTACGTATGTTGGTAGAAAAACCGTGTTTCTAAAAAAATTTCTTTTTTAAAATAGATTGCATCTGTCCTACAAATTTATTCTTCATATATGTTTAAATATTCTATCATTTAAATTTAGCTCAAATCAGTTCAGAAACATAAAATCGTAAGCATCACATATACTGACAGCTGTCAACTCTAAATTGTTTTTATGATTTCTCTATCTATCGGTTAAATTGAACTAAAGTCGACCAAAAACAAAAAAGTATAAGCATTTACATTTTGACAGTTGAGTATCAAACACTTGTTGGCAAATCTATAAATAAAGAAAATATAAGCATTCTACTTTTGATAATTTCAGTATTAGAAAACTTTTTGGTCAGAGTTTACATTTACCGCTGAAATTTGATCAAAACCGGCCCATATATATAAAAAATATAAGCATTGCATTGGACAGCTGTCAATATCAAAAACTTTTTTTACTAATTGCCGTATAATTTTTTTCGAAATCGTTTCATAAATGAAGATGTTCTATAAATTTTAGTTTACCGACTCCATTTGATCGAAATCTCCCCATAAATAATAGGAATATAACAATTTTCATTGTAATAGCCGTCAGTTGCCAATATTATTATAACTAATCGTACTTCAAATTTAATCCAAATTTTCTGTAAATATAGAGATATAAGCATTTTACTTTTGACATCTGTCAATGTCAAACAACTCAAACTAATTTTACATTTACCATTTACATTTATTGAAAAATCAAGGATACCTCACTTTGCATAATTTTATCTAGTTTCAAATATTTTTTTAGTATTTTAAGGTGTTTCTTACATTTTAATTTTTGCTTTAAATCAAGCTATTCTCTAAAAGCTACACAAAAAGGCTATTTTATGACCAAAATAATTTCATATTTGGAGTCATTTTATTCTCATTGATAATTTTATTGTATATTAAATATTTTTTAGAGTTGTTTACTTATTTTTACATAATCATTTTTTCTTTTGATGATTGTACCACGCAAAGTGCACTAACTTTTCAATTAAAACAATAACATTATCCAAAAAAACTGAGTATTTCAATTTCGTTATTATATTTTGTGGCGAAAAACTCAAAGAATGTCATTTCTGAACCCTTGCGTAGTTTAGTAAAAAGCCTAACTAAATGCAGTATTGAAATCGAATTCAAGTTTTTTATGTTTGTTTTGTGGTGGATGTTTTAGGAATTAAAAACCATACACCATTTTATCAAAACACTGTTCTATTTTTCACGAATTTTTACTCCTTTTAAGAATGACACAGATGTGTAGTAGATTGAACGAACGATTAGACACGTTTGTGCTACTCTGAGCGCAATAATTTCATGATTGTATTATAAAAAATACTTATTTTATGACAAATTTGCTTCATAAAACACCAGAGTAAAATTATTATTATGCTTTTTTAGTTGTAACATTTGCCACGCTTACAAATCATCAAGCATGGAACTGGAACAACACATACTGGAGGTTCATAAAAAATTAAAATATACGTGCAGCATTTGTTTTGAATCATTTGGACGAAAGCATTTATTATCACATCACGTTGCACTTGTTCATCCAGAAGAAACACAGAAAAAAGAAGCTATTTTGAACATGTTACAAAAAGATAGAATTTTTGTACCTAAGGATAGTGACACGGAACGTGGTAGTAAAAGCAAAAAAGTAAATGAAATAGACATAGATACTTTTTATAATCAGCTTGTAAAGGATAATGATGGTTTGAGTAATGTTGAGGGTATTGCTTGTCAAAAATCATCGGCGTTGGGATCGTATTATAGAAATATTTCAGAAGATCAAATTCCTTTTTATGTTTCAGAAAATAAAAAAGTTATAGTTTCGGAAATTGACTACCAAATTAGTGAAGAAACGAGGGCGTGTAGAATTTTAGAAGAAAAGAATTGTATTGATAATCATATAAGTTATAAAGAATAGGTACAAAAGAAAAATGTTACAATGATAATATATATAGTAATATAATCCTAATTTGCTATACTTTTCTCTTTACTTCCAACATAAGAAAGTACAAGTGGATAACGGTCAAATTTTTTTTTTAATATAACAATTATCTTATACTTTCTGAGATAAACTCTTACCTGGTGTGAATGGTTTTACTAAAAAATGGGAACAATGCAACAAAATTCATTTTAAAGGCTATAAAGCGAAAGAACAGTTGAATCGGCCATGTTAAATAAAGCCTCATATTTACAATAAAACGCTGTCCTATATCTAACCTATCCTGAAAACTGACAGACTGAATCGACTGCTAATGAATTGGTCGAATGTAGAATTGTCAGGCTTTCAAAATTTCAAAAATTCGTTGGTTCGCAGACTTTCTCAATATCATTTTAGCTAAAAAGGAAGGAAATAAAAAAAGTTCAAAAACTCGAAAAATGACCGTTTTGGCTGGAAAAAAGCGGATCCAGCTTAGCCCTCCGGTATTGGCGGCGTCGGCCTTTTGCAAGTTCCCTCTTATTTTATCAAGAACAAACTAAATTTATTTATTATTTATATGGTTATTTTTTTTTGGATCGACGTTTTTTGGGCCTTGAAGCTTAGCCCGGTCTCGGCGACGTCTGCCCTTTGGGGCGCTCGACTTTTTTAGCATCAACAAATGTTATGATACTTGATTCAAGTGGTTAAACGACAGTCCATTTTTGGATGCAGCATTTTGGGCATTCCAGGGCACGGGGGCAACAATATCAACGTTAAAGGCTTTTATTCGACTCCCCCGATAGAATGAACAACTAGACAGTCGGTTAGTCGACAGGTAAAAATTTCAGATCGCCCTCTCGGTCTACTAGCACATTTTTAGTGTAAGAATGAAGCAAAACATTAAATTTTCTGAACATAGTTTGCAAGTTGACAACCATCAGAGTGTGAGAAAAATATTTTATTTGAAAAAAATATTTCGTAAAGAAAATATGGGCCGCCAAAATCCCATAAAAAAGCGCAAAGTTTGATCGTACATTAAAAATATACGTACTCACTTTTTTCTGTTAAAAATAACTCCCACATTTTTACATTCATGTAGAAGCTAAACTAAAAAAAATATTTAATTTAATTAACAAATACGATCAGGATTTACTTCAAAAGATGATCATGTTTTCGAATAATTTTGGTGTTTAAAATCGACTAAAACTTTTTGGCTTTTTTTAGTGCGAGCTCTTGTCTTTCGGTAGGACCTTGTTCAGGGACGGCATAACGAGAAAGTTATAACAAATAATATTGTTTTAAAAGTTCTTAGATTAGTTCAATTTAAGTATAATATTGGTGTGAATAATATAATTTGTTTCTAAAAGTACTGGATCGGCAGAGATTCCTATCTTTTCAAGTACAAATTTTAAAGTCAGCTGTAAAAAATAATAGAAAATGTTAACATTTTATGAACACAAATGTGATGTGTGAAAGTTATTTTTATTTTAAAAAAAATATCCCACAAAGAAAATATTGCCCACAGTAAACAAATGCAAAGTTTCGATAAAAATATCCTTTTTTCATTTTTTTACTTCCCTTGCTAAAGGGAAATATTATATTCGTGAAAAAGGACTCTACGAGATGGCGGCATTTCCTCATGTTTTAAAATCGCGAGGTTACGAAAAACATAGTCCTCCATAACCTTGGGTTTTTTGCCTGTTTCTTGGCATGGTAACTCTTGAGCGAAATGAAATATCGATTTTAAATTTGGTACACATATAACACTCAAAGTACGAATGGAACCTATAGTTTTTAGGCAATATCTGTAAAGGGAGTGGGGGTGGAAGCAGTGTGAGTTGATAAAGTTTGTTAACTTTTTATATTGTGAGAATTTTTCTTGGTTTTGAATTTATATAGTCAAAAATTTTAAGCATAATTATTTATGGTCAAGCATATAAGGAATTAATAAGTTAAGGGATGGAATTAGAGAGGGTGCTTCGTACATTTCGTGTAATACGTACTTTTCAGGGTTTTTTGATTTGAAGTATCTAAAAATTGTTATTTTAAATTTTAATAGAAATAGAGTGTAGACGGAATACCAAGTTTTCGTTGTAAATCTCTTTGAAGTTTTTCTCTGTGAAGCTTTTTTTATGATTGATATCTATCCATAAATACCTAGCATTTAAAATATCGTGGATTTTAGATTATCTCAATTTAAAGCTACTTGTTGCAAGGGAAGTACTAGATAAATCTTCAAACATTTTAAGGTAGTTACCAAACATGGTCATAATTTACTTCAATGGATGTCCATAATTACAAATCTGTTTTCCCTAAAATCAACTATAACTATTTTTTTCGTAAAAATAACTATCAGTAATTACAATAAATATAGACATTTTGTCTGCTGTTTTCCTCTTTCGGTACTGCATAAAAATGGCTAAACAAATCTCGATGAACCGTTACATGAAGATATGGTAGATACAAGGTAGGTTTATGAGCTACATTTTATTTTGGAAAACCATATGCATCGTACATAACAAAAATAGAAAATTATTTTATTGAATAAATTTGAAATGTGCTCAGCAGCAGAAACATATTACTGGTATATATATATATATATATATATATATATATATATATATATATATATATATATATATATATATATATATATATATGTCTGAAACTATTGGGCTATTTTTACGGATTTTAGTATCATTTGAAAGCCCATTCTATTCTCTTTCTAATGATACCAAATTCCATAGCATACCTCAATGTTTTTTACTGATTAAAATAATTGAAGGGGGAAACAAGGAGAACAATGATTGAAAATAGGGGTAAAAGAAACGAAAAATTAAACAAATTTTAGGTTTAATAATTAAATTTATTGTTAAAAACCAAAATAAATATTTTGTATTATCCTCCTAGCCTTTATTACTGCTTCCAGTCGGTTTTTCACGGAGCGGGTAAGCTTTTTCACATCTCTGTGAGATTCTTCCCCACTCTTCCGCCATCGCAACCTTTAAGTCCCTCAGCGATGCAGGGGCTGGATTTCTGGCTCGAACCCTTCTTTTGAGCTCATCCCACATGTGCTCGATTGGATTTAGGTCAGGACTCCGCGCAGGCCAGTCTAATGTGGATATTCCCACTTCCGCCAGATATTGCTGCACCGATGCAGCAGCATGTGGCTTCGCACTGTCGTGCATTAGCACGAAGCTATCGCCAACAAACCTTGGGTAAGGAACGACGTGTTCCTGCAGAATCTTCTCGATGTATCGGTGAGTAGTTAATCCACCGCTACGAGTCTGATCAGTCACGAAAACCAAATCGGTTTTTGCATCCAGTGAGATGCCTCCCCACACCATGACAGGACTTCTTCCATAGACGACCGTTTCAGTAATACAGCACTGCGCATACCACTCCCCAGGCCTCCTATAGACTGGTCTTCTTCCATCATTGCCATGTAGGCACATTCGGGACTCGTAGGATAATAAAACGGAGCGCCATTGCTCTAAGGTCCAGTCGACATGTTCTCGGGGAAATCTGAGTCGCGCTTGTCGGTCGGCTGCTGTCAGTTTGGGTCCGTTAGCTGGTCTTCGGAGTTAGGTTAACTTCTTTGAGTCTTCTTCTGACTGTCCAATGACTAACAGTCTGACTACGAATTTGTCGGAGCGCCTGCTGGACCTCGGCGCCGGTCAAGTGACGATTTCTTAAAGTTGTGTTCACAATGAAGCGGTCGTCTCGCTCCGAGGTATTCCTTCTTCTTCCTGATCCTGGCCTCCGTGTAAAGGCACCAGTTTCTTGATAACGTCTGTAGACTCTGGAGAGAGCTGACTGGCTCAGGTGCAGTTGCGCAGCGACTACACGTTGACTATGCCCTTCGTGCAATAGGACAATGACTTGCGCGGCTTCTTCCGGGATAGTATCCATTTTTCGGTGACGTAATTAGTGATACCAGAGATGTCGACAGTTCAAGTTCCGATATAGGATAGGAAAATGCAGTTGCCTGTGTTTTTATAGGGATGAATAGCGCGCAACGAGTACGTTACTGAGCGAGCAAAAACGGTTCTATTGAGTAAAACCGTTTTAATCAGTAAAACCTTTTGGAAATCCAAATGTTTTTGGTATTATGGGAAAGAGTAGAAAATCAGCATTCTAATGATACCAAAAATAATACCACTGTTTGAAAATGAAATACAACGACCGGTATTAAATGATGCAAAATCGTTTGAGTCAATTTTTTTGCTCACCAGTGAATATATATCGTGAAAGCCTAAAATCTAAAAGCATCGGGGGCTATTTTAGACTACCGACCAACCGAAGAATTGTTACTAATAATTACGGCTAGACAGCGGTTAGGGTTCTAACCCAGTAATAAACATTTTTATCAGTTACTAAAAAATAACAAAATTCATACTTTCGCAACGACGGAGGGAAGGTGTGATTTTAATTTTTTTTTTCACGCACGTAGCTGATGAGTTTTGAACATGTATTTTCATTTTCGTGTTCCTTCTCAATAGCATCCAAATTTTCATCAGGTATTCCCTTTTCATTACTATCCTCGTATGTAACAATATCTTCATTAGTACTTTTTACAACTTCTTCATAATTTTTTTACTTGCTCTCGGCTATATTCTCCACCTTCAACGAAAAATGTCGGTAAAGACCCAGTTAACAATTTTGCCTCTTCAGCCTTCACTTTCTTTTAACTTTTTTTTTTGAAAACCACTTGGACCGGCCCTCTTCACTAAAATAAAAAATGTAATTGTAAGAGGATTTCTATCGCGAATTTTATAAAAATACCGACTAGACTTGCTTCAAGAAACTATTGAGACAAAATAAAACATTTTACTATATATTTAATTGGCTAACGGTTTGTCAACTGTCGCCTACAATTTATTGATTGATTTGCTCACTCACTTCAATTTTTTTCCGCAATTCATTCAGGTAGTAGGACACTTAATAATAAATACACAGTCAGTCAACTTAATTAATTTTATATTAGCTTTGGCTGTCTTATCTATTAATTTCTTCTTCTTCTTCCAACTGCTAGCTAGGCACTATTGCCTGTTTTCTTTGTTCCCTGCTCTATAGATTGTCGCTCCATCTCTTTCTTGGACGTCTATTAAATTTTATTTTTGAAATCCACGCAGTTCAATTAAAATAAACGAGCTAATAAGAAATTGACATTTTTACTGGGCTAGCTGATATATAATGTACGTATTGGGTAGTTACTTTTTCCTTCAGGACATGTATTAAGTATACCCTTCCTTCTTAATCCGAACCTCTTAGCAGAGGTGTGGTGTCTGTCAATAGCACTAAGTCCTTCCACTGGTTTCTATCGTCACCAAGATGAACTGCATCATGCACTCCAACTCCAGTTAGCTCCCGAACCTGATTCGACCACTGACGTAGAGACCGGCCTCTGGGTCTACGGCCGTTTACTTTTCCTTTTATGACTAGCAGCTCCATATCGTTATTCCGCCTAGCTATGTGGCTAAAGTATCACAAAATTTTTTCATGGATGGTGTCAGTTATTCTTTTAGCTACTCCTAGTTCGAAATATTGGTTCTGTGCGCAGTCTATGGTAAACGCAGTAGTCTTGAGCAGTCCCTTTTTTTAAGCGTCCATGTCTCTGCGGTATATAGAAAAATAGAAAAAACTAGAAAATGCAGGAATCGAATTTTTGTTGTTTTAGTATTTCTGGCTCAAAACTTCCAGAATTTGTAATTAAAGAGCCCTGATATGTAAATTTATCAACTTCATAGTTAAAAACTTTCTTGATATTGGGGTGATTTTTGTTGGCTCTGTCTATGATCATAATGTTGGTTTTAGATTGATTTATCCGTAGTCCCTCGCTGTGATTGTAGCATGATACGCTCAAGATCTTCGATGTTTTCGGCGAAGATGGCAATGTCATCAGCGTACCTCAGGTTGCTTATAAGCCTTCCATTTACTGAAATGACCCCATCGTAGTTTTCCGTAGTTCTTCTCATGATATATTCTCCATAGATGTTAAAGAGAACAGGTGACAATATGCAACCCTGACAAACTCCAGAGTGGACTGGAAAAGGTTCTGAGAGGACGTTATTCACCTGGACTTTCGCCGTGCTGTGTTTATAGAGTTCACTGATAACGTACGAAAGGTGGATAGGAACTCCCATACCATTTAATACCTTCCAAAGACAAGGCCATTTCACCGAGTCAAAAGTACGCTGATAATCAACAAAGCAGATATACATTGAAACATTAAATTCTCCAGTTGTTTTAATTAGTCGGCGTAAATTCAGAATATGCTCACGAGTGCCCTTACCTTTTACAAATCCGGTTTGTTCTTCGCCTATTTATGGGGATAGGTCGGGTCTCAGTCTCTCATTTAGCATGTACAACAGTACTTTACTGCAATGAGAGGATAGTTTGTGCACTTGGTTGTAGACTCTTCTCTGTGAAGTGGAACAAAGATGGATTCGTATCACTCTGCTGGCCAGACCCTGTCTCCCAAGTTTTTTGGCATATGTTCCTCCACCCCTGCTTCACCCAGATATCTTACACTCCTCCAGATATCTTATGCTCCGCACCTGTTTCATCCAGATATCTTATTACTTCGTTAGTTATGCCATCCGGCCCCGGTGTTTTACTATTTCTAAATTTATAGGTAGCATATTGTACCTCTGACCTCAACATCGATGGTTCAGACACTTCAGAATTTGACCAGATTCGGATAGAAGCTGCGTTACCAGCAAAAAGATTCTGGCGGTATTGTTTCTCTTTAATACAATCTGTTTCTGTAAGAACCTCATTATTACTATTCCGTATAACCACAGTCGCAACCGAAATATTTCACTTTGTTGAACAGATCATTAGTTTGTTGTTATAGCGACTGTTCCTCAATTTCTTTGCAGATGTTCTGAATGTGAAGGGTTTTATCTTGTTTAAAAGGGCGCTGGATGTCTGAATTAAGCACTTTTATGTTGGATGGTGTTTGAGTCAGACTTTTTGTTAACTTCCTGCGTTGCACTACAAGATCAAGTGGTGCATTTTCCATCTAGTGTTGGCGTGTTTTGGTTGCTGGTGTTTAATAAGTTTATTGACAGATTTGATGGGTCCAGTATTTTCCTGCCTTCCACAATTCATCGGGAGTCTCAGCGTTTAGAACAATAGGTGGGGGTTTACACGCGAGAGCACTAGCTGTGACATGCTCGCCGATAGTGAGTCTACCTTTTTAGGGGTGATTCTAGGAGTTTGGAATTTTATCGCAATTAGCGCAGAGAGACGCTCGTGATCGGACGAGCATATAGCTCCCGGACGTGTTTTTCGCATTCCATAGTGTCGTTCGCCATCTCTGCCTTATTAGAATGTAGTCGATTTCGGTGCGGTATCTGCCATTTGGTGAGGTCCAAGTATATAATCTTCTCAGGTGGTGAGAGAACAGAGTGTTTCCAATACCTAGATTATGCTTCTGTGTGAATTGCACTAATTGTTTTCCGCTGTCGTTTCGTTCACCCAACCCGTATTTACTCATCACACTCCGTAGGTGAATATTATCATTATCCGCCCCAACTTTGGTATTAAAGTCGCCCATTAATATTAGTACCTGTTCGTTAGGTACTTCTGCAGCAATTACATTCAACTTAGTCTAGAAATTTTCCATGATATCATCACTCGCTACTGATGTAGGCACCTATATTTATATAAAGTCGTTTTCACTGGCTTTGTATTTAGTGTTACAGAAATGATACGTTCGTTTATTGGTCTATATCCAATGACCACAGGGATTAGTTTTTTGAGTATCACAAAAGCAACTTCACAGAAGGACCTCCAGAGAAATGCTACGTATTACGTATATATACGAGTGTTGAAGTCACTAACCTAAGAATTTTATAAATACACACATAAACTGTTTTAATTACACTTATTTTGTACACAAACTAACTGCAAGTCAGTCTGGAAATCCCCAACACGCTACCTATTGCGCTACCACTCAAAGCACTCATGAGATTTAGGAATTTCCTCGCCATAGCTACAGTGTTACCAGTTTTATTTTTTAATTTCCCACACGTGAACCTGAAAAATTATTGACAAGAGAAATTATTATGTTCACGCCAAGTCTGAACCTTTAAGTATATTTGATAAGCGCATTTTTTTTGTAGTTATTAGTTAGTTTTTTTAAGCTGAAAATGGCGGCCCCCTGTTGGTGGGGCCCGGGGCGGACCGCCCCTGTCGCTTCTTCCCTTAGTCCGCCACTGATCCTAGGTATTTTGAATATCATTGCAATCATCCGAGCTTGTTTTAGGACAAATGTAATCTTAAGTGCTGATTGGCTAGTCTAAGCGTCCATTTATATATCTGTTCTGACTAGTTAGTACCTAGGTTCTTAATAAAGTACCACAGAGTTAGGAAAGGAAAGAAATGATAAGGCATATTTATTTAGAGTAGGTGTTTTAATTTTATTATCTTACTATAGACTACAGGTAGTTGTCATGGCACAAGTGTTTTATTATTTTGAACTGTTTATGAAATTAGGCATTTTAAGAAGATTACATTCGTCCTAGAAATTCGAGTGTTTGTAATGGTCCTGAAAATAGCTAGGATCAGTGCGAAATTCTTTCTTAGTTTCCAAATATTCGAACCGTGGCGATCGTCCTAGGATTTTCGCAATGATCCTTTTTTTTTGATTACCCTGAGACATATTTAATAAAAAAAAACTATTAAAATTGAGTTTGTATAGTATTATAAATATCACACATGTACAAAAATATTAAACTATTCAATCACTTTTGTGCTAAATTTTTGTAAAATGATGTAACACAATTTTACTTGTTTCTCTAAATTTATAATCCATCTATATAATATATATAAAATGCAACGTCTCTCTGTCTGTCTGTCTGTCTGTCCGTTAGTGCGCTTATCACTGAAGAACCACTTATCCGATTTACGTACTTTTTTTTTTAAAACATACATATGTTCTCTGGCCAGGTTATAGGCTATATTCTATTACGATAGGTAGCATAAGGAATGAGCAGTCACGATAATAGTGAATGAAGTCGGAAAAAAGTTTGCCGCTAGCGCGTTCCCTTGCAATACACAGCTTAAACTATTAAATATGGAACAACATTACATATCAGAGAATATCTATAATCTATAATATATATAAAATGCAATGTCTCTCTGTCTGTCTGCCTGTCCTTTAGTGCGTTTATCACGCGAGAACGCGAGAGTCTTTTTTTAAATTCATACATATATTCTTTGGCCAGGTTATATAATAATAATAATAATCTATACCTATAATGTATATAAAATGCAACGTCTCTCTGTCTGTCTGTCCGTTAGTGCGCTTATCCCTCGAGAACTACTTATCCGATTTACGTGATTTTTTAAATTCATACATATGTTCTCTGACCAGGTTATAGATATATATATTTTATTACATCTATAATATATATAAAATACATCGTATCTCTGTCTGTTTGTCTGTCTGTCTGTCCGTTAGGGCGCTTATCACTCGAGAACCACTTATCCGATTTACGTGTTTTTTTTTTTAATTCATACATATGTTCTCTGGCCAGGTTATATAATAATAATAATAATAATCTATATAATATATATAAAACGCGACGTCTCTCTGTCTGTCTGTCTGTCCGTTAGTGTGCTTATCATTCGAGAACCACTCATCCGATTTACGTGTTTTGTTTTTTTTAATTCTTAATTTAATATATATCAAAAAAAAATCTATAATATATATAAAACGTAACGTCTCTCTGTCTGTCTGTCTGGCCATTAGTGCGCTTAGCTCTCAAGAACCACTTATCCGATTTAAATCTTTTTTTTATAAAATACAAAGGGAATAAACAGAGGCAAAATGCTAATATGTAGGAAAAAAGATGGAAGTTTAGCAGTAAGCTTGGCAGAAAGACTGAATAGATGGGCGGAATACTTTAAAGAAATATTAAATGGAGATAAAAATGAGGAGTTGAATGAGAAATAGGAAGCAAAAATAACTGAAGGGCAGGAGGGAAAAAATAAGAGACATATCCAAAAAAAAATAAGGCCCCGGGTGGAAATTATATAACAGTAGAAATGATAAAAGCTGGAGAAGTAGATCTGGAAAATGAACTATGCCGGTTGGTGCAAGAAATATGGGAAACAGAAAAGATGCCAGCGAGCTGGAGAGAGTCGCTCATTTGTCCAATATACAAAAAAAGGAGAAAAAAACTATATGTGCTAATTATATACCAATAGCCTTTCTGGATGTCGTGTACAAGATAGTAGTGGTGACTATCAAAAACAGACTAGAAGAGAAAGCCGAGTCTATTCTGGGAGAGTACCAGTGTGGATTGAGGAGAAATAGTTCGGTTACAGGCTAGATATTTTCGATTAAGCAAATCCAAGATAATACCTTAGAACAAAATTTGGCACTATACTTTGTCTTTGTGGATTTTAGAGAAGCATATGACTCTGTAAATAGAGAAAGACTCTACAAGATAATGGAAGAACTAAAAATTCCGGGTAAATTGATTCGCATGATGAGGATGACCCTGAATGACACAGAAAATAGTGTTGGTTGAGGGCAAAGTATCAGACAAGTTTAATGTGAAGAGAGCATTAAGACAGGGGGATCCATTGTCGACATGTCTATTTAATTTGGTACTAGAGAAGATTATCTGGGAGTCAGAAATAAAAACAAATGGAATTAATATATCAACAAACTTGCCAATGCTTGGCCTATGCGGATAATGTAGCAGTGATTGCAAGAGCAAAAGAGAACCTCAAAAAAGCCATAAGTAGGATAGAAGAAAGGGGAAGGATGAGAGGACTAAAGATAAATGAGGAAAAAATAAAATACCTGGAAATTACAAAGAAGAAGGATAATAAAAACAACAAAAAAGTTTAGATATAATAAACAACTTAGGGAAAAGATATATGTTTGAAAAAGTAGACAAATTTAATTATCTGGGAGTAACAATAACAGAAAGTGGGCAAGAAAGGACGGAGATACAAGAAAGAATAGCAAAAGGACAGATATGTTTGGGGGCAATGAATCCAATATTGAAATCAAAGAATGTATCAAGAAAAGCAAAAGAAAACATATGCGACAGTTGTCAGACCCACGGTGACATATGGATACGAAACGTGGAAACTGAATGCAAGAGAAAAGGAGACGTTGGAAGTGTGGGAAAGGAAAGCTTTGAGAAGAATCTATGAAGGAAGGAAAGAAGAGGGACTGTCGAGAAGAAGAACAAACTACGAATTAAAATGCCTATATATGAAACCTCTTATAAGCCAAATCATAAGAAGCCAGCGATTAAGATGGTTAGGACACGTGGCAAGGATGAAGGAAGAAAGACAGGCAAAGCAAGCCCTAATAAGAGGAGTGGTTGGAAGAAGAGGCAAGGGTAGACCTCTATCTACATGGATTCAGGCAGTAAAGCAAGATCTGGAGTTGATGGGAATCCTGCACTGGGAAAAGCTAACATGAGACAAAAAGAAGTGGAGACAATTATGCAACCAAGCAATGTGCCTCTTAGGCCCCTCGAGCTATGTAATAATATAAATATAACGAATAAGCAGTGACGATAAAGGTAAATCAAGTCCACGCGAGCGGAGCCGCGGGCACGGCTAGTTAGTTAATAAAATAACCTCTCAAATTTTGAAAACCGCAATAAAATTTGTAGACTAATTTCTGAAATATTCAATTTTAAAATTCCTGGTATTCTTTGTTCTTTAGCAATTTATTTATATTAATTAACATGTTATCAGGTTTTATTGGGATAACAACTGTCGGACTTTACATTTACCATACAGTATCTTAACATTCAAACTGTAACCTGTATTTCCCAGTAATGTTTTGACGTTTCATAATTCATCAGAAGTCGCGTGCACTTGACCACAACAATACATACTTTAGTAATGTACGCGCGTAATTTCCTTCAAACGATGTTTTCAATATTAAATTCAGTGTATAGTTTATGAATTAAAAATGATGACAAGAAAATATTTCTTTCGTAACTAGTGATAAGATTGATTTTTATTAATATTAAGTACTTTTAAAGTTTTAGCAAAACCTTACTGAATTTTTATCGTTTCACACAACTAATCTGATATAACATTGTTAAGATAGATAAATTAATAATTAATATATAATAATAGGGAGTTTCCTTATAATCTTTATTTGTTTCTCAGACGTAATAACGCGGGTTTAGTGTAAAATTTGTAATTCCTATAGAGTAAAGAGCAGTACTATAATTTAGTCAATATGGGTTGTAATTCTTCGAAAGTTGAAGGAATTGAATGTGAGTTATTTTTTGTACTCTTAATCGTAGAAATGTGTTAAAGTTAAGTTACGTTTTTCATTTAAATACTACCTTAATTTAAACTTGTACTATTGCCAACTAGAACAACGCACTAGTAGGATTTTTTTCGCTGATTAAGTAATTGATTATAAATATTCTTTTCCCAATTAATTGAGATTTACAAACAATTTCGAATATAAAATTTGATAAGTGTATCTGTTATGATTTTGAAACGGTTATCAAAAATCACTAAAATAAAGATTTATAAACTTTGTGCTTTACGCGATATTCTTCTTTTATCTGATCTCTCTACCTCTGATTTTTCTCTGAACAATATCTTGTAGGAATATTTGCTATTTATTATGATATGGCTGTAGATAGAATAAAATATTACTAAAACATGGTTTAAAAATGCCTACAGCTGTTAGGCTTCTTACCGGTCCGTTGTGTATCTGCCTTATAATAGGGTTGTGGAAGGTTGATATCCTGTAAAAAGGACTGTAAGCTCCCCGGTCGAATCCTCGTAAAACACTCTTGGTCCAGAATTATTGGAGATCCCAGATAAATTGGTCCAGCCATAGTGATTGTCAGACAAGTCATAATTAGATGATGCGCTGGTTTTCGTTCTCCAAGCACCATATACAGAGATCATCTTTGACCCCAATGCGAGTGAGATACTCATTCAGGTGGGAATGTCATATAAGGATTGCTGTTACCGTCTTCAGGCGTTTCATTCTTAATTTCAGCAAATAGCTCGTTTATTTAAGGTTAGGTCCTAGGATACAACCCTTTCGCGGTACCTTGTTATTATTATAAAAGTAAAATAAATAGAAATAAAAATAATCCAGGGGTTTATTGGAACAAATGTGACAAAGAAAAGATGTTTTAAAATGCACAAAACTGTGGGTACACGAGGCTACCTTTTTAGTTGTTACAAAAACGACGAAAAAAAAAAATACAAATCGTTTTATTGTTTCTTAAAATATTAGCCTTTAAAATTTATACACTTTTACCAATTCCCGAAACATTTTTTCCATTCTGAATTTGGTACCTCAAAAACATGGTTTTGGAAGGATTCAACAGCTTCTTGAGGTGTTGAAAATCGCTGTCCATGCTTTTTTTTGACATTTGGGAACAAAAAGAAGTCGTTAGGCAATACATCAGATGAATACGGGCAATAAGATATTAATTCGATGTTTTTCTTCTTTAAATAATCAATTGTTTGACGTGCTGTGTGAGAGCTGGCATTGTCATGATGAAGAATGATGTGAGGTTTTCGGTTGTTTTTGGCGATTTCATCGATGACTTTTGGCAAACAAATTGTTGTATACTATTTAGCATTAACTGTTCTTCGTTCCTCTAAAGAAATGGTTGCAATCTGTCCAGTATAACCAAAGCAACAAGCGATCATTTTCTTGGAAGTGTTTCACGAAGAAACTATTTTTGTTGAATTCGGTTCATCTTGGAACACCCAACAGTTGATTGTTGCTTAGTTTTCGGCCAAGTTTCGTCTCCTGTCACGATGTTGTATACGGATTTTGCATGTCCTCGGTTGATTTTTTTGAGCAATTCCTTACACCAACTGACATGAGCCTGTTTTTAAGTTTCGTTCAAATTATGCGGACTCCATCGGGAACAGATCTTTTTCGCATCTAAATGTTCATGCAAAATCGAATGTACTACAGTCTTCGATATGCCTAAGGATGCCTCTATCTCACGGTAAATCACATGCCGATCCTCTTCAATCATGTTGCACACAGCATCGATGTTTTTTGGAACAACAACAACCGATTTTTGGTCGACCGTCACGAAATTCATCGCTGACGTTAATACTACCATGACGAAATTCTGCAAACTAATTGTAAACAGTCTTTGCTGATGGCGATTCATTACCAAAAAGTGAACGAAACGATTCGAGGCATTGTTGTTGGGTAAGGCCTTTACTAAAATCGTAAGAAATCATCCAATAAAAATCTTCACGTGAAATTTATATTTGTTCACAAAACGCCCACTGTAAGCAAACTACTCGGCCAGTTTCTGAGCTGCTACTCTTTTAACAATTATAAATGTGAAATTTTACAATGATAATGTCACATCTCAATGGCCTCATCTATTAGTCATTTGTAAAAACTTAAAAGGCGGCCGTCGTATTAATTTAAATATAAATGTAATAGATGATTTATTTTCGTAAATATTTCAAGCAATGTAATAAATAATATTCCGAATATTCCTTCGAATGAATATTTAAATTCTACTAACGCTTAAATTTAATCAAGTAACTTACATTAATGTAAAGTATGTCCTAAATAATCTATAAAACTAAAATTCTCTTGATCACTTTCCTTTTTCTATCTTAAATATATCCACAAGGGAAGTGATAATTGTTCCAATAACCATCGCCAAATTTTTGTCGTTCACATCGTATTTAAAATATTCGAAGGTCTTTTAAAATAATCTTTTTTTAAACATCATTATGGCTTTAGAGAAAAAATCTACTGCTATTAATGCCATCTCACATGTGTTTAATAACATTGTTGAGATATGAAAGTGGTGAATTTGTATGATCAACATGCCACTTGCATAAAGCTTTCGGCTGCATAAGCCACGAAAGATTAATAAAAAATTTGAAAAATTTGATCATATTTAAACAATAGAACATATACAGATAATGATAACACTTCTGATGTAAAAACTATTTTAAGTGATGTCGCGCAAGTTTATGTCTCGAGGCAATTTTATTTTTAATTTACATCAATGATTTAGAAGCCGGTAATGAGAATATTAATATTGTTTTATTTGTAACGGACACTGTCTGAATGGATAAAAACAAAATAAGAAGTAAAGCAAAAGCCTTTATAAATATAACTACATAAATGGCACAAAATTCGTTTCAATTAAATAAACTGACACAAAACAAAAAATACAACAGCCAGTCTCATATTTTGTCAAAACCAGGGAATTTTTTGCAGTAAATCGATAGTTATCGATTTTTTTCGATCGATCGATAATTTAAAATTATCGATAGGTAGGTTGTTATCGTTCATCGATGTCAGAACTCAAATCATAATAGTAATTATTCTTAAAGTGTTTTTTATATGTATTTTAATCCAAATTTAGACTCGATTTACCATTTAGGATTACGCAAAAATATATTTGTGATTTCTAACATGTCAAAGTTGGTATGTATTAATGTGTTACTAATTATTTAACTGTATGTGACATGCGCATCACCTATGGTCTTTTAATTTCTGGCCATATTTCTAGTTTACAATGTAAAGAATAAAATAAAATAAAGGATAAGATACAGGGACGATGTTAGGAATACTTTTGTTCTCCTGTAAATTTTAACTTTGCTTTGTTTATATATATTACTATGTGCTCCTGACAGAATATATCTCTTTAGCACATAGACTAGCATTCTAACAAAAATAACAAGAACGAACAGACATTAACATTGCTTTCCTAATACTTAAAGCAAGTGGAAATGGCCTAAATTACTACTTAAAAATATATTTTAATGAACTACATGAGACAATAACATTTAGAAGAAAAAATTAAAATTTCCTTATTCTAAAAGCATGTTATAGTATAAGTAAATAAATAGGAACCCGGCATTTTGATTTTTAAGAATCAGTGATTTCTTTAACGTTCTTTAATAATTTCATTTTGCACTATTTTTGGTTGTTTTGAATGTGATTACTTACAGTGATTGTCTGAATTTACATATTTTTTTGTATTATTTATTTGTTTGATGTTGTTAGTCTATATGTTATATTTTATATTATAATTTATCTTATTTTTGTTTTGTTCATTTTATAAATAAAATTTTAATTTACTGTATTTTATATATATTTGAGAGAGCACGACATATCTATCTATCTATTTCGTTCCAGTCCCCGACGAACGTGTTGTTCACTGCGATCACCGCACTCCCTCGTGATGCACGAGATTCCTAACAAGGATTCAGATCCGGTAGAGCTCATTAAAACCTCCTTTTTAGTCAGTATGTAAGCGATCTCATTTCCGTGATCCCGCGTATGCTCAGATCCCCAGAGTGTCTCTATACGCTAAGCTGGATAACTAGTCCTTGCACTCGCTTAACAGTTGCGAGCTTACCCTATCCCATGCATGGGTATCAGGCCAACAGTATAAAAGAAGTTTTTTTAAAAATCAAGATTTTTCGGTGAAATAGAGAAAAGGGCTGCGATAGCAAAACATACTAATTAGGGGTTCGCTGAGCTTCCCAAATTTACGAAAGGTTGTAAAATGTAATTTGGAGAAGAAAGAACGAGTAGTCAAAAAGTTTTTAAGTAATTGGCTTGGGACAAATTAGTTCCTTAATATTTTAAAACGTCGCAAAAATTCTTATGACCAAGGTTTAGCTACTAATATCATAAAATAAAGAATTGTGTTTTACAGACTATTCACTCAAATACCGGCTACTCAACAGGAAGTACAAATCCCTAAAAGGCGCAAAAACTTCAAAGACCACCTCTTTTGTCTAATTCTACATACTATATATTATATCATGTCCCTGACATCTGTTGTTGCTGTTTACCCAGGAATGCCCCCAGCTACCCACTATTTGACATTCCAAAATTTATACTGAGTTACATATTCCGTTAAGAAATAATAACGTAATTCTTTAGTCTATGCAAATATTATCCACGTGCGCTCAACTGTATTAAAATAAATGATTGCGAGATATTGTGTTAGTGTGTTTTGCCAACCCTGAAGAAACTTTCTCCAAAAACAACCTAACCACCACGATCATTGCGAGACCTCTCTGACTTGATCATAAAAATCAGTATATCACTCCACAGCAGAGTGACAGCGTCCTTCCTTTGGAGCACTGCCGTTTCGAAAATGTCATACCTCAGACCTTCTAACGCCTCGCTTGCGTAGAAAAAGTGGAGCGTCTCTTCCTCGTCCTCCAAACAGGCTTGGATTATTGGATAGTCATCCACACCCAGCTACTGCTGCTAGATGTCTTCTTAACCTATAATATCATGTGAGAATCCCCAGAAGGGGGTTCTGGACGTGTTTACTTCCATCGAGAATCATTCTAAACGCGTTCTTCTAGGAACTTCGTGGCCTGTCTGCACCCTGGGCTCTAATATTATGGTTCTCTCGAGCGTCGATCGGTCCATTTTTTGAGGCAAGTCCGACCTGTCTCTTGGATATACCTAAGGCAGATTTGGGTCTTCGAAAAGGAGTCATAACTCCAACTCCGGCGAACTCATCTACCACTTCTTTGTCTTTTAACTCCAAATGTCCAGAATGCTAATTTTGTTAGGAAACCTCCACACGTTACAGAACTTATATTTTCTGGATTTCCCTTATGTCTATTTAAACAGGCAAGCTTAGCTTCACTTTTCAATCGACATAACAGAAATCCTATTAATGATATTATTTTGGTAAAATATTGTTGATTTTACATTATGTCGAGAGGTTAATGTCTTTATTTAACCTCCCTTTAGGTCCGCTCTCTGTTCATAGATTGGTGAGAGGTACATACCAGAGTCATGATTAATGTAACGATGGATTCTTGAATTTTCCTAGGATAGAAAAAGGATTTGTTGCAAGAATTTTTGATTGGTCAAAGAGAATCTGGTGTCGTATTTCATACTGGTCGTCTACAAGTACTGAAGTGGAAATGTTACCAAGACCTAGTATATATATTTGTGTACCCGTTTCACCGATAAGGGTGTTACCGTAGCTACATGGGATAATATATACTCCTGAATTTTGACAGATTTGTAACGTGATAGTTTAGGTCAGGTAGATAATCTGTGTTTCCGTAGAATTTTGGAAATGTGCTCTGTGGCATTCATGGAAATACTATAATCGTAAGAGACTGATCTCTTCACTTCTCCTTTAGAGATGTATATTTTTAAATGGAAATACTGAAAATTGTTTGATTGGAGTGAGGTGTTTCAGATCTGATTGAACAGCTGTAGTCCAAATTTTGACGAAAAGCGCTCATTAAATGTTAACAGGCTGCATTTTGGTAGACATAATTTTTTGGATGTAGAATCCGATAAAAAAAAGTTTGCTGCTCTAGAGTGTACGCTAAGCCTATAAAGCTGAAAATATGAAAAATTCGGTTTTTCGCAAATATCTCGAAAAATAAAAAAGATATCGAAAAATTATTAGCACCATGTGAAAAAACTTTACAAAAAACGAGATTATTTTTTTCAGTTTTATCGTAATTAAAAAGAAAATTTAAAATAAAATGGCTGGTTTATCTCCTTCAGTTGTAGTGGGAATCATTCTTCCAACCTTATTTATGATTAAATTAACGTTTCTGTATACCGCTAAATATTTTGAAATTGGCTATTAAGGGGTTTCTTGAGGTGCTGATTAAGAATCCGGTGACAGACTTAAAAAATCCAAATTGGCGGATTCAATATGACGGCTAGAGAGTACGTAATTCATTTAATTTCTTAGAGTAATTTAGAATTTTGTGTTTTCAATAACTGTTTTCTTTATACCTGGATGCTTAAATGAAATATAAATACTTTATGCTTAAAGCAAGCTTTATCTTTCATTTTCCTTTAATTTTTTTTTATTTTAATTTTAAGTTGTATGATTAATAATAAGGCAAAATACGTTTATCATGAACCCTCTTTTAAGAGCAAAATTACAAACAAAGAGATTTTTTAAAAGTTTTTATTAACTTTCTAATATCAAGTATACTTTTAACTGTAACTAAAAAAAAATTGTCCGACTTTTTTTGACCATTTCGTATTGCTTTGAATGTAAAATTGCCGGCGGAGCACTACAGCAGGCAAATTTTCATATTTTAAAACTCAGTTTTTAAATGTGGATATTCTTAATTAATCTTATATTAAAGGATTTTTTTTCAATATTATATTTTAATAGATATTTGTAATTTACTGTATGCCCCTTAAAATCACGTAAACAAAAATTTCGTTTTAAGTTTTTACAAATTATAAAGCAACAAAAATAAAAACTATTATTATCATCGGAAATCTGAAAGTCTCCTCTTCAAAAATCTATCACTTTTTGAATCACCTATCCGAATTTTTAATAAATTCTCACGCTAATAAAAAAAAATCTCGAAAAAAATCCATATACTATTTTTTCGTAAAAGTTCCCACATGGTGCTATTAGTTTTTTGATATATTCTTTTAGTTTTCAAAATACTACCGAAGAACCGAATTTCTGATTTGATTTTGGATTTTGTGAGCTTAGCGTACATCAAACTTTAGCAAACTTTTTTTTATTGTATTCTACGTCCAAAAAACTACCTGTGTGCCAGAATGCAGCCTGTTGACATTTAATGAGAGCTTAAAACCCCTGGCGACTGGGCTACGGAGAAAGTTACGCCGGACTATAAACAGGAAAGTGTTTTTAGGAGGGATGAATATGCCAGGAAGCATTTAAATATGTGTGAGTGGGCTTTTTGTATACTGAGTGGCCCAAAGTAATAACTGACTTTCGATTAATAAGGATATTTAGAAAAGGGAGAGTATTATCAGGTGAAGTGGATATTTGGGTGTGATGAGCTGAGATGATTGAGAAACCTTTGAGTAGATTCTTGACCGTGTGGCCAAATTACGAAAGTATCATCAATGTAACGTTTTCAGAGTTTTGTTTTAGGGTGAAAAGTGTCGATAGCTTGTAGGTATAGTAAGTTCCGTATAGACATTTCTCAATTAGAGGTAGAAGATCTGATGGCAGGTTTTGGGCATGAAGAATGTCCCTTATAATAGATGCAGTATCGGGAATGGGAATTTTGGCAAAGAGAAATCCTATCAAAATTAATGTATAAAACCAGTTAGTTCTAGTATTAATTCTGTATAATCATAAATAATTTTAGAATGTGCTTCTAAAGTACTTTTTTACAACAAAATATTGATCTGTTATGTATGATAATGATACCACACGATTAGACTATATACTGGGTAGGCCTGAAGTTATTATGTATAACTTGATAATGAAGCCGCTTTAGATACCATAATGAAATTTAATAAATACCAGGTGTACAAGTATGAAATGCTGATTTCAGACAACAGATGGTGCACCAATGCAGTTTGTGCTATAAAGATTTGACACTGCGCCATTTTGTTGTGTCATCAACAAGTGTCAGATGCGCACGAGTGATAAATTGGAAAAGTGTGTGCATGGTGTTGAGTTGTTGTGTTCAATATGTCGAAATTTATACCGAACAAAGAGCATTCGCGGACAGCATTAATTTTTTGTTTGCATTTGAGGAAAACTGCAGTTGAATCATACCGATTACTTCGAGAAGCTTATGGTAAACATGCTCCATCGCAAGATACGTGTGAACGATGGTTTCGGTGTTTCAAAAGTGGTGATTTCGATGTTGAACGACAGGTAAATGGAAAAGCGCAAAAACACGTGTGACATTTTGCTCGCTCGGCACAAAAGGAAGTCGTTTTTTTGCATCATATAGTTACAGAGGATGAAAAGTGGATTTATTTTGAGGATCTCAAGTGCAAAAAATCATGGGTAGACCCAGGCGCACCATCTACATCGACCGCAAAATCGAATCGCTTTGGCAGAAAGACGATGCTCTGTGTTTGGTAGGATCAGAGGGGCGTGATCTATTATGAGCTGTTAAAACCTGGGGAAACGGTTAATACTAAACGTTACCAACAACAATTGACCGATTTGAACCGTTCGCCGCTTGAAAAAAGGCCAGAATACCGAAAGAGGCAACACAAAGTCATTTTTCTTCATGACAATGCTCCATCACACACGGCAAAACTAGTTCGCGACACCTTGGAAGCACTCAGCTGAGAAGTTCTACGGCTTACTCACCAGACTTGGCTCCTTCCGATTACCACTTGTCTGCATCGATGGGTCACTCACTTGCTAAGCAGCGCTTTGGTTCGTACGAAGATGTGAAAAAATGGTCCGATGAATGGTTCGCAGCAAAAGGGGAAGATTTTTACTGGCGTGGTATTCACAAATTGCCCGAAAGATGGGAAAAATATAACAAGCGATGGAGCATACTTTGAATAAAGCATTTTTTTATCATTCTTCCGAATTTAACATGTTTTTTTTAGAAAAAAAATCCGCATTTTATACTTGTACATCTGGTAATATATATAGGATATTTCATTCAAAATAAAAAAGTATCTCAGGCGTCCCGTAAAAACCTGAGTGACTGCCGTTTTTTTTTTTATCAAAAATGAGCATCACTCAGTAACTCAGCTCTTATAATATAATTTTCCTATCCACAATGGTGTACTCATGGTGCCGGTGATAGCGATGGATTCAGGGCCACCCGATATAGGGGTTTTTAACAAACCGCGAGTCTGTCTCCCCAAAAATTGGAGGTTTTTGACCCGGAACAAAAAACAGCATATAAGCAGCGTGCGCAAATTTTTTCCACCTAGCCGCTAAACGAAACTATTGCACACGCTGTAGTAAATCAATCGTTAACAAAAATATTTTGTAGCAATCGTAAAAAAAGTAAATGGTTCACTTAAAAGGTACTTTTGGGAAAAAAAGAATTTTATCACATATTTAGTGGAGTAATACAAATTCATTCATACAACATAACAATAAAATATTTTGTTTTATCATGGTCTTTCTCATGTATGTTTGCTCATCTTAATAAAAAGGATTAGCCGATTAGATAAAGAAACATGAAAAGATGATAAATTTTTTAAATATAAATAAGTACATTCGATCTTTTAACGTATTTTGAACCAATGACTAATTCTTTGGTTTATGCTATTACTAGCGACCCGCCACGACTTCGCACGGAAGTTGTTGCTGTTACGTTACTGTTTGACTCTTCGTTATAATTTAATTTTTTTAATAATCATGTAGACAAAAATAGCATATTTTTTTTAATAGAGTTTAAAATATTTCCTTATACACCACATTAAGTGTCTCTTTCCCGGGTGCCAGAACAAACGATTATGTTTGGATTTTTCACGTGGTAGGGCCACGTATAACTGGCCATACGAAAAACATTGAACGCTAAGGTCTAAACCAGCTACGTTTAATGATTGTCCCTGAGCTTTATTAATCGTCATTGAGAAACGCAGTTTTATCGGAAACTGGAGCAGTTTAAATTGATTTGGTTGGTTAGTTTCACAGCCTGACAGAATTGTGCATTCAATCAAATATTTTTAAGGGCCTTTATTTGTAATCTAGTGCGGTTGCATAACTTTTGTAAATTTAGGAGTCCTTACTTTTAGAATCAGTTTGTGAGCGGCGCGAATTCAGAAACACTCTTGTAAAATCTAAATTATTCTTCCATATGTTACAATTTAAAGAGTGTTTTTATCTTCGTTAAATTCACAAAACAAAGAACTCATTTAATTTGATATAGATTTATATTTTCCTATCTCAATTACATCCTTTAGTTGAACTATTTTAATACGTCTATTTTTAATCTCTTTACTTCGATAATCTGGGTTAACCTTTATAGGTAGACATATGCTCTCGCGTACTTTTTTTGTAGAACTATTTGAAGTGAATAATACTGCCATACATTTTTTTCACATATCTATAACTATTTACGCGCAGATAACTCTCCGACGATTGATTTTTTCCGACTTCATCGACATTCATTGTCATGGGTTCCCTAATTTACCCAAAATATTCAGAAATTATACACCTAAAACTTTCTTGTAAAACACTCTGTCCATTAGTGCGACCCGGAATAAAATCAATTTAGTAGTTACTGAGAAAATCGTGTACAGACAGATAGACAGACAGACAAACAGACAGGCAGACTTGGCGGGGGACTTTGTTTTAACTATGTATTGATTTTTAATGACATCCCAAAATAAAGGTAAATTGCTCTCATAAAAAAATATTTTTAGTATATCCCTCATGGTCTTTTTCATCAGCCGATCCCTCGTTCTCTAATAAAGACTGTTTGGTTTAGTCCTAGTCATCATCATCATCTTCTCGATAATAATAAGGACTTTTTGGCTTACTCTCTTCTACGTTAAGCCAGCTCTCTTCTAACCCCATATAATTTCGTTTTCAACATCTTTTTAACAAAAATCACATAAGAGCTTTTTGGTTAGACAACCGTTACCCCCTTCTACCCGCATATAAGGCCTTTCTCAACTACTTTTTAACGAAAAACAACCCATATATTTTTGACACCGTTTTTTACCAAAAACACCATATGTTAGGCCTTTTTCATCAATTTTTTACCAAAAAAACAACCCTATCAACTTCATTAACGCTTTTTTCACATCTACACAAGCATACGTCAACACTCTTCTAATGCCCTTTTAAAACCTTTTTCCAAAAAAACAGCCACTCTCTGATGCCTTTTTACAAACTTTTTATCAAACAAACTACTAAGTTCATTAAGGCCTTTTTCACATCTAACCTACCCCCATTAAATACTCAAAATGCCAAGATAATTCTAACAATAAACCTCAGTCATAATAAAGATTTTTTAACCGAGTCTACCACACCCCTCAGCACCGTAATAAGCACCTTTTGGTCAAACAATCCCTCATCGCTATTTTCATTAACGCCCGTTTGACCTACAATCAGCACCGCATATACACCTCGACGACGATGAACATCGAAAAAATACTACTTTACGCAGAGATCGCAACAATGTCTCACCCCTGACATGCGCACATAAATTGGAGTAGGTCCAAAAAGGCACAAAAAATGTAGATTTGAGACCTATAAGAAAATTCATGGGATTTTGCGGCAGAACATGGAGTGAGTTCAAAAATACCCTTGTAAAATCTAAACTATTTATCCATGTTATGATTTAAAGAGTTTTTTTATCCTCGTTAAATGAACAAAACAAAGAAAGCATTTAATTTGATAAGGTTTTATATGTTCCTACCTAAATTACTCTCTTTAGTTCAAGTATTTTAACACGTCTAGTTTTAATATTTTTATTTTGATAATTTGAGATAACTTTTGTAGATAGACCATATTGCCTTACATTGTTTCATGTATCTCTAACTATTTACGTAGCGTACGCGAAGGTATATCTCGGACGATTGATTTTTTTCCGACTTCATCGACATTTATCCTCATAGGTGGGCTAATTTAAACAAAATATCCACAAATTATACCGCTAAACCTTTCTCGTGAAACAGTCCATAGTGAAAACTGCAATAAAATCCGTTGAGTAGTTACTGAAAAAATTGCGCACAGACAAACACACAGAGACGCGGAACGTCAAAGATATATGTTAAACATTTGCTATCATTTATTTTTGTTAACTAAAATTATTATAACTTTTTTTTTTTCGTTTGTCATATACTGGCTCTTGTACTCTGAAGAGAATCTCGAAGACTTCCCCTAACAATCAAATTTCTTCATTTATCTCGACTTTTACTTGTTTGTTTGGGAAGTTAAAACCAGATAGAAATAAACTATTCACTAATGGTTAATTTTGCTTACTATTGACTATACATGATTTTTTTACGGCACACGTTGAAAGATCTGCTGACAAACAAAAAATAATAAAACCAAAGGCCGATCTGCATCTTCTGATACAGATGTGCTGCAGTCCGACTATACAAACACTTTAGGCAAGCATTTGTCGGCTATCAGTTTTCATTTTTAGTGTTCCATACGGAACACTTATAAGATCACTTCGGTATCTATCTGTCCGTCTATCTGTCACACTCGATTTTGTCCAAAGCTAGTTAACATAAAAAGTTGAAATTTGGCACTAATATAGAAATTGATGGCCTCATCAGAGCCGAATAGTTTTGAACTTTGACTTAAAATGTTAGTTTTGGGAGGTGAAATTGGAAATGAAATGAAAAAAAATTACAAATAAAAGCTTGTAAAAACACGAGTTCAAAATATATATAATGTAATACTTCCGCACACCTTTCTTTGTATTATTTCGAAAAAATTGCAAAAAATCGCTGCCCCCCTTATCTCGAAGGGTACTGATCAAAAAGTTTTGAAAAAATTGATAGATTGAACAAAAATTATTATGAGTGCATTACTTTTAATAATTTATCTGGTAGATAAAAAAACAAAAATTTCAAGGTTATTAGTTTTCAGTAAAGATCGGAAAAAAAACTTATTTGGAGTGTGTTTTTTTTGTGTGATGTCATTGATAATTTTATACCTCCGTGAGAAAAATTTTTATTTTAAAAGCCATCAGCATATAGAACACTAATTGCTCAAGTCCGACTTTGCTTGGCCGGTTATGTTTATTTTATATATGAAAGCGAAACTTTTATTATGAAAGAAAAGAAATCATGTTAATCAAAAATACAAACACTTTAAATATAAAAAACGCCACGTACGTTCGAGCAGACAGAAATTATACAGTCGTAATCAAAACAATTCTTAAGTTATTCGATGAGAGGATTTTTTATGTATATTATAGAATCAGTATGGGAGCACAGCTATTTACTATATAACAGACGTGTTAGTTCTCATAATGCACAAATCGCTCTCTGTCTCTGCAATTTGGAATTTCTACCACAAATATCTATTTTCTTTTTTCAACACATATAAGTACCAAGTACTTGACGCTACAACTAATGAACTGGTGAACTTGGTGATCTCAAAAATAGTATTTTTTTCATAAAAAAAAACATTGAAAATTGAAGTAAAAAAATTAACCAATCTTTTTTATTCTAGTTTATACTGGGGCTATTGTTGTGTAGAAGAACATATTAAAATTTCAGACCGATCGGTTAAATGGTTTTTAAGTTATCCTGCACGCCGATTAGAAAGACGTTGACTTGAGAAAAATGCATCGTTTTGACAAAGGAATTTTCACATATAAAATCTACTTACGTTTAATGAGCTATGTCTGCTGCATACAACATTTCTTCCGATTCCTTATTCGCTTCGTTCTCAAGTGTGCTTTCGTCTCTTCGTGTGATTCTGGCGGCATCGTGAGGTTGTGCTCGGCATCCCTGATGCACGCCTCGTCACGCTTCCGGGCGAGCTCAGCGGCTGCAGGTCCGGTTGTCATTCCCATGATCTCCATAAATTTTAATACTGCGGTGAAACCTTCATTAAAAATACACGCAGATGTGTAAGTAACAATTTCAATGATCTTTTTGTCACAAAAAATATGTTTTGGGACTAAGTGCCAAACACAAGAATTGAATGATTCATTCTTATTTTGTGTGTTATTCCTCAAAAACCGCTTCAAAAGATCGCCTGACGTCAAATCTTCATAAATAGATTTAAGAACTTGTTGAATATTATCATCCAGAGGAGGTAGGTGCTTGAACTCATTCAAAGTACTGGCGGCTTAGTGCTTTCGCCACTTACACCACGATTCAGCTCCAGGAAGGCAATATTTATGTTGTGGCCTTTTCTTTCTTCATTTTTTTAATTGAATCTGTGTGACGTCGAATAGCTAAACCATAGTAAAGTGATAAATCCTGCATTAATTTATTAGTTATCTGAATTTTTTATAGGTTCAGATCTCCTTTTTTTTCGGCGTTGGATTTCCTTTTCTAGCTTGGTTCCCTGCTTTCGTTATATTTTTTTGGATTCTTTTACTCTTCTATACATTCGTTTTTTAACATGCAAGACATTATTTTTTTTTCTATAACAAAATCATCTTCATAAAATTGCACATCTAAAATTGAAGTGAAGGTTTTGGTGTTCCTGTCACCGATGTAATACTTCTACTTTGCGTCATGCAAGTCTTCCGATCGCTGAAACATCTCGAGAATACCGTCGACCTCCATCTTTCCGGCGCTTCTTTTATGATTTACTGAACAATGTTCTTCATGCTCGTCCCAAAATACCTCAAATTTAACAGTATTTTCTATTCCATTTTCGACAAACATGACAAAAACGTGTTTTTACAATAACGTCTAAAATCTTATTATTATATTTATCAATAAGAAACACGATGCCCAAAAGAGACGTAGTCACGTTTTGCCAATAATCCGTCACCTGATACCAATAATTCATTTTCTTTATTACCAGCTGTTTTGTTTTTATCTTTCTCTTCATTGGCGGCTTTATTTATAACTACTTTGAATACAGCCTCAAATGCGATTTTAATATTTTCGATGATTTTATAATCAGTTGTTTCATAAAAGCCCATTTCTAAATTCATCCGGCCTCAAAAATTGCTCACTCCAGCGATTCCACTACCGAGCAATCTCATAAAAAAAAAATTAAACGTTTATTAATTCCATATGATTTCCCAATTTTGAGGCTAGATTCAATGAGTGTATCACCGCATTCACACACAACACAAGTCTTAAAACCTACTCCTCTTTCGTCCCGTTTGAAAAATTCCACGTCTCCATCACAAACATTACACTTCAACTTTTGTTGTAAAGTTGTAAAAACTAAAAATTGTACTATACAATAACGAAAAATCAGATCAGTGTTTGGACTCAAATCAGAAGTTTTTATAATTTTTTCTGAAGATGTACTGGCAAAATTAGAATTACTTTCATCTGAAAATCGATTAACATAAAACTGTCTTTTACGTGGTCTGCACACTCGCTTCGAACTATATTTCCCGTATTTTTTGTCCATTTTGCACAATATTAGCCGAACTTTTACTGAATGATGTTAGTCCTGCGAGCGATATTTTCGAGCTGGGAAGGCCAGCGTACTGTTTGCTTTGGAGCTACAGTTTTTGCCTTAAACTAAAAATATATTATACCATTATAATAAGCTCTCCTTTTGTCTGCTTTTATCTTTCTTAGAACCATAAAAGTAGCAGCAGAAATTTTCAGAGAATAATATTGAAATATAATACTTTCCAATAGGATACTTTCTAAAAAAAATGTAAAAAAAAACCCAGTAATATAACAATAATTAAGGCTGAGTGATATTGCCATAGTCTTGTGCGTATGTGTTATTATTAAGTTCAAATTTAAAAAAATTAGAGAATTCAGTTATTATCTCAATTTTAATTGTCACGCATACTGATTAAGCTTATCACTTCGTAAATATTATATACTTAATTAAATTTACTCAACACGAAATCTTTATAGACGAGAACGATGACAAACAAAAATGATTAATATAATTGAGAACAGTAGGTTGTATTGACTTAGCTATTTTGTTTCATTATCGGTCATGCAGTAGATAAACATCAATATTTGATTAATGTAAAATAACTGAAAACGGACAAGGCTCATTTTTTAGCAGTTTACCCACTGTTCTCTTATTCGTCAAATCCATCCCGAGACGCGTTTCGCCGTATAACGGCTCGGGACTGACAAACAAGAGAACAGAATTTACAGTTATGGGACACGAAGGTAGGATACAACGAAATGTACTAAGTACGCATACCTAATACTCCGTCGAAAGCTAACACAACCGCCTCCAAGCTAACAGAGTGGTTGACACAGTCAAAACTTAAAAGCAGGCAGTGCTTTTCAAGGGATCCTCCTCAAGCATATGTGGTTAATGTAAAATAACTGAAAACGGACAAGGCCGTATCACTAATGAGTCGTGATACAGCGAAACGCGTCTGGGGATGGATTTGACGAATAAGAAAACAGTGGGTAAACTGCTGAAAAATGAGCCTTGTCCGTTTTCAGTTATTTTACATTAACCACATATACCTGAAGAGGATCCCTCAAAAAGCGCTGCCTGCTTCTAAAAGTTCACCGTGTCAACTACTATGTCGTCTTGAAAGCTGCTGTGTCAGCTTTTGATTGAGTATTAGGTATGCGTACTTCGTTGTATCCTACCTTCGTGTCCCGTAACTTCTTAGATAAATACCCCTAAATTCTGTTCTCTTATTTATCAATCCTAGCCTGACTGTCGAGCCACGATACTGCGAAACGCGTCTCGAGATGAATTTGACGAATAAAAGAACAGTGGATAAACTACTGAAAAATGAGCCTTGTCCGTTTTCAGTTATTTTACATTAGCACATATGCCTGAGGAAGATCCCTCAAAAAGCGCTGCCTGCTTTTAAACTTTGACCGTGTCAACCACTCTGTCGGCTTGAAAGCTACTGTCAACTTTCGATGGAGTAATAGGTATGCGTACTTAGTACAATTCGTTGTATTCTACCTTCGTCTTCCGGAACTTCTTGGATCTTCGTAAATTCTGTTCTTTTATTTGTCATTCCTAGCTCGACCGACGAGCCGTGATACGACGAAACGCGTCTCGGGATGGATTTGACGAATAAAAGAACAGTGGGTAAACTGCTGAAAAAATGGGCCTTGTCCGTTTTCAGTTATTTTACATTGACCACATATGTTTAAGGTGGATCCCACAAAAAGCGCTACCTACTTTTAAGTGTTGACCGTGTCAACCACTTCGTCGGCTTGAAAGCTGCTGTTGTTAGCTTTCGATGGAGTATGAGTTATGCGTGCTTAGTACAATTCGTTGTATCCTACCAACAATTTTTGAGTTTAAGGTATAGTACTACCGAAATCAACAGATAATAAAAAAAATTATGTTAATTCAAAAATTTTTGGGTTTTTGATATCGGCAGATTTTTTAAAGATATAAACTGATCTGAACCTCAACCAAATCATAACCTATTCAGAAAATTAAAAATAAACTTTTTAGGTCGTCTACAAATACAGTTTTTCACCAAATCAACCATATCACCACACACACGGACAGACGATACTACTGAAGAGGCATCTGTTGAAGCAACCAAATTGTTAACCGAACTCTTCACTTTACACGCTACTGTTAGTTTCAAAAAAAAATACAACCCACTAATCTTAATACGCAGTAAAAAGTACCCGATATTATTTCACAGAGTATGTCATAACACAGGTCTTAATGATGCTAGACACCAAAAAATGTTTCTGGCGTTGATACTGAAATACTCGTTTTTAGTGTTCCGTACGGAAGATGACTTCCGTGGCGGTCTGTCTGCACACCTGAAACTATTTGACATAGAAAGTTGAAATTTGGCACTAATATAGGAATTGATGGCCCCATTAGAGCCGTGTAATTTTGAAAGTTAAATTTTGGCTATGGGGTTAGTTTTGGGGGGTGTCAAATGAAAGCTTGTCAAAAGACGAGTTCAAAAATATATTTAATATAATACATGCGCGCACTTCTCTTTGTATTATTTTTAAAAAGGTGCGAAAAATCGCTGTCCCCCCCTTATCTCGAAAAGTACTGATCAAAAAATTTTGGAAAAATTCCGCAATATTCTTTACAGAGGGTAGATTGAACGAAAATTATGACGAGTGCATTACCTTTAATAATTTATCTGGGATATGTTTTGTGAAGTCATTAATCATTTTATACTTCCGTAACAAAAATTTTTATTCCAAAAGCAAACAACGTACGGAACACTAATTGCGCAAGTCCAACTTGCACTTGAACGGTTATTTTATTCAGTTTTATAAACGTTTCAACTTGTTTTAGAGAAGTAATATATTTCCTTCTTACTGGATATGCGTTCGAGTTCAGCTGATATCTAAAATGTAAAAAGGCTATACCCAACAACTACCATTGCATTGCTTTCAGTTACATTGAATGTTATTATAATATAGTAGCCAACACACTTCAAATTCAAATTCAAAATAGTCTTTATTTTAAAAGTATGCCAGCATACAATAAAATAGTGTACACAACTAAGACTAAAACTACCTAACAGGATTAAACATTATCAAAGTATCTATAGAATTCTTCAATATTATATGGCTCGATTTTCAATAACAATCTAAAGATTTTTCTTTTTGAGTATTTTGAGATTTGTAATTAAATTAATATCATTTGGTAAAGTGTTATACAACTTTATGCATTGATAATGTGCACCCTTCTCTGTCATAGTCAATCGGTGGCTTGGGTAAGTATAGTTCATTGTTCTTGTGGCATATACAGTTTGTGACTCATATCTTTCAAATAAAGACCTATTTTTAAACAGGAATAGTATACATTCCTGTCTGTAATCAGCAGTAGCAGTAAGTAGTTTATTTTCTGTAAACTTTCCTCTACATGATTCTCTGTGGTTTAAATTGAGTATAATTCGTAAAGTTCTTTTTTGACAATACATGATAATTCCATGCCTTATATGAAACTCAAAGTTTGCATGATACGGTATTTTCTTGATGTCAAAAGGAATATACCTTCCCAAGACTCTAAGAGTATAACATATTCTGTTTAATTTACTCACAACATGGTTGACATGACATTCCCAGGATAAAGTACTATCCAAAAACATGTCCAAAAACTCAACTTCAGCATTTAAACTAATATGGTTACCATTTAAGTTTAAACTAGTTGGTTCCTCTAGTCGTGACCTGGTTGTTTTAAATATCATAATGTTGGTTTTTGTGTTATTCATGCCTGTTCTTTGTGAACTATTCCTCCAGCCCTAGCATAAAAATCTCAGCATCTTCTTATTACTTAACAAAATGTTTCGTATCATCTGCATAATTAGTAGTTTTACATTTATTATTTAACAAAAGTAATTCAGTTATGTTATTTACATATAAAATAAACAGTATAGGGCCCATAACACTACCTTGTGGAATGCCTAACATTATCTTCTTTTTTTGAGATGACACCCTCTCACTTCCCTTATCTATCACCACTCTTTGTTCCCTACAAGATAAGTATGATTTGATCCACTTCAGGGTTGTTCCTCGAATTCCGTACATGTTTAATTTCTTTAAAAGTATATTATGGTTTAATGTATCATATGCCTTTGATAAATCAAGAAACAACCCTAGAGGAATCTCGTTATTTTCTAGAACGTCTATTATCTGTTGTACAAAGTTAACAATTGCTGTTTGAGTGGATTTTCCATGTAAGTACCCATTTTGTGTTTTATTAAGTAGGCCATTTTCCAGCATAAATCCTAGAATTCGCTGGCATATAACATGTTCAAATATTTTGGAGAAGGAACTGAGCGGACTTATTGGGCGATAATTTTCTATATTGGTTTCATCACCTTTTTTATAAACCGGAATTACTAGTGCAATTTTTAACTGTTCCGGGAATATGCCGTATTTAATTGAATTATTTATAATGTACATTAAAGAATCCATAATTTCGGATATCACAAACTGTATTAGACTATTTGAAATCTCATCAAAACCGCACGTGAACTTAATTTTCAGTTTTGTGACTATCTGCATTATTTCCTCTTTATTCACTAATTCTACCTTAATTTCTACAGTTTACTGTACAAGATGTCCATAAGACAGTATATTTTTTAAATATGTATAGTAAAAAAATCGGCAAGGTGATTTACCCGGTACTTTACTTACAAACATCTTCTTCTTCCGACTTATAGCTAGGCACTATTGCCTGTTGTCTTTGTTCTCTGCTCTATATGTCGTCGCTCCATTTCTTTCTTGGTCGTCCCGTTTGATCTTCTTTAATTCGGTGGCTTGTCTCTTGCTATCCGGACCTGTTGTTTGCCATTCTTCCTATGTGTTGATCCCATTCCACTTTTCTTAGTCTTATCCACTGGATGATATTTTCTATATTACATGCGTCTACAGGGTTACACTCTATTTCCGAATTAAAAGGTATATTATTTAATTTGTTTAATAGAATAGGTGCTACGTTTATCAAGAAATCATTAAAATCGTTTGCTATTGTCTCTTTATTTTCTTCAATTTTAATGTTTTTTTTCTGCTGGCTAACCTTTTATTTCATTTATCATTTTCCAAGTACATTTACTTTTATTATCCGAATTTCTTACCCTCTCCGCAAAGTTTTTTCTTTTATGGTCTTTCAACAAGTTGTCATATTCTTTCTTTTTATTACTGTACATAGCTTTATATCTAATATTTACATTTTTTATTACATACAGAATATCCAATTGTCTTTTACACTCTTTGATTTCAGGACTACTTTGCATATATTTGGATTTATTAAAATTTCTACGTGGGATCTTTATTTGGGGAAAATGCTCATTAAGTATCTCTAAAAAAAGTTTCTTAAAAGTAGACCACTGGTTGTCCACTAATTCAACATTGATTGAGTAGATGGACTGCCAATTTAATTATTGAAGACCATTCTTGAAGTTAGTTTTATTCTGAGTGTTAAAGCTTCTTTTTTTAATGAATAAAAATTTTTGTTCTTGGAAATATAATATCACCTTCTGAGCGGTATGGTCTGAAATCATCGAGTGCAAAATTTGGGATGTCATGCCACCATCAAAATTTGATAGTATGTTATCAATACAGGTACTACTTGTGTTAGTAATGCGCGTATGTTTTAAAATAGTTTGTTTGACATTGAAAGAGGAAACAACTGAATTAAATTCAGAAATATTTTTTGAAATTGACAGAAAGTCAATATTAAAGTCGCCACCAATGATAACTATATCACTAGGATTATTTATGCAAAGTACATTGTTCCATTTTATTTAAGAAAATGTTAAACTTACCATTGGGGGGACGATACAGAGACACAACAATGATGTTTTCATTTTTTATCCCAGTTTCACATGCACAACACTCAAAATTAGATTCCACACTTATATTACTTATATCTGACCTTGATTTAACAAGTACAGTACTGCCACCATGTCTGTTTTCTTGTTCTCTGGAGAAGCTTGACGCTAAAGTAAATCCTTCAATGCCATAATTTTTTAACTGATCTTGGGTTTTCCAATGCTCAGTGACACACAAAAAGATACACTCTGTATGTTCGCACAATTAACAACAACACGAAATCTCTTAACTCAGAATACCGTAATTGAACACTATGGAGAATATCCAGCGGTACAACTCGCAGCAATTCAAGAATAACGCGCACGCGCCGCTTCTATTACTATTTATGGGTTTAGGGCAACTTGTATGTAAAGTTGTAAACCTTCAAAGGGTTTATTTTATTCTAATAAACCTTTAAAACTTCCAGTAGTTTTACACTCTCTGAATCAAACTGTAATCAAACATACATTAAAAAAACTGATTGCAATAAGAGATTTTTTTAAATCAAACATCTCGAATCCGGTCAGTTTTAGATTTAATGCATGTTATATAAATAAGCATTCGAAATGTGGTCCTATCGACGAATGCTGAAAGTGCCATGGACTGATCGAGTGACGAACGAAGAGATCCTGAGGAGTATGGAAAAGGACAGAGAATTACTGCTGAACATAAAGAGAATAAAGATTTTGGACATATCGTGAGAAAGCCCAAATACCGACTCTTGCAGTCGTAGTTGAAGAAAAGATAGAAGGTAGACGTGGAGTAGGAACAAAGCAAATGCCCTGGCTTCGAAACATCAGAGAATGGACGAGATTCAGAAACATCCGAGACCTGGTTTATACTGCAGCGAACAGGCAAGCCTACGAGAGTGTGATCGCCAACCTCCAATGGTAGTGGATAGGCAGTTGAAGAATAATGTATAAAATAAACTGTAACTCTATTACTTCGAACTAAAAAGCTTTATACTATACAACTTTTAATACTTGACAAAACTTAAAGAGAGCTTTTCGCTTGATGGGAGACCCAGAACTCACCAACAACCTTGATTTCGTGGAACATAGAAGAACGCTTGGCAACTTGAGTTTATTCTACAAGTACTTTTATGGAAAATATTCGTTGGATGTAGCCTGCTTAATTCCTCCTAGAACGGTGCATGCCAGAAATACACGTCGCGCTAACACATCACATCTGTATAAGGTTCAGCTTGTCACTTATATGGAGAACCTCATCCATTTGGAATAATTTGCGCTGCACTATGTTTCCTACCGAGCACAATTTACAGAGGTTCCAACATCTACGTGAATCGCTTTTACTGCACACGCGTCGCTCCTGTAGAATTTTAGGGATTTCCCTGCAGTACGTATGCTATACCCATAAAAAACTCAATTTTAAAGGAGGAAGCCAAATATACCTAAGTATATGTGGTCTTTTAGTTAAAATTGCAAAGTTGATATCAGTTACTATGTTCACTAACCATTAAAATCCTACAGACATTTCTGCTACACCCGTAAACACTCCACTTTGTATATATGTTCATCAGTAACCATCGAGTCATCTAGAATCTAAACGATTCAACCCACGTTTATTAATGAAAGCTTCGAATATGTCTTGATTGCAAACGATAAACATCATTTTCTGTTGATCTTTGTGTTCTCGTGGAAAAGTTCAACTTATCACAAATATTTAGATGAATTTTTTCATTTTAAAGCAGTGTAGTGTAAAAAAGTAAATTATTTTTAGATATTATAGAGAGAATATATATCTCTTTGGCACAGAAAAATGCAAACAGAAAAATAATTTAAATTGTTCACATGTTTTGAACTGCATGTGATAATCCCTAAACCTGGATGTCCAAGTTCCATAAATCACTTCGGTGTTTCGTTTCAACCTAATTGCAATGAGCCTTTAGGACGAAAATTTATCCAAAACTAATAAAAGTTAAAAAAAAAACTAACCGGACAATAAGGACGCTTTCAATAAATTGACTTAAAGATGACCCATAGGGCTACTATTAAGAATTTGAACTAACGTGAAGATGATATATGACCTGTGTGTATGCACACTGATGTGAAAGACACTCAGAGTATCAATAACAATTGGAAGAAGCAAAAAAAAAAGAATCTGAAGGTTGCAAAGAAAATTTTTCTCTGTGATGTGATTAACTTCGACTAAGGAAGGTATCGTGAAGATCTAGGTCACAGTTATCAGATCGCAGCATTCTACTGCATTTAGATATCAAAGAAACATATAACTATACAGACATCGCACAAGATCCCATGTACGAGATTGTGCAATGGCTCAATTCCAATGAATAAAAAAGATTTGCTTGTCAGAAGTCTCAGAAGTTACTAGTACCAATATGTCGGCGGTTCTAGTATAACTTTATGATGTGGATGTTCAATCCAGTCATATCCAACTGGGACAACTCGCAACCTATTACAGAAGAAGACTTCATATTGAACTTTGCAAAAAGCATCCACATCTACATGCGTCGAACTTGAAATTAATAATGAGCATAGAATTGGAAACCTGAGGAGCAATAGGAATCCAAGAGAAAAATGAACCGGACGGTAACACCTGAGATGACAATGATAGTCTTCATTAGAAATTATCCGCGGATTTTAGAAGAGCAATATTGAAGTATAATTTAACTAGTTCACTCTACTCATTCAACAAACTACCTAACTTACTAAATATTATAAATAACTGAATTTTACGAGGGTATTTTTTTGAGACCTATACACGTTTATAGATCCTGGTTTATTGTGCCACAACTACAATATTCAATTCCAGTAATGAAAGTAAAAGTTATTAAGAGGCAAGGAACCCACCACCCAGCCACAAGGTCAAAAATAACAATAGAAGAAAAGGTTGAACAGGAAGATTGAGTTCACCCGAAACGATGTGTGATAATTAACCGAAAATGGGTTAAAGATATAATAAACTGAATTCAACGCCCTTCGCAACAAAATCCTGTGAACTATATGCCACAGTAGAGGCTTAGTGTTCTAAAATCTAAATTCTTCGTGTTCTTATTCAGAGTGAGTACGCAGATACAAGATTGGCAGCATCTGAATATCGTTGGAATTCAGCCAAAAGAACGTGCTAATAGATTGCAAGGAATAACTAATTATTCCGTCAACTGCAACCAGGCTTAGCTCAATGCTCTAAAATCGAAACTTTCTTCTTATTCAGGATGATTACGGAGATATAAGACTAACAGCAACCGAACATCGTTAGAATTAAGTAATAAAACGTGCTATTGGATTGCAAGAAATAACTAATTATACAGGTCCACAAAAAACGTGTTGTTCTTGGACAAAGACCATATGGAAGACATGTATTCTGATGTTCTGAAACCTACTTTACCACCAGAAGCTACTTATAAAGCTATCTTGTATGTAGTCCATATATTCAGTATAAATATTCCTTTTATGGAGATAAGCTTGGTTGCAGATTACGTAAACGAAAACAGAGGTCTTCAAAAAAAAGTTGTTGTTCTTGGACAAAGACCATATGGAAGACATGTATTCTGATGTTCTGAAACCTACCTTACCAACAGAATGCTCAAATATTCTCGATTTTTTCGTGAGACTTGAGTGTCTGAAAATACGTTAAGAAAATAAACACATGAAAAAAATTGACTGTTTTTATTAAAACTGAGACAGAGTAAACATTTTCTGATCAAATTAATATACCCTATGTATTTTGATGCTCTGGAACAGAAGTTGAAGTTTACTTTGACCTACGATTTTGGTATTTTCCTACAACCTCAAAAAATCGATCAAAAACCACATATTTTAAGTTTGCAAGCAATTTGAGGAAATAAAATTGAGTGCTTTAAAAAAAAGAATTGAGGACATTTGAGCATTCTGGTGGTAAGATAGGTTTCAGAATGAGAATTCAAGTCTTCCATATGGTCTTCTAGGTATACTAAATGTAACATTCTTATAGTATATTTACGTTAACGTGAAGAAGTAAGATTCGATTTCAGGACCCACCAGCATTGTGACAACTGCATTCCCAATACGAAAAGGTTACTGTAGCTTAGAGGGTTAAAAGCCTGCACAATAACCGAGTGGTCTTCAGTTTGATTCCAAGCAGCGGCTGGTTGTATGTTTTCAGGTAGTAATTAATATAGAAATATAATAATGCAAAGCAGACGATTCAATGTCATCACCGCTATGGGTACAAAAAATGCATTATCATCGCCAAATTGACGAACTGAATCTACAAGCCTGGTTAGCACAGCTCCTGTACGATGTCATACATATTTTCTTTTTTGGGAAAAGTCAATAAAGCTGCGTCGAATAATCGTTGTCTGAGACAGAAAGCTTCTTGTTAACTCTACAAAACCAGGTTATTTCAACCAATAACTCTCTGAAATGCATGGCTGGCGGCTCCTGTTTAAAAAAATAATTAATGTAAATATGGATGTCAAACATCGGATATGATACAGCATGTGATGGGCGGTTGGCAGGTATTTGCAGTGTCGGAGATAGAGAAAGACGCGAGACGACCGCTAAGATACTCGACCAAGAATTCGCAGAAAAACTGAAACTGTTACGAATGATGAATGAATCGTTATTATGAATTAGCGGATATAACTTTAAGACACACTATACTGATAGACATTGCCATTCCAAATAATAATAACTTTCAGGAAAAATATAACAAAAAGATTGACAAATAGAAAATGAATAGGATCCAGATGATTCCAATACTTCATCATGACGAGTGTTTATACCAAACTTTAGGTTTACCACGTTGTCTTAAAAGTGCTGTGAAATGCAAATGCATGTTTCGGCAACGTTGACGAATATTATGACATCCCCGTCAATATATATCATCAAAGATATAGTAAAAAAAGGGTAAAAAAAGCATCAAGAGTCTGAAACTGAAACATTTATATAAAGTTGTACAGAGTACAATCCTACGTGAAACCTTAAATGTTGTCTGGAAATTCCTGGGAAAATCACAACGTCGCCCAGGGCCCTATAATAAGGAAAGAGCTCAGTTCTCATGATACTTAAGCATTTCTGGGATGAGCCAAGGTGCTCCGTAGATGTAGTGCGAAAGTTGCATGTATAAATAATAATAATAATACTATCATGAAAAATACAATAAGACAAGCGAATTCCTCGGTGAGGTAAAAGTAAAAATTTTTCATACAGAATGAAGGCAGATATATGTACGTTCTATTTATTACAACGAGTATCTTGTTTTTATTAATACGGCTCAATGTTATAAAAATAATACCTTTACAAAAAAGAAAATAATTTTTGCAAAATGAAGAACGATTACGATTGATATTGTCTGAAATATATGAAACAAGAGCTATATTTTAATAAGAATAATATACTGTAGAACCTCAAATATTGGTAAGATATGGAGACTTCCAAATATAAAAACAAATAGTGAGAATAACAAAGAACACCAAAAGAATGAGCAGGACTAATAAGGAAAAATAAAAAAAAAGACAGATGAGTTGTTAAAGGAAAGATCTACGAATGTTAAATAGAAAAAATAAAAAACCGGTCAAGTGCAAGTTGAACTTGCGTACGTTGATTGATTTTAAAATAAAAAAATTTGTTACAGATATATAAAATGATCAGTGACTTCACAAAACACAGCCCAAATGAGTTTTCAACAAAGTTTGTTTCCAATCTTTACTGAAATCTGATGACCTTGAAATTTTTGTTTTTTTTTTTTAAATACCAGAAAAATTATTAAAGGTAATGCACTCGTGATAATTTTCGTTCAATCTACACCCCGTGGAGAATATTCCGGAATTTTTTCAAAATTTTTTGAAATGTACTTTTCGAGATAAGGCGCGGGACAGCGATTTTTCGCGATTTTTCAAAAATAATACAAAGAAAAGTGCGCGTAAATATTACATTATATATATACATTTTTTACTCGTGTTTTCACAAGCTTTCATTTGACATCACACTCGATGACCTAGTAAAAAATTTTTTTTTTTTCACTTCCGATTTTACCCCCCAAAACTAACCCCTTAGTCAAAATTTAACTCTTAAAACTGCATGGCTCTGATGAGGCCATCAATTCCTATATTATTACCAAATTTCAACTTTCTATGTCAAATAGTTTCGAAGAAAATCGGGAGTGACAGACAGACAGACAGACAGACACCGAAGTGATCTTATAAGTGTTCCGTACGGAACACTAAAAAGAAGAAACCCATAGTATTGTAAAATTCTAAAACAACACTCACTTGAATTAATAAACAGAAATATGCGTGCATCTGCAAGCAGGAAAGAAAACAGCTAAACAATAAAGACCAAAAAATATTAAAAACGGTACCAAACAACTAACGAAAAAAGGAGAGAGCTAGCGAGTCAAGACATTTAAAGCACCATAGATTACACAGAATTAAATAGAATTATAAGAAGGGGTATGAAAGAAGGCATCAGTAGAAAAACAGAGGATATGATATAAAAACAATAAAAAATAATAAAAGGTTAAAATTATTACGCAGAAAATTAAACCCAACATATCAGTGAACTCAATAGGGAAGACGAAACATTAACGAATGATAGAGAAGAAATCATTCAAATAACAAAACAATATTATCAAAACCTGTACATCTCGAAGGTGTAAAAACCAAACACAGTAAAAAGAAAATACATTGTAAATACCGGTTCCGAAGAGATATCTGAAGCAGAAGTATACAAAATAAGAAGGTAAATAGGGAAATGGATTAAATCGTGCTTCAGGAGAAGACGGCATAATTCTCGTACGCATACGATGGAGAATATTTAGTAAAAAAAATTAAAATGATATGAAATAAATGCTTAATAGAAAGGAAAATACCACGGAGCTGAAGCTTATGAAAATAATAAAAGAATGAGCAAACAGGTTTTTTGATTGCAGGCAATCCCAACATCATCGAAAAAATCTTAGAACACAGCAAGAACTTGTATTTAATATTTATAGACTATAACAAGGCCTTTGACTTAAAATGAAAAATGGACAAATATAAACGCGTTAAAAAAATTAATGATTTAAGATAGATTGAACTCATCGACATTCTAAAAAACTAAAGTAGAGCAACCATGGTAAAAATATTGAATAATAAAAGTTAAATACATTAAGATATGTATATAAAGTAGTGCTTATTATGTGGAATCGCCTGAAATTGTAAAAAATTTTAGAAGACCTGGAAGGAGCATAACTGGAAATAGGACTGAGCATAAATATAGTTTAAACAAAAATAATAAAGTGATTCTGCTAATATAAAATGAACCCACATACTGCTTGAATAGACATGCAAAAAATGCAAACGGCAGAATGAAGAGAATAATGTGAATACTACTGACAGTTTTTTAGAGATTAAATCATATAATACAAAACAAAAAGTTGAAGATATACATAAAAACAAACATTCCAGTCCTTCTGTATGGGGTTGAAACGAGAGCAGTCGCAAAGAAAACAATGGGTAAGATGTAAACTATATAATGTCACATGGAAAGAGGAATCCTAAATATAAAGCTAAAGGGCTAAATCTATAAGATGGATTATAGAACGTACGAAAGTGGAGATGGGCTGAATATGTAACAAGAATGGAAAGGACAATATGGACAAGGAAAACGACGAAATAAAAATTATAGGGAAAAAAGAAACGGCGGAGTACGGCCCATACTAAGATGGTATAATCATATTAAGAGAGCGGCAGTGAAAGGATGGACGAATGTAGTACAAGGTAGGAATAGATGGAGAGAAATGAGGAGGATTCATGAACGATGAACGCTGGATAGAGAGAGAACTGGCATCACACTCTGGCTTATGTATATACATACGTAGTAATTATGTATTGTAATAGTATGATATTGTTTTAATTTTATATTTGTTGTTTCATTTTTGTAAGCGATGCATCGGGTTTTCAATTTTTGAAATAGTTTATTTATTTTAGGTATTTACTCAATTCTTCCCTTGCAAATATAAGAGACAAAATAAATACTAAATTCATTATTTGATAACAAAGAGTAACGTAATCCAAGCATTGCGATATTTTAACGACTACTTTATCGCAACTTATATAAATATAGGAAACATGAGTATAACGAAGATCTCAGAGATAACCACATCTTTTTAATTATTCGCGTGTATCGCTAAATATTGTATTCTCGGGCATTTTCGAGTTCCTCATAACGATTATGAAGTCATAATCCAAAATTTCACCCCCCCCCTTCACCCCTTAAGTGGGGAGTGAATCTTACTTAATTCACCACTCCTTTTAATTATTCTTGTGAATTGCTAAACAATTCCTACTCCGGGTCTTCGAGGTTCCTGTTAAGATTTTGAAGTAAGAATTGCAAAATTTAAAATAGCGTCTTTGCCTTAAAAAAAATGTATTTTAAGTAATATTATTTAATTATAGGATATTTAATTGAATTTAATTTTCAATTCGGAAATTTATTTTCTATTTGAATTAGTTTAAAGTGTATGACAATTTTAAATAACTTCATCAGTAATCTCGAAAACTTCCGAGTGGAAAATTATGAGCGATTTACAAGAATAATCAAAAAGGGTGAATTAAATAAGATTCACCCCCAATGAGGGTTTAAGGGGGGGTGAAATATTGATTTCTGACTTCATAAACGTTATCAGCACCCGCGAAAACCCCTAAGTAGAAATTATTTAGCAATTCAGATGAATAATTGAAGAGAGGGGTGGGATTAAGGGTTGAAGGAGGGTAAAATTTTGGATTATGACTTCATAATCTTTATGAGAAACCTAGAGAACCCCCGAGTATATAATATTCAAAAGATAGGTGATTAAGAATGATTCACCTCCAAGAAGGGGTGAAGGGGGTGAAATTTTGAATTCTCACTTCATAATCATTATCAAGCCCCTCGAAAACCCCCCGAATAGAAATTATTTAGGAATTCAGACGAATAATTAAAGAGAAGGTAGTAAGACTTACCCCAAATTAAGGGTTGAAGGGGGTGAAATTTCATAATCGTTATGAAGGACCTCGAAAACCCCCCGAGTATACAATATTCAGCGATTCACGGGAATAATTAAAAAGATGGGTGAACTGAGTATGATCCACCCCCAATCAGGGGAGAAATTTTGAATTCTGACTTCATAATCGTTATCAGGACCCTTGAAAACCTCCGAGTAGAAAATTTTGAGTGATTGAAGGAGGACTGAGCGTCCCTTTCTTCTAATGATCTATAGTCCTTAAGGTACAATTTGCAAAAAAAAATTAGGTCCAATGCTTCCAAAGTACCCAGCAAATATCTAACATGACGCGACTAAGTTAACTGACCAATGGATTTACTCTCGGACTTACAAGGAACATGTATATATATATATATATATATATATATATATATATATATATATATATATATAAATATATATATATATATATATATATATATATATATATATATATATAAATATATATATATATATATATATATATATATATATATATATATATATATATATATAAATATATATATATATATATATATATATATATATATATATATATATATATATATATATATATATATATATATATATATATATATATATATATATATATATATATATATATATATTTATATATTTATATATTTATATATATATATATATATATATATATATATATATATATATATATATATATATATATATATATATATATATATATATATATATATATATATATATATATATATATATATATATTTATATATATAATATATATATATATATATATATATATATATATATATATATATATATATATTATATATAATATATAATATATATATATATATATATATATATATATATATATATATATATATATATATATATAATATATATATATATATATATATATATATATATATATATATATATATATATATATATATATATTGTAACATTCATTTTTTCCTAGATTTTAAGAGCATGTAATGTTACTGATTTTTCGCTTTATATTGTACTTCTTTTCATCTTTGTATCGAGCAGTGTATTTCGCAGAATTTTCTAGCCGCTCGTGGTACAGTGTGCAGTGCGGGTTTCCGACCGAATCTATCGAATTCGTAGTACGCCGCGATTGGTGAAATGTTTGTTTCCCGGAAGTAGGCCATTTTAGAGACAGAGTTCTCACGGCTTATTTAAGGGTCCGGAGAACGCAGATCTAGGCTTTTTGCACCGAGCCGCCGAGAGGCCTTTTACGACGAAGCCGCAGCCAGGCTTTGCCCATCAAGCCGCAGTAGAGGCTTCTGACAATATTTACGAGAGCCAAATTAAGCACGAGTTTTTTAACGTAAAGCCGTAGTGGGCTTCGTGTGTTTTTTCTACATGGAGTAGCCGAAGTAGGCTCTTCCCATAGTGAAGTCATACTGAAAATAAGTGATTATCGGTTTTGTGTTCAATTTAAGGCCAAGAAGCCCGTAGGAAAACCGTAAGTCACCAGAACATACATCAGTAGATCTATTTCCCGCAAATAAGTGTTTTAACATCAATTTGAACTGATAAATCGTGAAGTGAATATCACGACTCTTTGATTTCGGGTGTAGTAAAGTTTTGGAAGTAAAATGTCTGATTTAGGAACTCTACTTTTAATAACTACTTTTTAGGCTAGAATTTTTGTAATTCTTAAAACTGCAAGGGTTGGAACTTTTATTTTAAAATCATGAATAAATTTTCTTTTTGTTGATTAAAGCTAGTGTTTCACTGTACATCTATCTTTCTTTTCAGGATAAGAAGGGTTGTACTAGACTAATTCTTTTATTAACAACTGTATAACACTTCAGTGTTTTTTTTCATTTTTTTAGCTGAAGTTAGATCCTTTCTATTTTAAAATGAATGGTGCCCAAAAAATAGTACAACTAAAGTTTTTAACCATAAAAAAAATAATTCCAAAAAGACGTACAACAATTATCTCTTACCCATATTTCTCTACCAAGGAAAACTGAGCTAGTGTTTGTTTAATTTCTTTAGTTCTTTTAAAATCATTATTCACTTAATTCATTCTCAGAAATTAAAAAGGGGCTGCAAGAAAATTGCGCCCAAGCAGGGACAAAAAACAAATTTTCACAGGGTACAAAATGACGCCTCAAACTGAGGGCAAGTTACCACGCTACAAAATGACGCTGTCAACGCGGGGCTTTTGGAATTTTATTTTTTAAGGGGTTCAGTGTACTAGCTTTCGAACAAAGTAAAAGCTCTAACTTTTCAGATATTTTTTTTTCATAAGGTTTATTAAACGAAACTACACTATAGCAATAAGACAAAAGCAGGAAATTTGTAGAATTATTTATTTCAATTTATCTGATGGTGGTATAGATATTTGAATTTTGTTAATTGACTCTAAGTTAAGTGATTCCTACTTTTTTCTTAAAAGCTACCTTTATAGTTCAGATTGGCGGATGTGCTGGTCTACTCTAACTTTGCGCTGTTGGTTTTATTTACTTTGCGGTTAACTGAAGAAAAAAACTGTACGTTTTTTTCTCACCTATATTTTGCATGAATATTAAAAATACTTTGCTGATACGAAACGGTATTTGGAGATTTTTTGTTGAAAATTCTTAACATATTTAGTAAAGAAATTTTAATAGAAGGCAATACTTAGAAATTTTTTTTGAAATTGTTGAAGATTTTTTAAATGTTCGGTAAAGAAGTTTACATATTTTAGTTGTCTTTACACATTTTTTATTTTGACTATTGGGAGCACAGGAAAAATATTTTTACGACTTTTCAAACAATTCTTTTAAATTTTATAATCTAAATACATTTATCATGGAAGCCTTCAATTTTAAAGTCAATCACCTACTGGAATATGAATTAGACTATGAACTGAAAATCCGTTGTACTTTCTCAGAACGTCCGGTCGCGGATAAAAGAAAGATTCTAACGAGGATCTTAAGTAAAGAAATATTCCAATAGATCAGATTGGACTAAATGGTTGCAAAAAGTTTCTGATTTTTTTAAGTCTAATAAAAATTCTCCTTCTCAAGTTAAAACTCCTGCTTCTCCAAATGGTCACATGTCTCCTTTCTTTGTGCATAAATATTTAGATAATAGACCGCATATAGAGATAAATCTATTAGGTGCCAATTTCTCGGCTTTATTTGACTCTCGTGCAAATACCTCCGTTGTAGGTCAGAATGGTATTAAAATTTTAAGTGGTTTAAGTATAAAAATATGCCATGTCAAAAATAGAAGTGTTACCAATGCAGATGGCAGCCGTTTAAAAGTTTTAGGTACGGTTGAGTTGCCGCTAGTCTGCAATGGTCATTGTTTAGTAATCTCTGCTCTAGTAGTACCTTCTCTATCACATACTTTGGTTTTAGGATGTGATTTTGCACAAAAATTCGGAATTTTAGTAAATTTTAAAGATAATTCGTGGTATCCACAGTCCCTAGAAGTCAATTCTCATACAAGTCTTAAAGATTGTTATTCAGAAACCTTTTCTCGCGTCTATGTACCCTAGATGATCTCTCGCGGACGGAACGCTTAAAGGCAGAAAAAGTAATAAGCTCTTTCAAGGAAATAAGTAGTAAAGATAGGTTAGGCTGAACGAAAAAAATCACCATGTCTATAGATACGGCTGATGCCAGTCCTGTAAAGACAAGGCCCTTCGCCATGTCTCCGTACATGTCAAAAGTATTAAATAAGGAGTTAGACGAAATGTTGAAACTCGGAGTGATTGAGGAATCAAACAGTCCTGGTGTTCTCCAATCTTATTGGTGAAAAAGGCCGATGGACAGTATCGTCTATGCTTTGACGGAAGAAAGCTCAACGAGGTCAGCAAATTTGATAACTATCCATTACCGAACATCGACAGAATTTTGACATCACTCAGGAATGCTAAGTATCTATCCTCGATAGACTTTAGAAAGGCTTTCTGGCAAATTCCTTTAGACAAATCCTCTAAGGAAAAGACCGCTTTTGGAGTAGTAGGCCGAGGTCTATTTCAGTTCGTCACTATGCCGTTTGGGCTAAAGAACGCTGCTCAAACTCAGCAACGTTTAGTGGACGCTATATTTGGTCCGAAATATGAACCACATATTTTTACCTATCTCGATGATATTTTAGTAACATCGGAAGACTTCGAATCGCATATTCGCTTACTTAAAGAAGTAAAAGATAAATTGAAAGAGGCCGGACTGACGATAAATTTGAGCAAATGTGATTTTTTCAAAACTTCTCTAAAGTTTTTAGGCTATATTGTAGGCTCAAATTCCTTGCGTACCGATCCGGATAAAGTAGCAAGCATGGTTAATTATGCGAGACCTACTAATACTACGGAAGTTAAGCGTTTCGTAGGAATGTGTTCATGGTATAGACGTTTTATTGAGAATTTTTCTACCCTGTTGTCGCCTATTAATGATCTTTAGAAAGGACAAAAAAAAAGGACAATCGATAGATTGGACAAAAGCAGCAGAAGAATCTTTTATAGAGATTAAAGAGCTATTGGTTTCAGCTCCAATTTTTATCCCAACCAGATTTTTCCCAACAGTTTTATATTTCTAGCGATGCTTCTAATACCGGTTTAGGGGGCGTCCTAACACAGAAAATCAATGGTGAGGAAAGAGTGATAGCATATGCCAGTAGAACTTTATCAAGGGCTGAACGTAACTATTCGGTTGTTGAAAAAGAATGTTTAGCGGTACTCTTTAATATCGAAAAGTTTCGACCTTACATAGAAGGTGTTCCTTTCACGGTTATAACAGATCATTATAGTTTATTGTGGCTTAATTCTATTAAAAACCCTAGTGGCAAACTAGCGCGTTGGGCGATTAGGCTGAGACAACATACGTTTAATTTAACTCATAGAAAAGGAGTCCACAATGTTATTCCTGACGCTTTGTCAAGAATCCCAGATCATACAGTGGACGAAAACAGTCTTAATGCACAGATTGGCGTAAGAATTGATACAGTTGATATAGATCGCATTGATCCATGGTACGATAATTTACGGCAGCAAATTAAAGAATTTCCTCAAAATTTTCCGCAGTGGAAGGTGGAAAATGATTTCGTGTACAAATTTATCCCAAACCAGTTGCCTTTAAAAGTTAATGTACCCGAGTGGAAAATACTAGTTCCTAAACCGCAGAGAGAGGAAATTATAGACATGTGTCATACTCCTCCTACTTCTGGTCATTTTGGTTTTTATAAAACTCTTCACAGGGTTCAGGAACAGTATTATTGGCCAAAAATGCGCTTTGATATCTTAAAGTTTGTGAGGACTTGTGAAGTATGTGGAGCGCAGAAATCTCCAAATACACTACCTATGGGACTGATGGGAAAAGAGAAAACGGTTTAATTACCCTTTTCAAGTCATAGCAGCTGATCTAGTAGGCCCATTCCCACGTTCAAAAAAGGGAAATAAATGGCTTCTCGTGGTTTCTTGCTGGTTTACAAAGTATACCATGCTATTTCCTTTGAAAAGCTCTAAAGCTGAATATATAGAGAGAATTTTGGAAAATAATGTCTTTCTAATCCACGGTGTTCCATCGCTCTTGATATGCGATAACGGTACTCAGTTTACCTCTAAGAGTTTTAAGAGCTTAAGTGAAACTTATGGTTTTAACATCCGTTTTAATCCCGTGTACTCTCCGCAATGTAATTTTGTTGAACGTAATAACCGAACAGTCGGGACCGCTTTAAGAAGTTACGTTGATTCACATGACAATTGGGATAGCGACATTTCCAAAATTCAACAAGCTATAAATACCGCACGACACGAAGTAACAGGGTTCACACCGTCTTTCTTAGTTTACGGCAGACATATACCTCTATCTGGATCGTATTATAAAAATTTAGATTTGGATGTCAATGTTGACAGCGAAATAATTCCGGGTAACAGGGGTGCGTACGCCGAAAATTTAAAGGGTTTAAAAGATATTTTCACCGACGTGCGTAGTAGGATACATAAGGCTTATGAACGGAACAGTAAGTCTTACAACCTTAGAAAAAGGGATTTTTCCTTTAATATAGGTGATCACGTTTGGCGAAAAAATAAAATTCTTTCCAGTGCAGCTGATAAATTCACATCTAAGTTGGTACCTAAGTATGTGCATTGCGTGATAAGAGAAAAGATTTCAGATTTAGTTTATGGTTTGGTTAATTTAGATGGGACTAAAGTAGGACAATGGCATATTAAAGACTTAAAACCATTCAATGGACCTAACCCTAATGAAAGTTTGTCAGAAGAAGAATAATTTATATTTACATTATCTTAATTGCTTTACTTTAGTTTTTTTTGATGTTGCTCTGTAGAGGTGACGACCTCGTTTTTTTGACTGTTAAGCGTTTCGTAGGAATGTGTTCATGGTATAGACGTTTTATTGAGAATTTTTCTACCCTGTTGTCGCCTATTAATGATCTTTTGAAAGGACAAAAAAAAAGGACAATCGATAGATTGGACAAAAGCAGCAGAAGAATCTTTTATAAAGATTAAAGAGCTATTGGTTTCAGCTCCAATTTTATCCCAACCAGATTTTTCCCAACAGTTTTATATTTCTAGCGATGCTTCTAATACCGGTTTAGGGGGCGTCCTAACACAGAAAATCAATGGTGAGGAAAGAGTGATAGCATATGCCAGTAGAACTTTATCAAGGGCTGAACGTAACTATTCGGTTGTTGAAAAAGAATGTTTAGCGGTACTCTTTAATATCGAAAAGTTTCGACCTTACATAGAAGGTGTTCCTTTCACGGTTATAACAGATCATTATAGTTTATTGTGGCTTAATTCTATTAAAAACCCTAGTGGCAAACTAGCGCGTTGGGCGATTAGGCTGAGACAACATACGTTTAATTTAACTCATAGAAAAGGAGTCCACAATGTTATTCCTGACGCTTTGTCAAGAATCCCAGATCATACAGTGGACGAAAACAGTCTTAATGCACAGATTGGCGTAAGAATTGATACAGTTGATATAGATCGCATTGATCCATGGTACGATAATTTACGGCAGCAAATTAAAGAATTTCCTCAAAATTTTCCGCAGTGGAAGGTGGAAAATGATTTCGTGTACAAATTTATCCCAAACCAGTTGCCTTTAAAAGTTAATGTACCCGAGTGGAAAATACTAGTTCCTAAACCGCAGAGAGAGGAAATTATAGACATGTGTCATACTCCTCCTACTTCTGGTCATTTTGGTTTTTATAAAACTCTTCACAGGGTTCAGGAACAGTATTATTGGCCAAAAATGCGCTTTGATATCTTAAAGTTTGTGAGGACTTGTGAAGTATGTGGAGCGCAGAAATCTCCAAATACACTACCTATGGGACTGATGGGAAAAGAGAAAACGGTTAATTACCCTTTTCAAGTCATAGCAGCTGATCTAGTAGGCCCATTCCCACGTTCAAAAAAGGGAAATAAATGGCTTCTCGTGGTTTCTTGCTGGTTTACAAAGTATACCATGCTATTTCCTTTGAAAAGCTCTAAAGCTGAATATATAGAGAGAATTTTGGAAAATAATGTCTTTCTAATCCACGGTGTTCCATCGCTCTTGATATGCGATAACGGTACTCAGTTTACCTCTAAGAGTTTTAAGAGCTTAAGTGAAACTTATGGTTTTAACATCCGTTTTAATCCCGTGTACTCTTCGCAATGTAATTTTGTTGAACGTAATAACCGAACAGTCGGGACCGCTTTAAGAAGTTACGTTGATTCACATGACAATTGGGATAGCGACATTTCCAAAATTCAACAAGCTATAAATACCGCACGACACGAAGTAACAGGGTTCACACCGTCTTTCTTAGTTTACGGCAGACATATACCTCTATCTGGATCGTATTATAAAAATTTAGATTTGGATGTCAATGTTGACAGCGAAATAATTCCGGGTAACAGGGGTGCGTACGCCGAAAATTTAAAGGGTTTAAAAGATATTTTCACCGACGTGCGTAGTAGGATACATAAGGCTTATGAACGGAACAGTAAGTCTTACAACCTTAGAAAAAGGGATTTTTCCTTTAATATAGGTGATCACGTTTGGCGAAAAAATAAAATTCTTTCCAGTGCAGCTGATAAATTCACATCTAAGTTGGTACCTAAGTATGTGCATTGCGTGATAAGAGAAAAGATTTCAGATTTAGTTTATGGTTTGGTTAATTTAGATGGGACTAAAGTAGGACGATGGCATATTAAAGACTTAAAACCATTCAATGAACCTAACCCTAATGAAAGTTTGTCAGAAGAAGAATAATTTATATTTACATTATCTTAATTGCTTTACTTTAGTTTTTTTGATGTTGCTCTGTAGAGGTGACGACCTCGTTTTTTTGACTGTTATAAAAGTTGAGCAGAGTATAGCTTACTTTTATTATTTTTTTGCTAAGGTTTTGGGTACTGATCATATCCAAACTTAGGTTGGTGGTGGTTGATGTTTAGCATCGACTCAGCTGTTGCGAGCTTGCGAAGGAGTCACACTCAGGATATATCATAAGACTGGTATGTCGGTGGTCGCGGGATTTGATTTGCTTATGACCCCAAATAATATCCAGTTCTTGACACTTGGAAGCGGAATTTTGATTAGAGGCAATCCAAAGTGATCTTGAGTTTGGACAAGCGCAAGATGGAGCTCGCGTGGTATGATGTTGAGTCAAAAGATTTTATGAGCAATTTCAAAGTCTGTTACCCGAGTGGGTGTATTTCTATTACCTCAGTGGTATATGTTGGGTGCAATTAAGAGTAAATTGATTTTGGTATATCCAGTAAGTTTAAGACTTGGATTAATTTGATTTAGATCTTCTTCTGAATTGACAAACTGAGGGTATTTTCTATTCTTTTCAGGGCCGTTTAAACGTTACCTTTGAGTCACTAATTTTTTAAATTTTTTTTGCATAGACTCATAGGCGTAGTGATGAGTTTTTCGGTCTACTATCAGATTGATAGGAAATTGAAGTCCTGCAGGAGAACTAAAGGCTGATCATTTACGGGAGATGAGAGCAGAGTAAGACAGTCGTTTCACAAAGAAATGATCAAAATCTGATACCTAGATGAGAACCTTGTCAAGAGTGGCTAAGCGCAGTGAAGGAAGATTCCTAACCGAATTTTTAGATTTCCAAGAGGCAATCTAGAAGTTTGGGCTGACAGAAAACGGTTATGCCTGATACCTGTAGCAGTTTCTTCTAGAGGCTATTGTCTAGGGAGACGATTAACACCATGATCGAATATTTTAGCTGTGAACGATGTTTTCTTCTTGTTTCTGATTAAGCTGGAAAAGCTCTTGTCGTCTTCAAAAGTTTTGTTGCATTGCCACCGAAAAATTGAGAAATTTTTGCTTCATGTAGCTTTTTAAGCTCATTTTCGTTTTTTTGGAAATTTTCCGTTAGAAGCTTGGTTAAGTTAACCTTGTAAACCTTTAGGTTGTATCCCATGAGTTATCTGTTTTTACAGGCTGTGATGCACCGGGTGCTAACAGATGCCGTTACGACGTTTGGCAGGGAGTTAGTCTTCCTGAGGAACAGACTGATTGGAAGGGTAGTCTATGGGGGGCGAACGTTTGACCTTTGGGACCTTTAGAGGTTTTGTTACTCAATGGTTATTTCTATTTGAGCCAAAAGAGAGCCTAGCTACTGTAGTCGACCTCAGCTCCAATTAGCCTATTAGTGGTGACAGGCTGTTGGCAGTAGTGTGTTTCGGAACACCCTAATGATTAATTTTTTTGACTTATGGTGGTGTGGTAGACACCGTTTTAGTTTAGTGGATGCTATAATCTACTCCCTTTTGTTGGTGGACACCAGGGTCACCATTTCCGTATGTTATTGTCTCCACCTTTCAGTATATCGTGGTGAGGTGTTTGTCTCCTGTTATGTGGGATGGATTAAATTTTTTTCGTTGTTGTTCTAGGGCGAGACCAGTACACGAGGGTTCTTCATGCAACTTGAAGAAGCACAATGCTGGTTAAGTTTTATATCTCTGTGTAGCCACCCTGAAGAATGACGGAGGGCGTTTTTTTTCTGGCTCATGTTTCTAGGCAGATTTGCCACTTTGGTGCGATGTGCCGAAGATTTGATTAGTTTTTGCTAAGAGCTTTTACCAAGCTTGATATGGAGTTATCATAACCAAGAGTTTGGGATTTGAACTCCTGTATATATTTCCGTATATATTTCGGTATATATTACTTGCCTGAGGGCATGTGCTCAAAATGAGTGATTTTGAGTCGTTTTGTTTATGGACTCCTATATATAAAATTGTGATTTTAGGGAGGTCCTATTTCGAGACTTGCTGTCTCATATCTGGGAATGTTTCCTTGAATGTTAGTTGCGCGCGGACTAATCATTCTGTTCTTAGTGAACATTGCTTTTTGAAGCAGGATCATTCAGTTTAGTGAATTTTAGCTTTTATAGCTATTCACTGTGTTTAGAGTGAATTTTAGCTTTTATAGCTATTCACTGTGCCTATAGTGATATTGTTAGCTTTTATAGCTGCTCACTATGTTAATGGCGAGATTGTTCTTTTAGAACGCAGACTTTGTGTAGTCGGGGACTATTTACAGAGTGTTTTCTTGGCGAGGAGCCGAGGTTTTTTCTGGCGATGTACCAGAGTGTTTTCTTGGCGAGGAGCCGAGGTTTTTTCTGGCGATGTACCAGAGTGTTTTCTTGGCGAGGAGCCGAGGTTTTTTCTGGCGATATACCAGAGTGTTTTCTTGGCGAGGAGCCGAGGTTTTTTCTGGCGATATACCAGAGTGTTTTCTTGGCGAGGAGCCGAGGTTTTTTCTGGCGATATACCCGAGTGTTTTCTTGGCGATGAGCCGATGTTATTTTCTGGCGATATACCAGAGCGTTTTGTTGGCGATGAGCTGACGTGTTTTCTGGCGATCAACCAGAGCGTTTTCCCTGGCGATTTTAGCATGTCTAGATGTCTTAGGACGTCGACATTGCGCTGTAGAGTGCGATTATTTTCTGAGTGCGACTAGTAGTGATACTAGATTAGGAATGTTCTCTTAGCGGTGAGCTAGAGCATTGATGGCGATTTTTCCCGAGCGTTTGTCTGGAGTTTCATCCAGATGTTCTTCTTAGCCTTGTGCTAAATGGTCTTACAAGACTTTTTCCTTTTAGTGTTAGTGTTTGCACTAGAATCATTTATTTTTTTATTTTTCTTTATTTAAGAATTTTTCTAAATTTCTTTTGCTGAAATAGAAAATTTTCTGACAATCCTTAAACTATTTTAAGGGGGGTGTTCATATTTTGTTTCAGTTCACTTTTTTTGATTTAGACAAGGGTCTAGACAAAGTTATATTTTTTGTTTGTTTTGGTAACAATAACAGAGCTGATTCTTTTATATAAGAAGACCGCGATTGTGACTTTGGAAAGGTATTCCTTATGTTCATGCAAGGATTTTTATTTACTTTTTGCTGTACTTAACCTTAGTGCTTAATTAAGTTAAGTCTAGTTATAAGATTCTTGTGATCATGCAAACATTTTCATTTATTTTTCATTGTACTTAATATTAGTGCTTAATTAAATTAAGTCTAGTAGTAAGGTCCGAAGATTGTAATTTTGTTTTAAGTTTTGACCTTAGTATTAAGTGACAGTGTACCACTTTGTACCTTTTTTTTTTATGTATAGGCTTAGTTTAATAGACTAGTGTAGTCTATTTCTTTTTGGAAGGGGGTAAATGTAACATTCATTTTTTCCTAGATTTTAAGAGCATGTAATGTTACTGATTTTTCGCTTTATATTGTACTTCTTTTCATCTTTGTATCGAGCAGTGTATTTCGCAGAATTTTCTAGCCGCTCGTGGTACAGTGTGCAGTGCGGGTTTCCGACCGAATCTATCGAATTCGTAGTACGCCGCGATTGGTGAAATGTTTGTTTCCTCCCGAAGTAGGCCATTTTAGAGACAGAGTTCTCACGGCTTATTTAAGGGTCCGGAGAACGCAGATCTAGGCTTTTTGCACCGAGCCGCCGAGAGGCCTTTTACGACGAAGCCGCAGTCAGGCTTTGCCCATCAAGCCGCAGTAGAGGCTTCTGACAATATTTACGAGAGCCAAATTAAGCACGAGTTTTTCAACGTAAAGCCGTAGTGGGCTTCGTGTGTTTTTTTCTACATGGAGTAGCCGAAGTAGGCTCTTCCCATAGTGAAGTCATACTGAAAATAAGTGATGGAATGTGTGAAATCGGTTTTTGTGTTCAATTTAAGGCCAAGAAGCCCGTAGGAAAACCGTAAGTCACCAGAACATACATCAGTAGATCCATTTCCCGCAAATAAGTGTTTTAACATCAATTTGAACTGATAAATCGTGAAGTGAATATCACGACTCTTTGATTTCGGATGTAGTAAAGTTTTGGAAGTAAAATGTCTGATTTAGGAACTCTACTTTTAATAACTACTTTTTAGGCTAGAATTTTTGTAATTCTTAAAACTGCAAGGGTTGGAACTTTTATTTTAAAATCATGAATAAATTTTCTTTTTGTTGATTAAAGCTAGTGTTTCACTGTACACCTATCTTTCTTTTCAGGATAAGAAGGGTTGTACTAGACTAATTCTTTTATTAACAACTGTATAACACTTCAGTGTTTTTTCATTTTTTTTAGCTGAAGTTAGATCCTTTCTATTTTAAAATGAATGGTGCCCAAAAAATAGTACAACTAAAGTTTTTAACCATAAAAAAATAATTCCAAAAAGACGTACAACAATTATCTCTTACCCATATTTCTCTACCAAGGAAAACTGAGCTAGTGTTTGTTTAATTTTTTTAGTTCTTTTAAAATCATTATTCCACTCAATTCATTCTCTCAGAAATTAAAAAGGGGCTGCAA
>CM032448.1:61614575-61619575 GCA_019049505.1 Pachyrhynchus sulphureomaculatus
AGTAACATCGGAAGACTTCGAATCGCATATACGCTTACTTAAAGAAGTAAAAAATAAATTGAAAGAGGCCGGACTGACGATAAATTTGAGCAAATGTGATTTTTTTCAAAACTTCTCTAAAGTTTTTAGGCTATATTGTAGGCTCAAATTCCTTGCGTACCGATCCGGATAAAGTAGCAAGCATGGTTAATTATGCGAGACCTACTAACACTACGGAAGTTAAGCGCTTCGTAGGAATGTGTTCATGGTATAGACGTTTTATTGGGAATTTTTCTACCCTGTTGTCGCCTATTAATGATCTTTTGAAAGGACGAAAAAAAGGACAATCGATAGATTGGACAAACGCAGCAGAAAGATCTTTTATAAAGACTAAAGAGCTATTGGTTTCAGCTCCAATTTTTATCCCAACCAGATTTTTCCCAACAGTTTTATATTTCTAGTGATGCTTCTAATACCGGTTTAGGGGGCGTCCTAACACAGAAAATCAATGGTGAGGAAAGAGTGATAGCGTATGCCAGTAGAACTTTATCCAAGGCTGAACGTAACTATTCGGTTGTTGAAAAAGAATGTTTAGCAGTACTCTTTAACATTGAAAAGTTTCGACCTTACATAGAAGGAGTTCCTTTCACGGTCATAACAGATCATTATAGTTTATTGTGGCTTAATTCTATTAAAAACCCTAGTGGCAAACTAGCGCGTTGGGCGATTAGGCTGAGACAACATACGTTTAATTTAATTCATAGAGAAGGAGTCCACAATGTTATTCCTGACGCTTTGTCAAGAATCCCAGATCATACAGTGGACGAAAACAGTCTTAATGCACAGATTGGCGTAAGAATTGATACAGTTGATATAGATCGCATTGATCCATGGTACGATAATTTACGGCAGCAAATTAAAGAATTTCCTCAAAATTTTCCGCAGTGGAAAGTGGAAAATGATTTCGTGTACAAGTTTATCCCAAACCAGTTGCCTTTAAAAGTTAATGTACCCGAGTGGAAAATACTAGTTCCTAAACGACAGAGAGAGGAAATTATAGACATGTGTCACACTCCTACTTCTGGTCATTTTGGTTTTTATAAAACTCTTCACAGGGTTCAGGAACAGTATTATTGGCCAAAAATGCGTTTTGATATCTTAAAGTTTGTGAGGACTTGTGAAGTATGTGGAGCGCAGAAATCTCCAAATACACTACCTATGGGGCTGATGGGAAAAGAGAAAACGGTTAATTACCCTTTCCAAGTCATAGCAGCTGATCTAGTAGGCCCATTCCCACGTTCAAAAAAGGGAAACAAATGGCTTCTCGTGGTTTCTTGCTGGTTTACAAAGTATACCGTGTTATTTCCTTAGAAAAGCTCTAAAGCAGAATATATAGAGAGAATTTTGGAAAATAATGTATTTCTAATCCACGGTGTTCCATCGCTCTTGATATGCGATAACGGTACTCAGTTTACCTCTAAGAGTTTTAAGAGCTTAAGTGAAACTTATGGTTTTAACATCCGTTTAATAACCACAACCCGTTTTAATCCCGTGTACACCGCAAGACACGAAGTAACAGGGTTTACACCGTCTTTCTTAGTTTACGGCAGACATATACCTCTATCTGGATCGTATTATAAAAATTTAGATTTGGATGTCAATGTTGACAGCGAAATAATTCCGGGTAATAGGGGTGCGTACGCCGAAAATTTAAAGGGTTTAAAAGATATTTTCACCGACGTGCGTGGTAGGATACATAAGGATTATGAACGGAACAGTAAGTCTTACAACCTTAGAAAAAGGGATTTTTCCTTTAATATAGGTGATCACGTTTGGCGAAAAAATAAAATTCTTTCCAGTGCAGCTGATAAATTCACATCTAAGTTGGTACCTAAGTATGTGCATTGCGTGATTAGAGAAAAGATTTCAGATTTAGTTTACGGTTTGGTTAATTTAGATGGGACTAAAGTAGGACAATGGCATATTAAAGACTTAAAACCATTCAATGGACCTAACCCTAGTGAAAGTTTGTCAGAAGAAGAATAATTTATATTTACATTATCTTAATTGCTTTACTTTATTTTTTTTGATGTTGCTCTGTAGAGGTGACGACCTCGTTTTTTTGACTGTTATAAAAGTTGAGCAGAGTATAGCTTACTTTTATAGTTTTTTTTGCTAAGGTTTTGGGTACTGATCATATCCAAACTTAGGTTGATAGTAGTTGATGTTTAGCATCGACTCAGCTGTTGCGAGCTTGCGAAGGAGTCTCACTCAGGATATATCATAAGACTGGTATGTCGGTGGTCGCGGGATTTGATTTGCTTATGACCCCAAATAATATCCAGTTCTTGACACTTGGAAGCGAAATTTTGATTAGAGGCAATCCAAAGTGATCTTGAGTTTGGACAAGCGCAAGATGGAGCTCGTGTTGTATGATGTGGAGTCAAAAGAATTTTTATGAGCAATTTCAAAGTTTGTTACCCGAGTGGGTGTATTTCTATTACCTTAGTGGTATATGTTGGGTGCAATTAAGAGTAAATTGATTTTGGTTTATCCAGTAAGTCTAAGACTTGGATTAATTTGATTTAGATCTTCTTCTGAATTGACAAACTGAGGGTATATTCTATTCTTTTCAGGGCCCTTTAAAACGTTACCTTTGAGTAACTAATTTTTTAAAAAAATTTTTTTTGCATGGACTCATAGGCGTATGATGAGTTTTTTTTTTGGTCTACTATCAGATTGATAGGAAATTGAAGTCCTGCAGGAGAACTAAAGGCTGATCATTTACAGGGAGATGAGAGCAGAGTAAGACAGTCGTTTCACAAAGAAATGATCAAAATCTGATACCGAGATGAGAACCTTGTTAAGAGAGGCTAAGCGCAGTGAAGGAAGATTCCTAACCGAATTTTTTAGATTTCCAAGAGGTAATCTAGAAGTTTGGGCTGACAGAAAACGGTTATGCCTGATACCTGTAGCAGTTTCTTCTAGAGGCTATTGTCTAGGGAGACGATTAACACCATGATCGAATATTTTAGCTGTCAACGATGTTTTCTTCTTGTTTCTGATTAAGCTGGAAAAGCTCTTGTCGTCTTCAAAAGTTTTGTTGCATTGCCACCGAAAAATTGAGAAATTTTTGCTTCATGTAGCTTTTTAAGCTCATTTTCGTAGTTTGGAAATTTCCGTTAGAAGCTTGGTTAAGTCAACCTTGTAAACCTTTTAGGTTGTATCCCATGAGTTATCTGTTTTTACAGGCTGTGATGCACCGGGTGCTAACAGATGCCGTTACGACGTTTGGCAGGGAGTTAGTCTTCCTGAGGAACAGATTGATTGGAAGGGTAGTCTATGGGGGGTGAACGTTTGACCTTTGGGACCTTTAGAGGTTTTGTTACTCAATGGTTATTTCTATTTGAGCCAAAGGAGAGCCTAGCTACTGTAGTCGACCTCAGCTCCAATTAGCCTATTAGTGGTGACAGGCTGTTGGCAGTAGTGTGTTTCGGAACACCCTATTGATTAATTTTTTTGACTTATGGTGGTGTGGTAGACACCGTTTTAGTTTAGTGGATGCTATAATCTACTCCCTTTTGTTGGTGGACACCAGGGTCACCATTTCCGTATTCTATTGTCTCCACCTTTCAGTATATCGTGGTGAGATGTTTGTCTCCGGTTATGTGGGATGGATTGAATGTTTTTCGTTGTTGTTCCAGGGCGAGACCAGTACCCGAGGGTTCTTCATGCAACTTGAAGAGGCGCAATGCTGGTTAAGTTTTATATCTCTGTGTAGCCACCCTGAAGAATGACGGAGGGCGTTTTTTTTTCGGCTCATGTTTCTAGGCAGATTTACCACTTTGGTGCGATGTGCCGAAGATTTGATTAGCTTTTGCTAAGAGCTTTCACCAAGCTCGATATGGAGTTATCATAACCAAGAGTTTGGGGTTTGAACTCCTGTATATATTTCTGTACATATTTCTGTATATATTTCTGTGTATTGGTTGCCTCAGGGCATGTGCTCAAAATGAGTGATTTTGAGTCGTTTTGTTTATGGACTCCTATATATAAAATTATGATTTTAGGGAGGTCCTATTTCGAGACTTGCTGTCTCATATCTGGGAATGTTTCCTTGAATATTAGTTGCGCGCGGACTAATCATTCTGTTCTTAGTGAACATTGCTTTTTGAAGCAGGAGCATTCAGTTTAGTGAATTTTAGCTTTTATAGCTATTCGCTGTGTTTAGAGTGAATTTTAGCTTTTATAGCTATTCACTGTGCCTATAGTGATATTGTTAGCTTTTATGGCTGCTCACTATGTTAATGGCGAGATTGTTCTTTTAGAACGCAGACTTTGTGTAGTCGAGGACTAGTTACAGAGTGTTTTCTTGGCGAGGAGCCGAGGTTTTTTCTGGCGATATACCAGAGTGTTTTCTTGGCGAGGAGCCGAGTTTTTTTTCTGGCGATGTACCAGAATGTTTTCTTGGCGAGGAGCCGAGGCTCTTTTCTGGCGATGTACCAGAATGTTTTCTTGGCGAGGAGCCGAGGCTTTTTTTCTGGCGATGTACCAGAATGTTTTCTTGGCGAGGAGCCGAGGTTTTTTTCTGGCGATATACCAGAGTGTTTTCTTGGCGAGGAGCCGAGGTTTTTTTTTCTGACGATATACCAGAGTGTTTTCTTGGCGAGGAGCCGAGGTTTTTTTCTGGCGATATACCAGAGTGTTTTGTTGGCGATGAGCTGGCGTGTTTTCTGGCGATTAACCAGAGCGTTTTCCCTGGCGATTTTTGCATGTCTGGATGTCTCAGGACGTCGACATTGCGCGATGTAGCGTTTTCCCTGGCGATTTTAGCATGTCTGGATGTCTTAGGACGTCGACATTGCGTTATAGAGTGCGATTATTTTCTGAGTGCGACTAGTAGTGATACTAGATTTAGAATGTTCTCTTAGCGGTGAGCTAGAGCATTGATGAGCTTTTTTCCCGAGCGTTTGTCTGGAGTTTCATCCAGATGTTTTTTTTTTGGCCTTGTGCTAAATGGT
>CM032448.1:61624575-61659575 GCA_019049505.1 Pachyrhynchus sulphureomaculatus
CCCTCTTCACTGAAATAAAAAATGTAATTGTAAGAGGATTTCTATCGCGAATTTTATAAAGATACCGACTAGAAATTATTGAGATAAAATAAAACATTTTACTACATATTTAATTGACTAACGGTTTGTCTACTGTCGCCTACAATTTATTGATTGATTCGCTCACTCACTTCAATTTTTTTTCCGCAATTCATTCAGGTAGTAGGACACTTAATAATAAATACACAGTCAATCAACTTAATTAATTTTATATTAGCTTTGGATGTCTTGCCTATTAATTTTTCTTCTTCTTCTTCTTCTTCTTCTTCTGACTGATAGCTAGGCACTATTGCCTGTTTTCTTTATTCCCTGCTCTATAGATTGTCGCTCCATCTCTTTCTTGGACGTCTATTAAATTTTATTTTTGAAATCCATGCAGTTCAATTAAAATAAAACAAGCTAATAAGAAATTGACATTTTTACTGGGTTAGCTGATATAAAATGTAGGTATTGGGTAGTTACTTTTTCCTTCAGGACGCGTATTAAGTATACCCTTCCCTCTCGGTCCGAATCTCTTAGCAGAGGTGTGGTGTCTGTCAAGGGCACTAAGTGCTTCCACTGGTTTCTATCGTCAACAAGATGAACTGCATCATGCACTCCAACTCCAGTTAGCTCCCGACCCTGATTCGACCACCGACGGGGAGACCGGCCTCTGGGTCTACGGCCGTTTACTTTTCTTTGTATGACTAGCAGCTCCATATCGTTATTCCACCTAGCTATGTGGCTAAAGCATCACAAAACTTTGTCATGGATGGTGTGAGTTATTCTTTTAGCTACTCCTAGTTCGAAATATTGGTTCTGTGCGCAGTCTATGGTACACGCAGTAGTCTTGAGCAGTCCCTTTCTTTAAGCGTCCATGTCTCTGCGGTATATAGTAAAATAGAAAAAACTAGAAAATGCAAAAAAATCGAATTTTTTGTTGTTTTAGTATTTCTGGCACAAAACTTCCAGAATTTGTAATTAAAGAGCCCTGATATGTAAATTTATCAACTTCACAGTTAAAAACTTTCTTGATATTGGGTGATTTTTGTTGGCTCTGTCTATGATCATAAGGTTGGTTTTAGATTGATTTATCCGTAGTCCCTCGCTGTAATTGTAGCATGATACGCTCAAGATCTTCGATGTTTTCGGCGAAGATGGCAGTGTCATCAGCGTACCTCAGGTTGCTTAGAATCCTTCCATTTACTGAAATGACCCCATCGTAGTTTTCCGTAGTTCTTCTCATGATATATTCTCCATAGATGTTGAAGAGAACAGGTGACAATATGCAACCCTGACGAACTCCAGAGTGGACTGGAAAAGGTTCTGAGAGGACGTTATTCACCTGGACTTTCGCCGTGCTATGTTTATAGAGTTCACTGATAACGTACGAAAGGTGGATAGGAACTTCCATACCATTTAATTCCTTCCAAAGACAAGACCACTTCACCCAGTCAAAAGTACGCTGATAATCAACAAAGCAAATGTACATTGAAACATTAAATTCTCCAGTTTTTTTAATTAGTCGTCGTAAATTCAGAATATGCTCACGGGTGCCCTTACCTTTTACAAATCCCGTTTGTTCTTCGCCTATTTAAGGGGAGAGAAAGGGTCTCAGTCTCTTGTTTAGCATATACAACATTACTTTACTGCAATGAGGGGATAGTTTGTGCACTTGGTTGTAGACTGTTTTTTTGTGAAGTGGAACAAAGATGGATTCGCATCACTCTGCTGGTCAGACCCTGTCTCCCAAATTTTTTTGGCATATGGTCCTCCACACCTGCTTCACCCAGATATCTTACACTCCTCCAGATATCTTACGCTCCACACCTGCTTCATCCAGATATCTTATTACTTCGTTAGTTATGCCATTCGGCCCCGGAGTTTTACCATTTCTAAGTTTATAGGTAGCATATTGTACCTCTGACCTCAGAATCGATGGTTTCGACAATTCAGAATTTGACCAGATTTGGACAGAAGCTGCGTTACCAGTAAAAAGATTCTGGCGGTATTGTTTCCAGATGTCTGTAGTGCAATCTGTTTCTGTAAGAACCTCATTATTACTATTCCTTATAGCCACAGTCGCAACCGAGATATTTCACTTTGTTGAACAGATCTTTAGTTTGTTGTTGTAGCGACTGTTCCTTAATTTCTTTGCAGATATTCTGAATGTGAAGGTTTTTATCTTGTCTACAAAAGCGCTGGATGTCTGAATTAAGCACTTTTATATTGGATGATGTTTGAGTCAGAAGATTTTTTTTTAACTTCCTGCGTTGCACTACAAGATCAAGTGTTGCATTTTTCATCTAGTGTTGGCGTGCTTTGGTTACTGGTGTTTTATAAGTTTATTGGCAGATTTGATGAGTCCAGTATTTTCCTGCCTTCCACAATTCATCGGGAGTCTCGGCGTTTAGAATAATAGGTGGGGGTGTACACTCGAGAGCACTAGCTGTGACATGCTCGCCGGTAGTGAGTCTACCTTTTTAGGGGTGACTCTAGGAGTTTGGAGTTTTATCGCAATTAGCGCAGAGAGACGCTCGTGATCGGACGAGTATATAGCTCCCGGACGTGTTTTCGCATTTCATAGTATCGTTCGCCATCTCTGCTTTATTAGAATGTAGTCTATTTCGTTGCGGTATCTGCCATCTGGTGAGGTCCAAGTATATAATCTTCTCGGGTGGTAAGAGAACAGAGTGTTTCCAATACCTAGATTATGCTTCTGTGTGAATTGCACTAATTGTTATCCGCTGTCGTTTCGTTCACCCAACCCGTATTTACTCATCACACTCCGTAGGTGAATATTATCATTATCCGCATTAAAGTCGCCCATTAATATTAAAGTACCTGTTCGTTAGGTACTTCTGCAGCAATTACATTCAACTTAGTCTAGAAATTTCCCATGATATCATCACTCGCTACTGATGTAGGCACCTATATTTATATAAAGTCTTTTTCACTGGCTTTGTATTTAGTGTTACAGAAATGATACGTTCGTTTATTGGTCCATATCCAATGATCACAGGGATTAGTTTTTTTGAGTATCACAAAAGCAACTTCACAGAAGGACCTCCAGAGAAATGTTACGTATTACGTATATATACGAGTGTTGAAGTCACTAACCTAAGAATTTTATAAATACACACATAAACTGTTTTAATTACACTTATTTGTACACGAACTAACTGGAACTCAGTCTGGAAATTCCCAACACGCTACCTATTGCGCTACCACTCAAAGCACTCATGAGATTTAGGGATTTCCGCGCCATCGCTACAGTGTTACCAGTTGTATTTTTTAATTTCCCACACGTGAACTTGACAAATTATTATGTTCACGCCAAGTCTAAACCTTTAAGTATATTTGATAAGCGCATTTTTTTTTGTAGTTATTAGTTAGTTTTTTTAAGCTGAAAATGGCGGCCCCCTGTTGATGGGGCCTGGGGCGGACCGCCCCTGTCGCTTCTTCCCTTAGTCTGCCACTGATCCTAGGTATTTTCAAGATCATTGCAATCATCCGAACTTGTTTTAGGACAAATATAATAATAAGTGCTGGTTGGCTAGTCTAAGCGTCGATTTTATATATCTGTTCTAACAAGTTAGTACCTAGGTTCTTAATAAAGTACCACAGAGTTAGGAAAGAAAAGAAATGATAAGGCATATTTATTTAGAGTAGGTGTTTTAATTTTATTATCTTACTGTAGACTACAGGTAGTTGTCATGGCACAAGTGTTTTATTATTTTGAACTGTTTATGAGATTAGGCATTTTAAGAAGAATACATTCGTCCTAAAAAAATTCGAGTGTTTGCAATGGTCCTGAAAATAGCTAGGATCAGTGCGAAATTCTTTCCTAGTTTCCAAATATTTTTTTTTGATTACCCTGCGACATATATAATAAAAAAAAAACTATTAAAATTTAGTTTGTATATAGTATTATAAATATCACACATGTACAAAAATATTAAACTATTCAATCAGCTTTTGGGCTAAATTTTTGTAAAATGATGTAGCACAATTTTACCTGTTTCTCTAAATTTATAATCCATTAGTTAATAAAATAACCTCTCAAATCTTGAAAACCGCAATAAAATTTGTAGACTAATTTCTGAAACATTCAATTTTAAAATTTCTGGTATTCTTTCTTCTTTAGTAATTTATTTATATTAATTAACATGTTATCAGGTTTTATTGGGATAACAACTGTCGGACTTTACATTTACCATACAGTATCTTAACATTCAAACTGTAACCTGTATTTCCCAGTAATGTTTTGACGTTTTCATAATTCATCATAAGTCGCGTGCACTTGACCACAACAATACATACTTTAGTAATGTACGCGCGTAATTTCCTTCAAACGATGTTTTCAATATTAAATTCAGTGTATAGTTTATGAATTAAAAATGATGACAAGAAAATATTTCTTTTGTAACTAGTGATAAGATTGATTTTTATTAATATTAAGTACTTTTAAAGTTTTAGCAAAACATGACTGAATTTTTATCGTTTCACACACAACTAATCTGATATAACATTGTTAAGATAGATAAATTAATAATTAATATATAATAATAGGGAGTTTCCTTATAATCTTTATTTGTTTCTCAGACGTTATAACGTGGGTTTAGTGTAAAATTTGTAATTCCTATAGAGTAAACAGCAGTACTATAATTTAGTCAATATGGGTTGTAATTCTTCGAAGTTGAAGGAATTGAATGTGAGTTATTTTTTTGTACTCTTAATCGTAGAAATGTGTTAAAGTTAAGTTACGTTTTTCATTTAAATACTACCTTAATTTAAACTTGTACTATTGCCAACTAGAACAACACACTAGTAGGATTTTTTTTTTTCTCTGATTAAGTAATTGATTATAAATATTCTTTTTTCCCAATTAATTGAGATTTACAAACAATTTCGAATATAAAATTTGGTAAGTGTATCTGTTATGATTTTTGAAACGGTTATCAAAAATCAGTAAAATAAAGATTTATAAACTTTGTGGTTTACGCGATATTCTTCTTTTATCTGATCTCTCTACCTCTGACTTTTCTCTGAACAATATCTTGTAGGAATATTTGCTATTTATTATGATATGGCTGTAGATAGAATGAAATATTACTAAAACATGGTTTAAATGCCTACAGCTGTTAGGCTTCTTACCGGTCCGTTGTGCATCTGTCTTATAATAGGGTTGTGGAAGGTTGATATCCTGTAAAAAGGACTGTAAGCTCCCCGGTCGAATCCTCGTAAAACACTCTTGGTCCATAATTATTGGAGATCCCAGATCAATTGGTCCAGCCATAGTGATTGTCAGACAAGTCATAATTAGATGATGCGCTGGTTTTCGTTCTCCAAGCACCATATACAGAGATCATCTTTGACCCCAATGCGAGTGAGATACACATTCAGGTGAGAATGTCATATAAGGATTGCTGTTACCGTCTTCAGGCGTTTCATTCTTAATTTCAGCAAATAGTTCGTTTATTTAAGGTTAGGTCCTAGGATACAACCCTTTCGTGATACCTTGTTATTATTATAAAAGTAAAATAAATAGAAATAAAAATAATCCAGGGGATTATTGGAAAAATGTGAAAAAGAAGAGATGTTTTAAAATGCACAAAACTGTAGGTACACAAGGCTACCTTTTAAGTTGTTACAAAAACAATGAAAGAAAAAAAATATACAAATCGTTTTTATTTTTTCTTAAAATATTAGCCTTTAAAATTTATACACTTTTAGCAATTCTCGAAACATTTTTTCCATTCTGAATTTGGTACCTCAAAAACATGGTTTTGGAAGGATTCAATAGCTTCTTGAGGTGATGAAAATCGCTGTCCACGCTTTTTTTTTTTTGACATTTGGGAACAAAAAGGGGTCGTTATCAGGTGAATAGGGGCAGTGAGATATTAATTCGATGTTTTTCTTCTTTAAATAATCAATTGTTTTGACATGCTGTGTGAGAGCTGGCATTGTCATGATGAAGAATGATGTGAGGTTTTCGGTTGTTTTTTCCCGATTTCAGCGATGACTTCTGGCAAACAAATTGTTGTATACTATTTTAGCATTAACTGTTCTTCGTTCCTCTAAAGCAATGGTTGCAATCTGTCCAGTATAACCAAAGCAACAAGCGATCATTTTCTTGGAAGTGTTTCACGAAGGAACTATTTTTGTTGAATTCCATTCATCTTGGAACACCCAACAGTTGATTGTTGCTTAGTTTTCGGCCAAGTTTCGTCTCCTGTCACGATGTTGTATACGGATTTTGCATGTCCTCAATCGATTTTTTTTGAGCAATTCCTTACACCAACTGACACGAGCCTGTTTTTAAATTTCGTTCAAATTATGCGGACTCCATCGGGAACAGATCTTTTTCGCATCTAAATGTTCATGCAAAATCGAATGTACTGCAGTCTTCGATATGCCTAAGGATGCCTCTATCTCACGGTAAATCACATACCGAGCCTCTTCAATCATGTTGCACACAGCATCGATGTTTTTTGGAACAACAACCGATTTTGGTCGACCGTCACGAAATTCATCGCTGACGTTAATACTACCATGACGAAATTCTGCAAACTAACAGTCTTTGCTGATGGCGGTTCATTACCAAAAAGTGAACGAAACGATTCGAGGCATTGTTGTTGGGTAAGGCCTTTACTAAAATCGTAAGAAATCATCCAATAAAAATCTTCACGTGAAATTTATATTCGTTCACAAAACGCCCACTGTAAGTAAACTACTCGGCCAGTTTCTGAGCTGCTACTCTTTTAACAATAATAAATGTGAAATTTTACAATGATAATGTCACATCCCAATGGCCTCATCTGTTAGTCATTTGTAAAAACTTAAAAGGCGGCCGTCGTATTAATTTAAATATAAATGTAATAGATGATTTATTTTTGTAAATATTTCAAGCAATGTAATAAATAATATTCCGAATATTCCTTCGAATGAATATTTAAATTCTACTAACGCTTAAATTTAATCAAGTAACTTACATTCATGTAAAGTATGTCCTAAATGATCTATAAAACTAAAATTCTCTTGATCACTTTCCTTTTTCTATCTTAAATATATCCACAAGGGAAGTGATAATTGTTCCAATAACCATCGCCCAATTTTTGTCGTTCACATCGTATTTAAAATATTCGAAGGTCTTTTAAAATAATTTTTTTTTAAACATCATTATGGCTTTAGAGAAAAAATCTACTGCTATTAATGCCATCTCACATGTGTTTAATAACATTGTTGAGATATGAAAGTGGTGAATTTGTATGATCAACATGCCACTTGCATAAAGCTTTCGGCTGCATAAGCCACGAAAGATTAATAAAAAATTTGAAAAATTTGATCATATTTAAACAATAGAACATATACAGATAATGATAACACTTCTGATGTAAAAACTATTTTAAGTGATGTCACGCAAGTTTATGTCTCGAGGCAATTTTATTTTTAATTTACATCAATGATTTAGAAGCAGGTAATGAGAATATTAATACTGTTTTATTTGTAACGGACACTGTCTGAATGGATAAAAACAAATTAAGAAGTAAAGCAAAAGCCTTTATAAATATAACTACATAAATGGCACAAAATTCGTTTCAATTAAATAAACTGATACAAAACAAAAAATACAATAGTGTCTCATATTTTGTCAAAACCAGAGAATTTTTTGCGGTAAATCGATAGTTATCGATAATTTAAAATTATCGATAGGTAGGTTGTCATCGTTCATCGATGTCAGAACTCAAATCATAATAGTAATTATTCTTAAAGTGTTTTTTATATGTATTTTAATCCAAATTTAGACTGGATTTACCATTTAGGATTGCGCAAAAATATATTTGTGATTTCTAACACGTCAAAGTTGGTATGTATTAATGTGTTACTAATTATTTAGCTCTATGTGAAATGCGCATCACCTATGGTCTTTTAATTTCTGGTCATATTTCTAGTTTACAATGTAACGTATAAAATTAAATAAAGGATAAGATACAGGGACGATGTTAGGAATACTTTTGTTCTATTACAAATTTTAACTTTGCTTTGTTTATATATGTTACTATGTGCTTCTGACAGAAAAGATCACTTTAGCACATAGACTAGCATTCTAACAATAATATACAAGAACGAACAGACATTAACATTGCTTTCCTAATACTTAAAGCCAGTGGAAATGGCCTAAATTACTACTTAAAAATATATTTTAATGAAATACCTGAGACAATAACATTTTGAAGAAAAAATTAAAAATTTCCTCATTCTAAAAGCATGTTATAGTATAAGTAAATAAATGGGAACTCGGCATTTAATTTTTAAGAACCAGTGATTTCTTTAACGTTTTTTAATAATTTCATTTTGCACTATTTTTGGTTGTTTTGAATGTGATTACTTACAGTGATTTTCTGAATTTATATATTTTTTGGTATTATTTATTTCTTTGATGTTGTTAGTCTATATGTTATATTTTATATTATAATTTATCTTATTTTTGTTTTGTTTATTTTATATATAGAATTTTAATTTACTGTATTTTATATATATTTGAGAGAGCACGACATATCTATCTATCTATTTCGTTCCAGTCCCCGACGAACCTGTTGTTCACTGCGATCACCGCACTCCCCCGTGATGCACGAGTTTTCTAACAAGGTTTCAGATCCGGTGGAGCTCATTAAAACCTCCTTTTTAGTCAGTATGTAAGCGACCTCATTTCCGTGATCCTGCGTATGCTCAGATCCCCAGAGTGTCTCTATATACGCCCGAACGCTAAGCCGGATAACTAGTCCTTGCTCTCATTTAACAGTTGTGAGCTTACCCTCTCCTATTCAAGGACATCAGGCCAACAGTATAAAAGAAGTTTTTTTAAAAATCAAGATTTTTCGCTGAAATAGAGAAAAGGGCTGCGATAGCACAACATACTAATTAGGAGTTCTCGCTGAGCTTCCCAAATTTACGAAAGATTGTAAAATGTAATTTGGAGAAGAAAGACCGAGTAGTCAAAAAGTTTTCAAGTAATTGGCTTGGGATTAATATTTTAAACCGTCGCAAAAATTCTTATGACCAAGGTTTAGCTACTAATATCATAAACTAAAGAATTGTGTTTTACAGACTATTCAGTCAAATACCGGCTAATCAACAGGAAGTACAAATCCCCAAAAGGCGCAAGAACTTCAAAGACCACATCTTTTGTCTAATTCTACGTACTATATATTATATTATGTCCCTGACATCTGGTGTTGCTGTTCATCCAGGAATGCCCCCAACTACCCACTATTTGACATTCCAAAATTTATACTGAGTTACATGTTCCGTTAAGAAATAATAACGTAATTCTTTAGTCTATGCAAATATTATCCACGTGCGCTCAACTGTATCAAAATAAATGATTGCGAGATATTGTGTTAGTGTGTTTTGCCAACCCTGGAGAAACTTTCTCCAAAACAACCTAACCACCACGATCATTGCGAGACCTCTCTGACTTGATCATAAAAATCAGTATATCACTCCACAGCAGAGTGACAGCGTCCTTCCTTTGGAGCACTGCCGTTTCGAAAATGTCATACCTCAGACCTCCTAACGCCTCGCTTGCGTAGACAAAGTGGAGCGTCTCTTTCTCGTCCTCCAAACAGGCTAGAATTATTGGATAGTCATCCACACCCAGCTACTGCTGCTAGATGTCTTCTTAACCTATAATATCATGTGAGAATCTCCAGAAAGGGGTTCTGGACGTGTTTACTTCCATCGAGAATCATTCTAAGCGCGCTATTCTAGGAACTTCGTGGCCTGTCTGCACCCTGGGCTCCGATATCATGGTTCTCTCGAGCGTCGATCGGTCCATTTTTTTTGAGGCAAGTCCGACCTGTCTCTTGGATATACCTAAGGCAGATTTGGGTCTTCGAAAAAGGAGTCATGGCTCCAACTTTGGCGAACTCATCTACCACTTCTTTGTCTTTTAACTCCAAATGTCCAGAATGCTAATTTTGTTAGGAAACCTCCACACGTTACAGACCTTATATCTTCTGGATTTCCCTTATGTCTATTTAAACAGGCAAGCTTAGCTTCACTTTTCAATCGACACAACAGAAATCCTATTAATGATACTATTTTGGTAAAATATTATTGATTTTACATTATGTTGAGAGGTTAATGTCTTTATTTAACCTCCCTTTAGATCCGCTCTCTGTTCATAGATTGGTGAGAGGTACATACCAGAGTCATGATTAATGTAACGATGGATTCTTGAATTTTCCTAGGATAGAAAAAGGATTTGTTGCAAGAATTTTTGATTGGTCAAAGAGAATCTGGTGTCGTATTTCATACTGGTCGTCTACAAATACTGAAGTGGAAATGTTACCAAGACCTAGTATATATTTGTGTACCCGTTTCACCGATAAGGGTGTTACCGTAGCTACATGGGATAATATATACTCCTGAATTTTGACAGATTTGTAACGTGATAGTTTAGGTCAGGTAGATAATCTGTGTTTCCGTAGAATTTTGGACATGTGCTCTGTGGCATTCATGGAAATACTATAATCTTAAGAGACTGATCTCTTCACTTCTCCTTTAGAGATGTATATTTTTAAATGGAAATACTGAAAATTGTTTGATTGGAGTAAGGTGTTTCAGATCTGATTGAACAGCTGTAGTCCAAATTTTGACGAAAAGCGCTCATTAAATTTTAACAGGCTGCATTTTGGTAGAGATAATTTTTTGGATGTAGAATCCGATAAAAAAAAGTTTGCTGCTCTAGAGTGTACGCTAAGCCTACAAAACCGAAAATATGAAAAATTCGGTTTTTCGCAAATATCTCGAAAAATAAAAAAGATATCGAAAAACTATTAGCACCATGTGAAAGAACGGGAAACTTTACAAAAAAACGAGATTTTTTTTAGTTTTATCGTAATTAAAAAGAAATATTTAAAATAAAATGGCTGGTTTATCTCCTTCAGTTGTAGTGGGAATCATGCTTCCAACCTCATTTATGATTAAATTAACGTTTCTGTATATATATATTTTGAAATTGGCTATTAAGGGGTTTCTCGAGGTGCTGATTAAGAATCCGGTGACAGACTTGGAAAATCCAAATTGGCGGATTCAATATGACGGCTAGAGAGTACGTAATTCATTTAATTTCTTAGAGTAATTTAGAATTTTGTGTTTTCAATAACTGTTTTCTTTATACCTGGATGCTTAAATGAAATATAAATACTTTATGCTTAAAGCAAGCTTTATCTTTCATTTTCCTTTAATTTTTTTTTTATTTTGACTTTAAGTTGTATGATTAATAATAAGGACAAAATATGTTTATCATGAACACTTTTTTTAAGAGCAAAATTACAAAAAAAGAGATTTTTTTTAAAAAAGTTTTTTAACTTTCTAATATCAAATATACTTTTACCTGTAACTAAAAAAAAATTGTCTCCGTTATTTTGACCATTTTGTACTGCTTTGAATGTAAAATTGCCGACGGAGCACTACAGCAGGCAAATTTTCATATTTTAAAACTCAATTTTTAAATGTGGATATTCTTAATTAATCTTATATTAAAGGATTTTTTTTTCAATATTATATATTAAATATTTGTAATTGTATGCCCCTTAAAATCACGTAAACAAAAATTTCGTTTTAAGTTTTACAAATTATAAAGCAACAAAAATAAAAACTATTAGAATCATAGGAAAGCTGAAAGTCTCCTCTTTAAAAATCTATCACTTTTTAAGTCACCTATCCGAATTTTTAATAAATTCTCACGCTAATAAAAAAAATCTAGAAAAAAATCCATATACTATTTTTTTGTAAAAGTTCCCACATGGTGCTCTTAGTTTTTCGATATATTCTTTTAGTTTTCAAGATACTACCGAAGAACTGAATTTTATTTTGGATTTTGTGAGCTTAGCGTACATCAAACTTTAGCAAACTTTTTTTTTATTGTATTCTACGTCCAGAAAACTACCTGTGTGCCAGAATGCAGCCTGTTGACATTTAATGAGACCTCAAAACCCCTGGCGACTGGGCTGCGGAGAAAGTTACGCCGGTATAGACCTGTTTATAGAAACAGGAAAGTGTTTTTAGGAGGGATGAATATGCCAGGAAGCATTTAAATATGTCTGAGTGGGCTTTTTATATACTGAGTGGCCCAAAGTAATAACTGACTTTCGATTAATAAGGATATTTAGAAAAGGGAGAGTATTATTATTTTCTAGGTCAAAGGTGAAGTGGATATTTGGGTGTGATGAGCTGAGATGATCGAGAAACCTTTGAGTAGATACTTGACCGTGTGGCCAAATTACGAAAGCATCATCAATGTAACGTTTTCAGAGTTTTGTTTTAAGGTGAAAAGTGTCGATGGTTTGTCTTAAAAAACTGTTTCATAAATATGTTTGCAATAACAGTAGGTTTTCTCAATTAGAGGTAGGAAATCTGATGGCAGGTTTTGGACATGAAGAATGTCCCTTATAATAGATGCAGTATCGGGAATGGGAATTTTGGCAAAGAGAAATTCGACATCGAAGCTGCCTAAAATATCGCTAGGGCCTATCAAAATTAATGTATAAAACCAGTTAGTTCTAGTATTAATTCTGTATAATCATAAATAATTTTAGAATGTGCATCTAAAGTACTTTTTTACAACAAAATATTGATCTGTTAACTATGATAATGATACTGCACGATTAGACTATATACTGGGTAGGCCTGAAGTTATTATGTACAACTTCATAATGAAGCCGCTTTAGATACCATAATGAAATTTAATAAATACCAGGTGTACAAGTATGCTGATTTCAGACAACAGATGGTACACCAATGCAGTGCTATAAAGATTTGACACTGCGCCATTTTGTTGTGTCATAAACAAGTGTCAGATACGCACGAGTGATAAATTGGAAAAGTGTGTGCATAGTGTTGAGTTGTTGTGTACAATATGTCGAAATTTTTACCGAACAAAGAGCATTCGCGGACAGCATTAATTTTTTGTTTGCATTTGAAGAAAACTGCTGTTGAATCATACCGATTACTTCGAGAAGCTTATGGTGAACATGCTCCATCGCAAGATACGTGTGAACGATGGTTTCGGCGTTTTTAAAAGATGTGGAATTGCAAGCATTGTTGGACGAAGATGATTCGCAAACACAAAAACAACTCGCCGCGCAATTGAGCATTAGTCAACAAGCTGTTTCCAATCGGCTACAAGAGATGGGAAAGATTCAGAAGACCGGTAGATGGGTACCACATGAGTTGAACGACAGGTAAATGGAAAAGCGCAAAAACACGTGTGACATTTTGCTCGCTCGGTACAAAAGGAAGTCGTTTTTGTATCGTATAGTTACAGAGGATGAAAAGTGGATTTATTTTGAGAATCCCAAGCGCAAAAAATCATGGGTAGACCCAGACGCGCCATCTACATCGACCGCAAAATCGAATCGCTTTGGCAAAAAGACGATGCTCTGTGTTTGGTAGGACTAGAGGGGCGTGGTCTATTATGAGCTGTTAAAACCTGGGGAAACGGTTTAATACTAAACGTTACCAACAACAATTGACCGATTTGAACCGTTCGCCGCTTGAAAAAAAAAAAAAAAAGGCCAGAATACCGAAAGAGACAACACAAAGTCATTTTTCTTCATGACAATGCTCCATCACACACGGCAAAACCAGTACGCGACATCTTGGAAGCACTCAGCTGAGAAGTTCTACCCCATGCGGCTTACTCACCAGACTTGGCTCCTTCCGATTACCACTTGTTTGCATCGATGGGTCACGCACTTGCTGAGCAGCGCTTTGGTTCGTACGAAGATGTGAAAAAATGGCTCGATGAATGGTTCGCAGCAAAAGGGAAAGGTTTTTACTGGCGTGGTATTCACAAATTGCCCGAAAGATGGGAAAAATATAACAAGCGATGGAGCATACTTTCAACAAAGCACTTTTTATCATTCTTCAGAATTTAACATGTTTTTTAAGAAAACAAATCCGCATTCTATACTTGTACACCTGGTAATATATATAGGATATTTCATTCAAAATAAAAAAAGTATGTCAGGCGTCCCGTGAAACCTGAGTGACTACCATTTTTTTTTTAATCAAAAATGAGCATCTACTGTAACTCAGCTCTATATAATTTTCCTATCCACAATGGTTTACTTATGGTGCCGGTGATAGCAATGGATTCAGTGCTACCCGATATAGGGGTTTTAACAAACCGTAAGTTTGTCTCCCAAAAAATTGAAGGTTCTTGACCCGGAATAAAAAACAGCATATAAGCAGCGTGCGCAAATTTTTTGCACCTAGCCGCTAGACGAAACTATTGCACACGCTGTGTGCAATCGTTGACAAAAATATTTTGTAACAGTTGTAAAAAAAATAATTGGTTCACTTAAAAGGTACTTTTTGGAAAAAAAAAATCTTATCACATATTTAGTGGAGTAATTACAGTTCTCAAATTCATTCATACAACATAACAATAAAATATTTTCGTTTTATCATGGTCTTTCTTATGTATGTTTGCTCATTTTAATAAAAAGGATTATCCGATTATTGATTAGATAAAGAAACAAGAAAATATGATAAACTTTTTAAGTATAAATAAGTACGTTCGATCTTTTAACGTATTTATGAACCAATGACTAATTCTTTCGTTTATGCTATTACTAACGACCCGCCCCGGCTTCGCACAGAAGTTGTTGCTGTTACGTTATTGTTTAACTCTTCGTTATAATTTAATTTTTTTAATAATCATGTAATCAAGTGCCTCTTTCCCGCGTGCCTGAACAAACGATTATGTTTGGATTTCTTACGTGGCAGCGCTACGTATAACTAGCCATATGAAAAACATTGAACGCTAAGGTTTAAAACGTTTAATGGTTGTCCCTGAGCTTTATTAATCGTCATCGAGAAACGCAGTTTTATCGGAAAACTGGAGCAGTTTAAATTGAAAGTCAGTTGGTTAGTTTCACGGCCTGCCAGAATTGTGCATTCAATCAAATATTTTTTTAAGGACCTTTATTTGTAATCTAGTGCGGTTGCATAACTTTGGTAAATTTAAATTACTCACTAATATTATAGGACTCCCTACTTTTAGAATCAGTTTGTGTGCTAATTTAGAAACACTCTTGTAAAATCTAAATTATTCGTCAATATGTTACAATTTAAAGACAGTTTTTATCTTCGTTAACTGCACAAAACAAAGAACTCATTTAATTTGATATTGATTTATATTTTCCTACCTAAATCACATTCTTTAGTTGAACTATTTTCATTCGTCTATTTTTATTCTTTTTACTTCGATAATCTGGGTTAACTTTTGTAGGCAGAGATATGCTCTCGCGTACGTTTTTGTAGAACTTTTTGAGGTGAACAATATTCTCGTACATTTTTTCACGTATCTCTAACTATTTACACGCAGATAACTTTCCGACGATTGATTTTTTCCGACTTCATCGAATTTCATTGTCATAGGTCCCCTAATTTACGAAAAAATATTCAGAAATTATACACTTAAACCTTTCTTGTAAAACATTCTATCTGTTAGTGCGACCCGAAATAAAATCAATTCAGTAGTTACTGAGAAAATCGTGCACAGATAGATAGACAGACAGACAAACAGACTGGCAGACTCGGCGGGGGACTTTGTTTTAACTATGTATTGATTTTTAATGACATCCCAAAATAAAGGTAAATTGCTCTCATAAAAAAATATTTTTAGTATATCCCTCATGGTCTTTTTCATCAGCCGATCCCTCATTCTCTAATAAAGACTTTTTGGTTTAGTCCTAGTCATCATCATCTTTTTGATAATAATAAGGACTTTTTGGTTTACTTTCTTCTACGCTAAGCCAACTCTCTTCTAACCCCATATAATTTCGTTTTCAACACCTTTTTAACAAAAATCACATTGGTTAGACGACCGTTACCCCCTTCTACCCGCATATAAGGCCTTTCTCAACTACCTTTTAACGAAAAACAACCCATATATTGCCTTTTTGACACCGTTTTTCACCAAAAACACCACATGTTAGGCCTTTTTCTTCAATGTTTTACCAAAAAACAACCCCACTAACTTCATTAACGCTTTTTTCACATCTACACAAGCATACGTCAACACCCTTTTTACCAAAAAACAGTCACTCTCTGATGCCTTTTTACAAACTTTTTATCAAAAAAAAAACTACTAAGTTCATTATGACCTTTTTCACATCTAACCTACCCACATTACATACTCAAAATACCAAGATAATTCTAACAACAAACCTCAGTCATATTAAAGATTTTTTAACCGAGTCTACCACACCCCTCTACCACACCCCTCAGCACCGTAATAAAGACCTTTTGGTCAAACAATCCCTCATCGCTATTTTCATTAACGCCCGTTTGACCTACAATCAGCACCACATATACACCTCGACGACGATGAACATCCAAAAAATACTACTTCACGCAGAGATCGCACAGAGTCTCACCCCTGTGCATGCGCACATAAATCGAAGTAGGTCCAAAAAGGCACAAAAAATGTAGATTTGAGGTCTATAAGAAAATTCATGGGATTTTGCGGCAGAACCTGGCTCGAGTCCAAAAATACCCTTGTAAAATCTAAACGATTTATCCAAATGTTATGATTTAAAGAGTTTTTTTTATCTTCGTTAAATGAACAAAACAAAGAACGCATTTAATTTGATAAGCTTTTATACGTTCCTACCTAAATTACTCTCTTTAGTTCAAGTATTTTAACACGTCTAGTTTTAATATTTTTACTTTGATAATTTGAGATAACCTTTGTAGATAGACAATATTGCCTTACATTGCTTCACGTATCTCTAACTATTTACGCAGCGTACGCGAAGGTATATCTCGGACGATTGATTTTTTTCCGACTTCATCGACATTCATCGTCATAGGTGGGTTAATTTAAACAAAATATCCACAAATTATACTGCTAAACCTTTCTCGTGAAACAGTCCGTTAGTGAAAACCGCAATAAAATCCATTGAGTAGTTTCTGAAAAAATTCTGCACAGCCAAACACACAGAGACGAGGAACGTCTAAGATAACATATATGTTAAACATTTGCTATCATTTATTTTTGTTATTGTTGTTATTATAATTTTTTTTTCGTTTGTCATATACTGGCTCTTGTACTCTGAAGAGAATCTCGAAGACTTCCCCTAACAATCAAATTTCTTCATTTATCTCGACTTTTACTTGTTTGTTTGGGAAGTTAAAACCAGTTAGAAATAAACTATTCACTAATGGTTAATTTTGCTTACTATTGACTATATCATGATTTTTTTTACGGAACACGTTGAAAGATTTGCTGACAAACGAAAAATATTAAGACCAAAGGCCGATCTGCATCTTCTGATACGGATGTGCTGCAGGAATTAATCCGACTATACAAACACTTTAGGAAGGCATTTGTCGGTTATCAGTTTCATTTTTAGTGTTCCGTACGGAACACTTATAAGATCACTTCGGTGTCTATCTGTCCGTCTATCTGTCACACTCGATTTTCTCCGAAACTAGTTTACATAAAAAGTTGAAATTTGGCTCTAATATAGAAATTGATGGCCTCATCAGAGCCGAATAGTTTTGAAATTTAAATTTTGACTTAAAATGTTAGTTTTGGGGGGTGAAATCGGAAATGAAAAAAAAAATTACAAATAAAAGCTTGTAAAAACACGAGTTCAAAAATATATATAATGTAATACTTCCGCACACCTTTCTTTGTATTATTTTGAAAAAATTGCGAAAAATCGCTGCCCCTCCTTATCTCGAAGAGTACTGATCAAAAAGTTTTGAAAAAATTTTGAGAGAGGGGTGTAGATTGAACAAAAATTATTACGAGTGCATTACTTTTAATAATTTATTTGGTAGATATAAAACAAAAATTTCAAGGTCATTAGTTTTCAGTAAAGATCGGGAAAAAAACTCATTTGGAGTGTGTTTTGTGATGTCATTGATAATTTTATACCTTCGTGAGAAAAATTTTATTTTAAAAGCCATCAGCATATGGAACACTAATTGCTCAAGTCCGACTTGTGCTTGGCCGGTTATGTTTATTTTATATTAAAAGAAAAGAAATCATGTTAATCAAAAATACAAACACTTTAAATATAAAATACGCCACGTACGTTCGAGCAGACAGAAATTATACAGCTCGTAATCAAAACAATTTTTAGGTTATTCGATGAGAGGATTTTTTATGTATATTATAGAATCAGTATGGGAGCACAGCTATTTACTATATAACAGACGTGTTAGTTCTCATAATGCACAAATCGCTCTCTGTCTCTGCAATTTGGAATTTCTACCACAAATATCTATTTTCTTTTTTCAACACATATAAGTACCAAGTACCTATGATGGTTATTTGTCGCTACAACTAATGAACGTGACTCTGTGCCACAGTTTAGACTACGATTATTTTGTTTGAGCAAAAATTCACAGAATGGTGGACCTCTACAGTTGGTGATCTCAAAAATAGTATTTTTTTTTCATAAAAAAAACATTAAAAATTGAAGTAAAAAAATTAACCAATCTTTTTTATTCTAGTTTATACTGGGGCTATTGTTGTGTAGAAGAACATATTAAAATTTCAGACCAATCGGTTAAATGGTTTTTTAAGTTATCCTGCACGCCGATTACAAAGACGTTGTCTCGAGAAAAATGCATCGTTTTGACAAACGAATTTTCACATATAAAATCTACCTACGTTCAATGAGCTATGTCTGCTGCATACAACATTTCTTCCGATTCCTTATTCGCTTCGTTCTCAAGTGTGCTTTCGTCTCTTCGTGTAATTCTGGCGGCATCGGTGAGGTTGTGCTCTGCAGGTCCGGTTGTCATTCCCATGATCTCCATAAATTTCAATACTGCGGTGAAACCTTCATTAAAAATACATGCAGATATGTAAGTAGCAATTTCAATGATCTTTTTGCCACAAAAAAATATGTTTTTTTTGTAATTTATTAGTTATCTGAATTTTTTATAAGTTCAGATCTCCTTTTTTTCGGCGTTGGATTTCATTTTCTAGCTTGGATCCTTGTTTGCGTTATACTTTTTTGGATTCTTTTACTCTTCTATACATTCGTTTTTTAAGATGCAAGACATTTTTTTTCTATAACAAAATCATCTTCATAAAGTTGCACATCTAAAACTGAAGTGAAGGTTTTGGTGTCCCTGTCACCGATGTAATACTTGCACTTTGCGTCATGCAAGTCTTCTGATCGCTGAAACATCTCGAGAATACCGTCGACCTCCATCTTTCCGGCGTTTCTTTTATGATTTACTGAACAATGCTCTTCATGCTCGTCCCAAAATGCCTCAAATTTAACAGTATTTTCTTTTCCTTTCCATTTTCGACAAGCATGACAAAAACGTGATTTGACAATAACGTCTAAAATCTTATTATTATATTTACCAATAAGAAACACGATGCCCAAAAGAGACGTAGTCACGTTTTGCCAATAATCCGTCACCTGATACCAATAATTCATTTTCTTTATTACCAGCTGCTTTCTTTTTATCTTTCTCTTCATTGGCGGCTTTATTTATAACAACTTTGAATACAGCCTCAACTGCGATTTTAATATTTTCGATGATATTATAATCAGTTGTTTCATAAAAGCCCGTTTCTAAATCCATCCGGCCTCAAAAATTGCTCACTCCAGCGATTCCACTACCGAGCAATCTCATAAAAAAAAATTAAACGTCTGTTAATTCCATATGATTTCTCAATTTTGGAGCTAGATTGAATTAGTGTATCGCCGCATTCACACACAAGTCTTAAAACCTACTCCTCTTTCGACTCGTTTGAAAAATTCCACGTCTCCATCACAAATTTTACCCTTCAACTTTTGTTGTAAAGTTGTAAAAAACTAAAAATTGTACTATACAATAACTAAAAGTCAGATCACTGTTTGGACTCAAATCAGAAGTTTTTATAATTTTTTCTGCAGATGTACTGGCAAAATTAGAATTACTTTTATCTGAAAATCGATTAACATAAAACTGTCTTTTACGTGGTCCGCACACTCGCTTCGAACTAAATTTCCCGTATTTTTTGTCCATTTTGCACAATATTAGCCGAACTTTTACTGAATGATGTTAGTCCTGCGAGCGATATTTTCGAGCTGAACAGGCCAGCGTACCGTTTGCTTTGGAGCTACAGTTTTTCTTCAAAACTGAAAAGATATTATACCCATTATAGTAAGCTCTCCTTTTGCCTGCTTTCATCTTTCTTAGAATCATAAAAGTAGCAGCAGAAATTTTCAGAGAATATTATTGAAATATAATACTTTTCAATAGGATACTTTCTAAAAAGTCCATTTTTCCGACCCGAGAAAGTGTAAAAAAAACCAGTAATATAAAAATAATTAAGGGTGATTGATATTGCCATAATATTACGCGTATGTGTTATTAAGTTCAAATTTAAAAAATAATTAGAGAATTCAGTTATTATCTAAATTTTAATTGTCACGCATACTGATTAAGCTTATCACTTCGTAAATATTATATACTTAATTAAATTTACTTAACACGAAATCTTCATAGACGAGAACGATGACAAACAAAAATGATTAATATAATTGAGAACAGTAAGTTGTATTGACTTAGCTATTTTGTTTCATTGTCGGTCATGCGGTAGATAAACAACAATATTTGATTAATGTAAAATAACTGAAAACGGACAAGGCTCATTTTTCAGCAGTTTACCCACTGTTCTTTTATTCGTCAAATCCATTCCGACACGCGTTTCGCCGTATAACGGCTCGGGACTGACAAACAAGAGAACGGAATTTACAGAACTTAACCAAGAAGTTATGGACACGAAGGTAGGATACAACGAATTGTACTAAGTACGCATACCTAATACCTCGTCGAAAGCTGACACAACCGCCTCCAAGCCAACAGAGTGGTTGACACAGTCAACACTTAAAAGCAGGAAGTGCTTTTCAAGGGATCCTCCTCAAGCTTATGTGGTTAATGTAAAATAACTGAAAACGGACAAGGCCGTATCACTGATGAGCCGTGCTACAGCGAAACGCGTCTCGGGATGGATTTGACGAATAAGAAAACAGTGGGTAAACTGTTGAAAAATGGGCCTTGTCCGTTTTCAGTTATTTTACATTAACCACATATACCTGAGGAGGATCCCTCAAAAAGCGCTGCTTGCTTCTAAAAGTTCACCGTGTCAACCACTCTGTCGGCTTGAAAGCTGCTGTGTCAGCTTTTGATGGAGTATTAGGTATGTGTACTTCGTTGTATCCTACCTTCGTGTCCCGTAACTTCTTAGATAAATACCAATAAATTCTGTTCTCTTGTTTGTCAAGCCTAGCCTGACTGTCGAGCCGCGATACTGCGAAACGCGTCTCGAGATGAATTTGACGAATAAGAGAACGGTGGATAAACTACTGAAAAATGGGCCTTGTCCGTTTTCAGTTATTTTACATTAGCACATATGCCTGAGGAAGATCCCTTAAAAAGCGCTGCCTGCTTTTAAGCTTTGACCATGTCAACCACTCTGTCGGCTTGAAAGCTACTGTCAACTTTCGATGGAAATAGGTAGTCGTACTTAGTACAATTCGTTGTATTCTACCTTCGTGTCCCGGAACTTCTTGGATAAGCACTCGTAAATTCTGTTCTTTTATTTGTCAATCCTAGCTCGACTGACGAGACGTGATAGGGCGAAACGCGTCTCAGGATGGATTTGACGAATAAGAGAACAGTGGGCCTTGTCCGTTTCCAGTTATTTTACAATTGACCACATATGCCTAAGGTGGATCCCTCAAAAAGCGCTACCTACTTTTAAGTGTTAACCGGTCAACCACTTTGTCGGCTTCAAAGCTGCTGTTGTTAGCTTTTGATGGAGTATGAGTTATGCGTACTTAGTATAATTCGTGGTATCCTACCAACAATTTTTGAGTTTAAGGCATAGTAGTACCAAAATCAATAGATAATAGAAAAAAATTATATTAAATTCAAAAATTTTTGGGTTTTTGATATCGGCAGATTTTTTAAAGATATAAACTGATCTGAACCTCAACCAGATCATAACCTATTCAGAAAATTAAAAATAAACTTGTTAGGTCGTCTACAAAGACAGTTTTTCACCAAATCAATCATACCACCACACACACAGACAGACACACACAGACAGACACTATTGGAGAGGCATCTGTTGAAACAACCAAATTGTTAACCGGACTCTTCATTTTACACTCTATTGTTAGTTTCAAGAAAAAACACCACCCACTAATCTTAATATGCAGTAAAAAATACCTAATATTATTTCAGAGAGTATGTCATAACACATAACAATGATGCTAGACACCAAAAAATGTTTCTGGCGCTGATACTGAAATACTCGTTCTTAGTGTTCCGTACGGAAGATGACTTCGGTGTCCGTCTGTCTGCACACCCGAAACTATTTGACATAGAAAGTTGAAATTTGGCACTAATATAGGAATTGATGGTCCCATTAGAGCGGTGTAGTTTTGAAAGTTAAATTTTGGCTTAAGGGGTTAGTTTTGGGGGGTAAAATCGGAAGTGAAATTTTTTTTTTATCAGGTCATCGACTGGCGTGTCAAATGAAAGCTTGTCAAAAGACGAGTTCAAAAATATATTTAATATAATACATGCGCGCCCTTCTCTTTGTATTATTTTTAAAAAGGTGCGAAAAATCGCCATCCCCCTTATCTCGAAAAGTACTGATCAAAAAATTTCGAAAAAAAATTTTGCAATATTCTCTACAGAGTGTAGACTGAACGAAAATTATCACGAGTGCATTACCTTTAATAATTTATCTGGTATATAAAAAACAGAAATGATGACTCAAGGTCATCAGTTTTCAGTAAAGATCGGAAAAAAAACTTTGTTGAAAACTTATTTGGGATATGTTTTGTGAAGTCACTGATCATTTTATACTTTCGTAACAAAAATTTTTATTCAGCAATCAACGTACGGAACACTAATTGCGCAAGTCCAACTTGCACTTGTTGCAGTTTTATAAACGTTTCAACTTGTTTTATAGAAGTAATATATTTCCTTCCTACTGGATATGCGTTCGAGTTCAGCTGATATCTAAAATGCAAAAAGGCTATACCCTACAACTACCATTGCATTGCTTTTAGTTACATTGAAGGTTATTATAATATACTAGCCAACACACTTCAAATTCAAATTCAAAATTATCTTTATTTTAAAAGTATGCCAGCATACAATAAAATAGTGTCCACAACTAAGACTAAAACTACCTAACAGGATTAAACATTATCAAAGTATCTATAGAATTCTTCAATATTATATGGCTCTATTTTCAATAACAATCTAAAGATTTTCTTTTTGAGTATTTTGAGATTTGTAATTAAATTAATATCATTTGGTAAAGTGTTATACAACTTTATACATTGATAATGTGCACCCTTCTCTGTCATAGTCAATCGGTGGCTTGGGTAAGTATAGTTCCTTGTTCTTGTGGCATATACAGTTTGTGACTCATATCTTTCAAATAAAGACCTGTTTTTAAACAGGAATAGTATACATTCCTGTATGCAAACAGCAGTATCAGTAAGTAGTTTATTTTCTGTAAACTTTCCTCTACATGATTCTCTATGGTTTAAATTGAGTATAATTCGTAAAACTCTTTTTTGACAATACATGATAATTCCATATCTTATATGGGACTCAAAGTTTGTATGATACAGTATTTTCTTGATATCAAGAGGAATATACCTTCCCAAGACTCTAAGACTATAACATATTCTGTTTAATTTACTCACAACATGGTTGACATGACATTCCCAGGATAAAGTACTATCCAAAAACATGCCCAAAAACTTAACTTCAGCATTTAAACTAATATGGTTACCATTTAAGTTTAAATTAGTTGGTTCCTCTAGTCGTGACCTGCTTGTTTTAAATATCATAATGTTCGTTTTTGTGTTTGTTTGAATTATTTCTCCACCCCAGCATAAAAATCTCAGCATCTTTTTCAAGGTCAGTAATGTCTTTATTACTTAACAAAATGTTCGTATCATCTGCATCATTAGTAATTTTACATTTATTATTTAACAAAAGTACTTCAGTTATGTTATTTATATATAAGATAAACAGTATAGGGCCCATAACACTACCTTGTGGAATGCCTAACATTATCTTCTTTTTTTGAGATGACACCCTGTCACTTCCCTTACCTATCACCACTCTTTGTTCTCTACAAGATAAGTATGATTTGATCCACTTCAGGGTTGTTCCTCGAATTCCGTACATATTTAATTTGTGTAAAAGTATATTATGGTTTAATGTATCATATGTCTTTGATAAATCAAGAAACAACCCTAGAGGAATCTCGTTATTTTCTAGAACGTCTATTATCTGTTGTACAAAGTTAACAATTGCTGTTTGAGTAAGTACCCATGTTGTGTTTTATTAAGTAGGCCATTTTCCACCATAAATCCTAGAATTCGCTAGCACATAACATGTTCAAATATTTAGGAGAAGGAACTGAGCAGACTTATTGGGCGATAATTTTCTATATTGGTTTCATCACCTTTTTTATAAACCGGAATTACTAGTGCTAGTACTAGTGTCATATTCTTTCTTTTTATTACTGTACATAGCCTTATATCTAATATTTACATTTTTTATTACATACAGAATATCCAATGGTCTTTTATACTCTTTGATTTCAGAACTACTTTGCATATATTTGGATTTATTAAAATTTCTACGTGGGATCTTTATTTGGGGAAAATGCTCATTAAATATCTCTAAAAAAGTTTCATAAAAGTAGACCACTGGTTGTCCACTAATTAAGCATTGATTGAGTAGATGGACTGCCAATTTAATTTTTGAAGACCATTCTTGAAGTTAGTTTTATTCTGAGTGTTAAAGCTTCTTTATTTAATGAATAAAGATTTTTGTTTTTCGATATATAATATCACCTTCTGAGCGGTATGGTCTGAATCATCGAGTGCAAAATTTGGGATGTCATGCCACCATCAAAATTTGTTAGTATGTTATCAATACAGGTACTACTTGTATTAGTAATGCGCGTATGTTTTAAAATAGTTTGTTTGACATTGAAAGAGTAAACGACTGAATTAAATTCAGAAATATTTTTTGAAGCTAACAGAAAGTCAATATTAAAGTCGCCACCAATGATAACTATATCACTAGGATTATTTGTGTAAAGTACTAACATTTGTTCCATTTTATTTAAGAAAATGTTAAAGTCACCATTGGGGGGACGATACAGAGACACAACAATGATGTCTTTATTTTTTATCTTAGTTTCACATGCATAACACTCAAAATTAGATTCCACACTTATATTACTTAGATCTGACCTTGATTTAAATTTAATGTTTTTTCTTACAAACACAGCACTGCCACCATGCCTGTTTTCTTGTTCTCTGGAGAAGCTTGACGCTAAAGAAAATCCTTCAATGCCATAATTTTTTAACTGATCTTGGGTTTTCCAATGCTCAGTGACACACAAAAAGATACAATCTGTATGTTCGCATAATTAACAACAACACGAAATCTCTTAGCTCAGAATACCGTAATTGAACACCATGGAGAATATCCAGCGGTACAACTCGCAGCAATTCAAGAATAACGCGCACGCGCCTCTTCTATTACTATTTATGGGTTTAGGACAACTTGTAAAGTATGTGTTTATTTTATTCTAATTAATCATTAAAAATTTCCACTAGTTTTACACTCTCTGAACCAAACTGTAATCAAACATACATGCAATAAGAGATTTTTTTAAATCAAACATCTCGAATCCGGTCAGTTTTAGATTTAATGCATGTTATATAAATAAGCATTCGAAATGTGGTCCTATCGACGAATGCTGAGAGTGCCATGGACTGACCGAGTGACGAACGAAGCGATCCTGAGGAGAATGGAAAAGGACAGAGAATTACTGCTGAACATAAAGAGAAGAAAGATTTTGGACATATCATGAGAAATCCCAAGTACAGACTCTTACAGTCGTAGTTGAAGGAAAGATAGAAGGTAGACGTGGAGTAGGAACAAAGCAAATGCCCTGGCTTCGAAACATCAGAGAATGGATGGGATTCAGAAACATCGGAGACCTGGTTCATACTGCGGCGAACAGGCAAGCCTATGAGAGTGTTGTCGCCAACGTCCAATGGTAGTGGATAGACAGTTGAAGAAGAATATACAAAATAAACTCTAACTCTATTACTTCGAATTAAAAAGCTTTATACTACACAATAACTTTTAATACTTGACAAAACTTAAAGAGAGCTTTTCGCTTGATGGGAGACCCAGAATTCACCAACAACCTTGATTTCGTGGAACATCGAAAAACGCTTGGCAACTTGAGTTTATTCTACAAATACTTTCATGGAAAATATTCGATGGATGTAGCCTGCTTAATTCCTCATAGAACGGTGCATGCCAGAAATACACGTTGGGCTAACACATCACAAGGTTCAGCTTGTCACTTATATGGAGGACCTCATCCATTTGGAATAATTTGCGCTGCGCTATGTTTCCCACCGAGCACAATTTACAGCGGTTCCAACATCTACGTGAATCGCTTTTACCGCACACGCGTCGCTCCTGTAGAGTTTTAGAGATTTCCCTGCAGTACGTATGCTATGCCGATAAAAAACTCAATTTTAAACGAGGAAGCCAAATATACATAAGTATATGTGATCCTCTATTTAAAATTGCAGTTGATATCAGTTACCTTGTTAACCAACCATTAAAATTCTACAGGCATTTCTGCTACACCTGTAAATACTAGACTTTGTATATATGTTAATCTGTAATCATCGAGTCATCTAGAATCTAAACGATTTAACTCACGTTTATTAATGAAAGCTTCGAATATATCTTGATTGCAAACGATTAACATCATTTTCTGTTGAACTTTGTGTTCTCGTGGAAAAGTTCAATTTATCACAAGTATTTAGATGTATTTTTTCATTTTAAAGCAGTGTAGTGTAAAAAAGTAAATTACTTACTACTGAAAAGTGGCCATCTAACGTCCGTTATTGTTCCAGAAATTAATATAAAAAAATGCTTCATTTGTAAAAATCTTTAAAAGAAACAACTCTTGACAAAGCTAGATTTAATGAAACCATGAAAAATCTAGCGAGCTGAATGTTGCACAAATATAGTTTGACCTGTGTGTATGCACACTGATGTGAAAGACACTCAGAGTATCAATAACAATTGGAAGAAGTAACTGAAGCAAAAAAAAAGAATCTGAAGGTTGCAAAGAAAATTTTTCTCTGTGATGTGATTAACTTCGACTAAGGAAGGTATCGTGAAGATCAAGGTAACACACAGTTATCAGATGGCAGCATTCTACCGCATTTAGATATTAAAGAAATATATAACTATATAGGCATTGCACAATATCCCATGCACGAGGTTGTGCAATGTATTAATTCCAATGACTAAAAAAGATTTGTTTGTCAGAAGTCTCAGAAGTTACTAGTACCAATATGTTGGCGGTTCTAGTACAACTTTATGGTATGGAAGTTCAATCCAGTCATATCCACTGGGACAACTCGCAACCTGTTACAGAAGAAGACTTCTTAGTGAACTTTGCAAAAAGCACCCACATCTACATGCGTCGAACTTGAAATTAATAATGAGCATAGAATTAGAAACCTGAGGAGCAATAGGAATCCAAGAGAAAAATGAACCGGACGGTAATATCTGAGATGACAATGATAGTCTTCATTAGAAATTATCGGCGGATTTTAGAAGAGCAATATTGAAGTATAATTTAACTAATTCACTCTACTCATTGAACAAACTGTCTAACTTACTAAATATTATACATAACTGAATTCTACGAGGGTATTTTTTTGAGACCTACACACGTTTATACATCCTGGTCTATTGTGCCACAACTATAATATTCAATTCCAGTAATGGAAGTAAAAGTTATTAAGAGGCAAGGAACCCACCATCCAGCCACAAAGTCAAGAATAACAACAGAAGAAAAGGTTGTACAGGAAGATTGAGTCCACCTGAAAAGATGTGTGATAATTAACCGGAAATGGGTGAAGGATATAATAAACTGAATTCAATGCCCTTCGCAACAAAATCCTGTGAGCTATATACCACAGCAGAGGCTTAGTGTTCTAAAATATAAATTCTTCGTGTTCTTATTCAGAGTGAGTACGCAGATACAAGATTAGCAGCATCTGAATATCGTTAGAATTCAGCAAAAAGAACGTGCTAATAGATAGCAAGGAATAACTAATTATTCCGTCAACTGCAACCAGGCTTAGCTCAATGCTCTAAAATCAAAACTCTTCATGTTCTTATTCAGGATGATTACGGAGATATAAGACTAGCAGCAACCGAACATCGTTAGAATTAAGTGATAAAACGTGCTAATGGATTGCAAGAAATAAATAATTACATAGGTCCACAAAAAAGTGTTGTTCTTGGACAAAGACCATATGGAAGACATGTATTCTGATGAAACCTACTTTACCACCAGAAGCTACTTATAAAGCCTTCTTGTATGTAGTCCATATATTCAGTATAAATATTCCTCTTATAGAGATAAGCTTGGTTGCAGATTAGAGGTCTACAAAAAAAAGTTGTTGTTCTTGGACAAAGACCATATGGAAGATGTTCTGAAACCTGCTCAATTTTTTCGTGAGACTTGAGTGTCTGAAAATACGTTAAGAAAATAAACACATGAAAAAAATTGACTCTTTTTATAAAAACTGAGACAGAGTAAACATTTTCTGATCAAATTAATATACCCCTATGTATTTTGATGCTCTGAAACAGAACTTGAAGTTTACTTTGACCTGTCTTTGGTATTTTACAACCTCAAAAAACCGATCAAAAACCACAGATTTTAAGTTTGCAAGCAACCTGAGGAAATAAAATTGAGTGGGTGTAAAAAAAATTTTGAGGACATTTGAGCATTCTGGTGGTAAGGTACATTTCAGAACATCAGAATACAGTCTTCTAGGTATACTAAATGTAACATTTTTATAGTATATTATGTTAACGTAAAGAAGTAAGATTCGACTTCAGGATCTGCGAGCATTGTGACAACTACATACCAATACGAAAGGGTTAAAAGCCTGCACAGTAACCGAGTGGTCTTCAGTGTGATTCCTAGCAGCGGATATGTTTTCAGGTAATAATTAATATAGAAATATAATAATGCAAATCAGACGGTTCAATGTCATCACCGCTATGGGTACAAAAAATACGTTATCATCGCCAAATTGACGAACTGAATCTACAAGCCTGGTTAGCAAAGCTTCTGTACAATGTCATATATATTTTGTCGATAAAGCTGCGTCGAATAATCGTTGTCTGAGACAGAAGGCTTCTTGTTAACTCTACAAAACCAGGTTATTTCAACTAATAACCCTCTGAAATGCATGGTTGGCGGCGCCTGTCTACAAAGTAATTAATGTAATTATGGATGTCAAACATCGGAGACAATACAGCATGTGACGGGCGGTTGGCAGGTATTTGCAGTGTCGGAATATAGAGAAAGACACGAGACGACCGCTAAGATACTCGACCAAGAATTCGCAGAAAAACTAAAACTGTTACGAATGATCAATGAATCGTTATTATGATATAACTTTAAGACACACTATACTGATAGACATTGTCATTCCAAATAATAATAACTTTCAGGGAAAATATAACAAAAAGATTGACAAATAGAGAGATTTGGAAGCCCAAATAGAAAATAAATAGAATCCTTCTTCATGACGAGTGTTATACCAAACTTTAGGTTTACCACACATTACCACGTTGTCTTAAAAGTACTGTGAAATGCAAATGTATGTTTCGGCATCTGGGCAACGTTGACAGATATTGTGACATCCCGTCAATATATATCATCAAAGATATAGTAAAATAACCGGTCAAGTGTAAGTTGAACTTGCGCAATTAGTGTTCCGTACGTTGATTGCTTTTAAAATAAAAAATTTTGTAACGGAGGTATAAAATGATCAGTGACTTCACAAAACACACACCCAAATGAGTTTTCAACAAAGTTTGTTTCCAATCTTTACTGAAAATTGATGACCTTGAAATTTTTGTTTTTTTATATACGAGACAAATTATTAAAGGTAATGCACTCGTGATAATTTCCGTTCAATCTACACACCGTGGAGAATATTCCAGAATTTTTTCAAAATTTTTTGATAAGTACTTTTCGAGATAAGGCGGGTGGACAGCGATTTTTCGCGATTTTTTATATATATTTTTTACTCGTGTTTTCACAAGCTTTCATTTGACACCACACTCGATTACCTAGTAAAAAATTTTTTTTTTTCACTTCCGATTTCACCCCCTCAAAACCCCTTAAGTCAAAATTTAACTTTCAAAACTACATGACTCTGATGAGGCGATCAATTCCTATATTATTACCAAATTTCAACTTTCTATGACAAATAGTTTCGGAGAAAATCGGGTGTGACAGACGGACAGACAGACACCGAAGTCATCTTAGTGTTCCGTACGGAACACTAAAAAGGGTAAAAAGCATTAAGAGTCTAAAACTGAAACATTTGTATAAAGTTGTGCAGAGTACAATCCTACGTGAAACCTTAAAAATTGACTGGGAATTCCTGGTAAATTCACAACGTCACCCAGGGGCCTATAATAAGGAAAGAGCTCAGTTCTCATGATATTTAAGCATTTCTGGGATGAGCCAAGGTTCTCCGTAGATGTAGTGCGAAAGTTGTATGTATAAATAATAATAATAATACCATCATGAAAAATACAATATGACAAGCGAATTCCTTGAATAACTATGAGGTAAAAGTCAACATTTTTCATACAGAATTCATTACAACGAGTATCTTGTTTTTATTAATACGGCTCAATGTTATAAAAATAATACCTTTACTAAATAGAAAATAATTTTTGCAAAATGAAACATAACTACGATTGATACTGTCTGAAATATGTGAAACAAGAGCGCAAGGTCTTGTTGAGACTATTATGGTATTTTTTAATAAGAATAATATACGGTAGAACCTCAAATATTGGTAAGATATGGAGACTTCCAAATATAAAAACAAATAGTAAGAATAACAAAGAACACCAAAAGAACGAGCAGGACTAATAAGGAAAAATAAAAAAAAGACAGATAAGTTGTTAGAGGATAGATCTACGAATGTTAAGTAGAAAAAAAGAAGAAACCCATGGTATTGTAAAATTCTAAACACTCACTTAAATTAATAAACAGAAATATGAGTGCATCTGCAAGCAGGAAAGAAAACAGCTAAACAATAAAGACTAAAAAATATTAAAAACGGTACCAAACAACTAACGAAAAAGGAGAGAGTTAGCGAGTCAAGAGATATAAAGCACCATAGATTACACAGAATTAAATAAAATTATAAGAAAGAGTATGAAAGAAGACATCAGTAGAAAAACAGAGGATATGATATAAAAACAATAAAAAATAATAAAAGGTTAAAATTTAACACAACCATCAATATCAATGAAGTCAAAAGGGACGACGAATCACTAACGAATGATAGAGAAGAAATCATTCAAACAACAAAATAATAGAATCAAAACCTGTACATCTCGAAGGTGTAAAAACCAAACACCGTAAAAAGGAAATACATCGTAAACACCGGTTCCGAAGAGATATCTGAAGCAGAAGTTCACAAAATAAGAAAGTAAATAGGGAAATGAATTAAATCGTGCTTCAGGAGAAGGCGGCATAATTCTCGTACGCATACGATGGAGAATCTTTAGTAAAAAAAGTTAAAATAATATGAAACAAATGCTTGATAGAAAGGAAAATATCACGGAGCTGAAGTTTATGAAAATAATATAAGAATGAGCAAACAGATTTCTTGATTACAGACAATCCAGACATCATCGAAAAAATCTTAGAACACAGCAAGAACTTGTATTTAACATTCATAGACTATAACAAGGCCTTTGACTTAAAATGAAAAATGGACAATTATAAACGCGTTACAAAATTAATGTGTAGATTTAAGATAGATTGAACTCACCGACAATATACATATAATATATAAAGGAGCAACCACTATTGTGAAATTGCATTCAGAACCAGAAAATAATTTAATTCAAAGGAAAATAAGGCAAGCCTTTCACGTTGGCAATACATTCTAAAAAACTAAAGTAGAGCGACCATGGTAAAAATATTGAAGAATAAAAGTTTAATACATTAAGATATGTATATAAAGTAGTGCTTATTACGTAGAATCGCTTGGAATTGCAAAAAAATTTAGAAGACCTGAAAGGAGCATCACTGGAAATAGGACTGACCATAAATATGGTTTAAACAAAAATAATAAAGTGATTCTGCCAATGTAAAACGAACCCATCATATTGCTTGAAAAGAAGATAGAAAAAGTAGAAGAAAACATGAGGAAAAACATGCAAAAAAAATGCAAACGGCAGAACGAAGGGAATAATGTGAATACTACTGACAGTTTTTTAGAGATTAAATCATATAATACAAAACAAAAACAAAAAGTTGAAGATATACATAAAAACAAACATTCCAGTCCTTCTGTGGGGGGTTGAAATGAGAGCAACCGCAAAGAAAACAATGGGTAAGATGTAAACTCTATAACGTCACATCGAAAGAGGAATCCGAAATATAAAGCTAAAGGGCTAAATCTATAAGATGGATTATAGAACGTACGAAAGTGGAGATGGGCTGAATATGTAACAAGGATGGAAAGGACAATATGGACAAGGAAAACGACGAAATGAAAGTCATGGGGAAAAAAGAAATCGAGTACGGCCCATACTAAGATGGTATTAAGAAAGCGGCAGTGAAAGGATGGACGAATGTAGCACAATGCAGGAACAGATGGAGGGAAATGAGGAGGACTCATGGACGATGAACGCTGGATAGAGAGCGAACTGGCATCACACTCTGGCTTATGTATATACATACATACAAATTATGTATTGTAATAGTATGATATTGTTTTAATTTTATTTTTGTTGTTTCATTTTTGTAAGCGATGCATCAGGTTTTCAATTTTTGAAATAGTTTATTTATTTTAGGTATTTACTCAATTCTTCCCTTGCCAATATAAGAGACAAAATAAATACTAAATTTAACTATTTGATAACAAAGAGTAACGCAATCCAAGCATTGCGATATTCTAACAACTACTTTATCGCAACTTATATAAATATAAGAAACATGAGTATAACGAAGATCTCAGAGATAACCACAACTCGTATTGAGTATTTTTATGCAACGTCTAAAATGGTGCTTATTAGAGCAAAGTGGCTTAATATTTTAGCTAGTGCGCTGTTTAATTGAGAATATACAAGTAGCTGACCAGAGATGATCAGAAATTAAATATTTGATTTTTCCGGTTACTTCAGGAATTGACATTTTTGGGCAAAGAATAAAAAAATAAATTGGAATAGGAATTTAATATGTTGTCCCATTTTAATTCCATACTTCGTATAGTTGGACAAGATGTTTTTAAAGCTCTTATAAGTATCTAAACAATTTATCTATTTGTAATGCCGTTCGAAATAAGAAGAAGATATTAAACAAATATCTTGTAATTTCTTTTAGTTTCCTTGTAGGTCAATACATTAATTGGCCAGTGTTGTTGCAGAGGTATTCACAAAGTTTGTGTTAAGTTCACAGTTAACCACTGGCCAGTAAGCATCGATGACGCCAAATGAGAGTATGGCGAAATATCTGTGATTTTCCAGTTAGTCGCGTTATGTTAGACGTAAAAAGTTAAGAACTGGGAACTATTGGAGCATTGGACTAATCGACCTAATTTTTTTGCAAATTGTTCTTTAAGGCCTATAGATCATTATTAAAAAAAAGGACGCTTGGACCTCCTTCAACCCCACATTCATCCCTGAGTGAGGTTAACTATCGGTTATTCAAATGAGCTCGGGTTCTCTTGAATTATTCGGGTAAATCAATCAAAATTTTCTACTCGGGGGTTTTCAAGGGTCCTGATAATGATTATGAAGTCAGAATTCAAAATTTCACCCCCTTCACCCCTTATTCGGGATGAATAATACTTAATTCACCCATCTTTTTAATTATTCGCGTGAATCGCTAAATATTGTATACTCGGGCATTTTCGAGGTTCCTCATAATGATTACGAAGTCATAATTCAAAATTTGACCCCCTTCACTCCTTAATTGGGGGATGAATCTTACTTCATTTACCACTTCTTTTAATTATTCTTGTGAATTGCTAAATAATTCCAACCGGGGGTCTTTGAGGTTCCTGTGAAGATTTTGAAGTGAGAATTGCAAAATTTAAAATCGCCTTAAAAAATGTATTTTAAGTAATATTATTTAATTATAGGATATTTACTTGAATTTAATTTTCCGTTCGGAAATTTATTTTCTATTTGAATTAGTTCAAAGTGTATGATAATTTTAAATAACTTCATCAGTAATCTTGAAAACTTCCGAGTGGAAAATTATGAGCGATTTACAAGAATAATCACAAAAAGGGGTGAATTAACTAAGATTCACCCTCAAGGAAGGATTAAGGGGGTGAAATTTTGATTTCTGACTTCATAATCGTTATTAGCACCCGTGAAAACCCCTGAGTAGAAATTATTTAGCATTGCAGACGAATAATTGAAGAGAGGGGTGAATTAGGTATTAAGGGTTGGAGGAGGCTAAAATTTTGGATTATGACTTCATAATCGTTATGAGGAATCTCGAAAACCCCCGAGTATATAATATTCAAAAGATGGGTGATTAAGAATGATTCGCCTCCAATAAGGGTTGAAGGGGGTGAAATTTTGAATTCTAACTTCAGAATCGTTGTCAAGACTCTCGAAAACCCCCCCGAGTAGAAATTATTTAGGAAATTAGACGAATAATTAAAGAGAAGGGTAAATTAGTAAGACTCATCCCAAATTAAGGGTTGAAGGGGGTGAAGTTTCATAATCGTTATGACGTACCTCGAAAACCTCCGAGTATACAATATTCAGCG
>CM032448.1:61664575-61797075 GCA_019049505.1 Pachyrhynchus sulphureomaculatus
TCAGCGAAACCGTCCATCAAGGGACTTCAAGCTAACACGGGATACCCGAAAATCCACTACTACATTTCACACCTGTGAGAACATTCGTCAAAACATATGTATATATATATATATATATATATATATATATATATATATATATATATATAAGATGGATGAGATTCCATCGAAACGTCAGCAAAACCGTCCATCAAGGGACTTCAAGCTAACACGGGATACCCGAAAAACCACTACTACATTTCACACCTGTGAGAACATTCGACAAAACATATATGTATATATATATATATATATATATATATATATATATATATATATATATATATATCTATATATATATATATATATATATATATATATATATATATATATATATATATATATATAAGATGGATGAGATTCCATCGAAACGTCAGCGAAACCGTCCATCAAGGGACTTCAAGCTAACACGGGATACCCGAAAAACCACTACTACATTTCACACCCGTGAGAACATTCGTCAAAACATATATGTATATATATATATATATATATATATATATATATATATATATATATATATATATATACATATATGTATATATATGTATATATATATATATATATATATATATATATATATATATATATATATATATATATATATATGTATATATATATATATGTATATATATGTATACATATGTATAAATGTATATATATATATATATATATATATATATATATATATATATATATATATGTATATATATGTATATATATATATATATATATATATATATATATATATATATGTATATATATGTATATATATGTATATATATGTATATATATGTATGTATATATATATATATATATATATATATATATATATATAATATATATATATATATATATAATATATATATATATATATATATATATATATATATATATATATATATATATATATATATATATATATATATATATATATACTTTACTATTGGCCAGATGAAACCCGGAACCTGAAGTCGCGGCGTTAGAACCGTCACCATCAGTCTTTATTGTGTTCCGGTTTTCTATTGATACTCGCCTAAAAACAATTATTATACGTTAATTTTAGTCAGGACAATATGATCTAGTTTGCAAAAATATTTTTAATTATTTATTTTTTTAAATTTTGCCAATGCAGAGACTTTAATGACATAGACTGTGTATGTATTTTAGGTCTTGACTCTTTACCTTGCTATAAAGTAACCATAGAAAATGACAACGTGAAGGTTAGGGCTAAAAGGTCAGAGCTGTTAACTAACAAAAGAACCAAATTTATGGCTTCGAAAGATGGCACCGTAAAGGAAAGGATAGTGATTATTGGAGGTGGTCCATCAGGTGCTACTTGTGTAGAAACTTTAAGACAGGAAGGTAATAGAATTACGTTAACTGGATTATATACAATTTTTTGTAATAGATTATTAGCTAACGCCTGCTTGATATGCCTTCTGGGAGAAAATGCAATCAAACTGTCTAGATTTTGTTTTTAAAATGTCCAAGAGTGGCTTAGATGTCGTTTTCTCATTTTAAAAGGATAAAGTCGATAATCTAATTTATGGATATATGTAATTACTTAAAAAAAATTGGTAAGATGTTTTACCCAGTGATTTCCTTACTAACATGCAGTTCTAAACACTAAATTTGAATATCTCACACTAAAGAGTAACTTACAATCCACTTATGGTGAAAACATATAACTGTTCCTTGTTTAAATAATTTTAAAAAGTATTTAATGATTAAAAAACCACATTTCTCTTTTTTAAAATCACATCGAATTTCCGGTTAAAATGAACTATTTTATAATGAAAAAACTTCCATAAGACCAATGCAAATTTTTATCGGTTATAACGAACCCGGTTATCAGGAACTTCTGGATAAAGCGAACCAAATTTAGATGTTTTGTGTCCGTTTATAACGAACTTGCTACTCCCTGTGCTCGATGTCGCGCGATTTGATCTAGGAAATTCACTGAAACTCGCTGAGAACCTCTATTCTACTTGTTTCCGCCGCTGTCGCTAGTTGAAGCAGTATTATATTCAATTCACATGTTGTGTTATGCGATTCTAATGCATATTTGATCAATGTAGCAAAGTGAATGTTTAAGTTTTTATTTTAAAATGAGTACACAAAAACGTAAAGCGTTTACTTTAAAAGACAAATACGATATTATAAGAAAAATATAAAATGGAGTTATACAAAATGATGTTTGCAAACAGTTAAATTTAACTACCATAAATCTACGGCTTCTACCATATGGAAGAAGAAGCAAGAAATCTTATTAATCTACTCTATGATAAAAGACACTTTAGTTGTAAGAAAGTAAGAACATCTACACGTGACCAAGTTGATAAAGGACTCCTTAAATGGTTTAGCCAAAAACGACATGAACATGTTCCTATTACCCGCTATACTTTAGAACAGAAAGCTAGTGAATTGGGAAGGAAAATAGAGAACACCGAGTTTAACTGTCCTAGAAGTTGGGTTGAATGATTTAAAAAGCAACATAATATTAGTGGGGGTAAGATAGTAGGAGAAACTGAGAGAGTGGATATGACAGTTGAACAGTGGTTGGCCAATGTATGGCCGGAAATTCGAGAAAGTTATGAATATGTCGACATTTTTAATGCAGATGGAACGGGTTTGTTTTACAAGATGACGCCGGATAAGATATTAGATTGTGCTGGTGGAAAATTATCAAAAGTAAGGAATACTGTGTTGGTAACTACAAATATGTCTGGAACAGAGAAAAGAAAATTTTTGGTGATAGGAAAGTCCGCCAATTCCAGGTGTTTTAAAAACAAACATTTACTAGTAAAGTACAAATCAAACAGTAAAGCCTGGATGGCATCAGAAGTTTTTAAAAACGAACTGATCAAATGAGACAAAGAATTAAAATTCACAAATAGAAAAATATTACTTTTGATTGACAACTATCCAGCGCACCCTGAAGTTGATTTACAGCAAATACAATTGATTTTTATGCCTCCAAACACAAGTGCAAAGCTCCAGCCTATGAATCAAGGTGTGATACATTCTTTAACATGTCATTATATAAAGATTTTACTTATGAAAATATTAGAGACGATCGATAAATGTAACATTTTTTCTGTAACTCTCTTGGACGCTATAAACTTTATATATATGACTTGGCAAAGTCAGTAGAGAAACCATTGCAAACTGCTTTAAGCATGGCCGATTTTTAAGGAAGGAATGTAGATATGACTCAAATGACGAGCTACCGTTGACTCAGTGGATTGAAAAACATCGAGAAGATTCTACTGATTGTCTAGGATTTGTTTAGGATGCTGACATTCAACAAAGTACAGTGAAAATTGAGATTAAAAAGTTCATAAATGACTAAGAAAATGACTGAAACTCGCAATTTTTTAGAATCTCGAACATATATGGAGTAATTTTTGTGATCTTGACAATTATATAAACACCATTTCTTTTTTCACTTAAAATTGTACAAACGAAAATTACTGATTTTATTGTATAAACTACGTATTTTAATGTTTTCGTTTATACTCGTATATGTACCAACATACATAATAATAACTTTAGTGTGACTTGTTTTATTTTCCTTTGAACGTTTTCTTTTAAGTTAATAATAATTATTAGCGTTAGCGCCTAATCTAAATAAAAAAGTAGTGAAAAATGATATTAGATTTTGTTTACTGTTTGTAAGGAACTTCGGATATAGCGAACCATTTTTAGTGATTTTTTGGAGTTCGTTATAAACGGACTTTACTGTATCTATTTTCTGCCAACAAAATACGTACATAGTTAAAGAATAAAATTGAAATGTGGACGATGGAGATGAAAAAATTGTGAGGTATGCCAAGACAAACTTCTTGATGAGTAAATAAAAATAAACCTTGTTTATGAAGTGTGGCTCGATTATTTTGTGATATTATTATTATGTATTATTTATGATGAAGTTGGAAGTTAAAAAAATATGTGTTTCGTGGTCTAAAAACTCTAAGACCTGAAAAAAAGAAGAATTTCAGAGGATAATTTTTTTACGAATTTTTACGAATTCGGTTCCGTATTTTTATATGCCCAGATCCGATTTATGGAAAATTGTTGGATATTTATTTTTTTTAATGTAAAATGATATAGTGTATGTCAGGGAGTATTTGACATTTGGTAGGCGCTGGGCGCCGCGACACCAAACGACTTTTTTTTTGCCATAGACATATATTTTGTAAAACGGCATTGGAAAGCCCTAAACATTTTGTCCTTAAATCGTTTTTTTTTTTAAATTTGTTTTGCAAAAAAGTTGTGCCCTCTAAAATATTTTTTTTTGTCATCGGGGTTGCTATGGATCGTATGCCACGTTTGGCAATCTTCAAACAATTTATCCAATAGGTTGTCATATTTTAATCTGACAGTAATTATAATAATATTAGTTACTATGCCGTTGAGGTTTTTCCTTTAATAAGATATCTTTGAACAAACAAAGAAAACGAAAAATACATTATTTTTATTAAAACAACAAAAAAACGATATAACTTTTTACATTATATAACTTATTACATATTTATAAAATTGAATGTTTGAAATTTAAAAAATAAAAAAAAACTTTTTTTGTATATGTATCCTTCTTCTACCATGCATTTTTCCATTCTTTTCATTAACGCTTAAAGAGTGGCTTTGTAAATAATTTCTCCAGATATACTATTGTACGCGATTTGCCTTTGAGTGCTCAATATCATTTGTCGCGGTTTTGTATACAATATCTTTAAGAGTCCCCAACAAGAAAAAATCTAACTGCGTGAGGTCTGGTGACTTAGATGTCCATTGAATAACTGGGCTGCGAACCCCTATCCATCTTCATTGAGACCGTTCATTCAAATACTCTCTAACCAGCAGCAGTTGTATGAGGTGGTGCTCCGCCGTATTGATACACATATGCCTTCTTAAAATAAGGGGAACATTTTCTAATAAAATTGGTAAAGTATTAACCAAGAAATTAAGGTATCTATTTCCAGTTAGTGTTTCCCTCAAAAAAATATGGTCTAACTAAATGTCTCCCAAATATCCTACACCATACATTAACTCCATAATGTCTTTGATTCTGAATTTGATTAAGGTTGTATGTAGTCTCGTCAGCACAGTAATGATAATTTTTTCTGTTAGGTTTGCCGTTGCTGACAAAATGACTTTCATTTGTCCATAATATATGATTCAGGAAATAACATTCTTCGTCATATTTAATCATCATTTCTGGATATAAAACTCAGTCGTTATTCCGAATCAACTTGTGTTAATAACTGAAGATTTTGCGGTTTATAGTCATATTTGTTAGCTTTATGAGATTTCTGAATGCCCCATAAGACACATTCAATTGCCTGCTTGCTTGAATTGAATTGAATGATATGGATGGTTTTAAAAAGATTGCATAATTTCGGCTACTTTTTCATCTGTTCAAATAGTTTTTTCATTTAGAAATACATTTCTGCCAGAAAATACATCCATATTGCTCCTGAAATTTCGTTCTAATCGACAAAACATACTGTAATTCCGGATATACCAATCAGGGTAACGTTCTCGATACAGTCTAACGGCTTCCTGAGAATTTCTTCTTACTTCTCCATAAATAAGAATAATATCTGCTTTTTCAGCGTGGAGAACCACTTCAACCAGAATCTATTAACACACTATTTTCGTAGTTTAACTCTATTGAATGGAATAGATGTACAAACAAGAGCTGTTACATTAAAGTATGACAGCCGCCTACGAGATAAATTGTTTGAAAACCGCTAAACGTGGCATACGATCCACGGCCACCGCGATGGCCAAAGAATAATATTTTAGGGGATTTTTGCTGCATCACTTTTTTTGCAAAACAAATTAAGAAAAAAACAGTTTAAGGAAAAAATGTTTAAAAAAAAATAGGGCTTTCCGTTTTACCAATGCCGTATGTCGACGGAAACAAAGTTGTTTGGCGTCGCGGCGCCCACCGTCGTTTTCACTACCAAACGTCAAATACGTCAGTATACTCCTTGACATGCACTATACCATTTTAATTTAAAAAAAAATAAATATTCTAAAATTTTCCAAAATCCGAGCATTACCGCCAAGTTTAACCACTGTATTTCTATAACTTGTTCTATATTCAACTTAACATTTTTTTTTTATTTTACTCTGTAATAAGATCTCAATCCTTTCTATATAGTATCTCTGTTAAAATAGGAAATAATGAATACACAAGAACACTGAAATAGAAGTATATTACAATACTCACGCAATCACCCTTTTGACCGATTATATTTTGCTATAGAAAAAATATTTTTTTATTAAATATCCAATATCCATATCAAAAACCCGGAGGAAAAGTAAAAAAAAGTCTCATAATACTAAAAAGCCTCATAATACTATTGAAACGATGCAATAAAAAAAAAAAGAGACCTCTACCCCCCCCTTTCACCCTCTGCCTATGTTAACAATGATAATAATGTTTCGATTTCCTAACTAAAAGAACTTCCAAGGTAAATACGAATTTACTCTTCTACTGCCTTCCTCCACCTTTTTGGCACCTTATATAATTTGTTTTAAATGATTTGGTTTAAAACTTGCCCACTGCCCCATCTAAAAAAACTTGAAAAATTCTTATAACACTATCGAAACTATACAATATTCTCCCATCTCTTTCATTTGACTTTCATATTCGTACAGCAAAAAAACGGCATATAGTACGATATATATGAAGTAATCCCTCTAACCCCCCCCCCCCCGACCCTGCCCCATTAACTCCTTATATATTTTACTAAAAATAAAAACCAAAAAACTTAGAAAAATTATCAAAATACTTAACCACCCCCACCGCTTTCACCCTCTTGTTGAGTTAAAATGGAAAATAAAGGAAAAATAAAAGTTTTGAATTCATCAACTCCAAAAATTTTGAAGAGGTTATATAACGCTATACATACGAAACCACACCTCTAATTTCCTTCCCCAATCCTTTGTTTACTATAAATAAGTATGCAAAATATTTTTATATTTTCTATATTACTATTAAAACCATAAAAAACTTATCGACTGCCACTCCTTTACCCCTTGAATCCTTCATTCGTTATCATCATTAGTTTATTTCATCCATAGTCGGATGTAAGTCTCCCCAAGTTGTTTGCTTTTTGCATCCAATCGTGTCCTGCTAATCTTTTTATGTCGTCCGTCCATCTTGTCTGTAGTCTACCTCTGCATCTTTTGTGTTCTCTAGGCCTCCATTCAACTATACGGTGTGTCCATCTGTTATCATTCATCCTTGCGATTCGCACCGCCCAATTCCACCTTAATGTTCATATTCGTTGTATTACGGCTGTCACTTTTGATCTTCTTCGAATCTCGATATTAGGAATATGATTTGGTAGTCTAATATTTACCATTCTCCTCTCCATTGCTCTTTGGATTACCTGGAGTTTATTTATTATACTTTTATTTAAAGCCTTCGTTTCAGTGCCATATGTTAATAGCAGCCGTACATATTGATCGAATACTCTGGCTTTTATTTTATTTGGGATATCCAATTTAAATTTAGGTTGTAACCTTCTGAACGCAGACCAAGCTAACGAGACTTTTCTATCCAGGTCAGCCTTTAAATTATTTTTTGATATTTCGATTTTTTCCCTCAAATTTATGAATGTTTGTACCTTTCCTATTTTTCACCTTCTATTAATAGTTCCTGGCTGTTATCCTCAGTTTCGTTATTCAAATTTTGGTTTGGTCAAGTTTATTTTTAGATCTATTTCTCGAGACTTGTTATTTAATCCATTCCATTTCTTATAATTCTTCTTTTGTTTTAGCAATCAGAGTGACATCATCTGCAAACCTTAAGTGATTTAATCATTCACCGTCCATTAGTATTCCTTTATTTTCCCACTTTAACGATTTGAACATCTTCTAGAGTCATGTGAACAGCTTTGAGGACATCGAGTCTCGCTTTGCCTAATTCCTGTTTTAATTTTGATTTTATTCGTTTTTTCTTCAAGCATTATTTGTGAAGTGGCATTTTTGTATATGTATTCAAGAAGAGTTATGTATCTTTCATCGCTGTTACTTAAGGCGTTAAGGACATGAACAAGCGGAAATTAAACGGGGATACAGCACTTTGGACCATCTTCAAACAATTAAATTACTAATGGAAAAAGCAAATAAATATAAGGTCACCTTGTGGATAGCAATGGTTAACTACGAAAAACCATTTGATTCGGTAGAACCCTTCATTACGTATTATTAATATTATATACTAGATTTGAAATTGATATCTCATCTCGGTCTAGAGTTATCGTGCCAACAGACTGACAGACAGACAGACAGACGGAAATAAGTGACTATATTTTTCGTGATCTCTTTTACAATCCATTATCTTGCTTTAAAGTTCTCATTATATAGTTTTCCATCACTTAGCCTTTTCTAAATGTTGGACAAACTGACCTTTTTCAGTTCCAGTTTTTAATTTATTTACACCCATACCACGTTTAATTTTACTGTGCACAGTTGCTGAAATACCTGCAGCTACAAGTTTTTCTTTCCATTTAGCATCTAAAGCATGTATGCTTCCTAAAGCATCTATATGCACGCTCTTATCAGCATACAATCGTTGATTGTTTTTTATTTTTAAGTATAAACTAGGCCACTTTTCATATCATGCTGCTTTTGAGCAGTCGTCGGAAACGTCCCAAAATTCGACCCGCTGTAAAAAAGGCCATTAGTTGTTGGTGGCCTTTCGGACCATGGACAAGGAAGTCTGACGATAAAGGCCTTCGAGGACTGAGTACCACACTAACGGAAAAACTGCCGGTATGGTGTTGCTGGGGGATCCCGTGAACTATAAAAGTATGACTGAAGGCACTGTCTCTTCATACGGGTGAGGGCGGATACCTGAATTAGGTCTTCACGAACGTAGAGCCTACTGTTAGAGAAAAACTGTCGACGACATGTTATCGGCGCATAGTCACTTGACCTTGAAGGCCGAGAAAATAGATAGTGCTTTCTTGAATAAGACACAGGTCTGAAGTCGAGTGGGAAGGTCGAATGCCGTGGCTAAGGCACATACTTCTGTGCAATGCCACGGAGACGTTCACAGAGGCATTTAAGATTTGGCAGTCCGCCGACGTTCGTAGTTAGCGAGGAGTTTGGCAAATAAGACGGTATAACAGTGGGCTGAGAGACTACTCGTACAATCTGCCGTGGCTCAAGTATCATGTTAAACTGTAGGATCCGTCTAATTGATTTTAGCTAGACGTTAATTGAGGTTGGCAAAAACGATCCCTCTGGTCTATACCCTATACTACTTTTACTACTACTATTACTACCATTATTACTACTACTTTTGTAATTTTAGGTTTTCGTGGTGAAATAGTGTTAGTTTGCAAAGAAAATTATTTACCATATGATAGGGTTAAAGTTAGTAAAGCAATGGACTTTGATATTACGAAGGCTGAATTAAGAGATGATAAGTTTTACAAGGACAATGGAATCGAGGTCCTGAAGGTTAGTTAGTTATTAGTAATTTATCTCTTATTGTCTTATTTGGTGTTTTTTTTAGTTGTAGAAGTAGCGCAGTTAAACTCATCTGTTACATATTTAATAGGTCTACTAAATCTTTGAAGTAGTTTTGAAGAAGAAGAGAAATTACATATAGAGCCCACAAAATAACTAAGTATACAGGACCCTACACAGAGACTATTTCTCTTTCCTTTTTAAACATATTATTTTAAACGAAACTTCTCACAGTCAGCTTGAAAATCTCTTAGATTCTTCTACGCTAAACATTTTAGGGGCCTTAAATTATTAATTTATTTTATTATGTGACGAATAACATAGGCCAACATTTTTCAAACTCTGAAACCAGACTAGACTTTTTTGAAGGATCTTGGTGCAAGTCTAAATCCGACATCAGAATTGTTCCATCAAATCAGGTTTTTGAGATAACCGAACCTAAAAATGCAAAAACACGTTTTTTCGCTATATTAATTATTATTATATTATTATTACACATAATTATATTACACAGCGAATTAATTTTTCTCCACAAAACTCGTTGCGGCATCTGAAAGTACTACTCTTTTCCTTCAAAATGCATTTCCGAAAAGAAATAAAATATTTCAGATTTCTTCTCGGAGAAATCGCCCATTGATATTAATTAGCTCAACCTACTGTCTGTGGATGTTCTCCTGAGCAGCCGATGTCCGAGCGTTCAAAGTGAATGAGCGTTGTAGATAAGCGTACTGTCTTGTAGAACAGACTCAAGTCGCCAACCGTCTGCAAAGCTGTAGATTAGATTTCCGGTCTTTTCCAGCAGATCGTTAATGTAACTTTTGAGAAATGATGCCTGCAACATGAAAGAGAGCAGGAGATGGGGATAACTATGGTGCCTTGGGGCACACCGGCGTTTGATTGTGAAGGTGTTAGAAAGAAGAGAAATCCGTTGACCGCCACTCGTAAAAAACGCTCTCTGAGGGAACATGAGAGCCACTAACAGAACTTTTCAGACATATCACAAGAGCGTAGGTTAGCCAACAGCCCATCGTGTCAAACACGGTCGAATGCCTTGGATATGTCAAGAGCAATCGCTCGAGATTCTCCATAGTGTTCAATTGCGTTGTTCCAAACATGTGTTACATAATTCAGAAGATCTATTGATCTATGTTTACGGAAGCCATATTGGTGATCGCTAATAATATTGAATCGTTCGAGATATTTTAGAAGATGCTGATTGATAACCTTTTCCATGACTTTCGATATTATTGAAAGCAGTGCGACTGGTCGGTAGTTATTTGGCAAGGTCTTCTTGCCTTTTTCAGGTATCGGCTGAACCGTGGCACATTTCCAGCAGGTCGGAAATATTCCCTTTGTGTAGGATAGGTTGAAAAGTCTACAGAAAACTGGTGTTAGTTCCTTGCACAGTTTTTGAGAACTATGGCAGGTATTCCGTCCGCGCCAGAAGCCTTTTTGGTGTCTAGCTTCATTAAAATGCGCTCTATGATACGCTGTCTGAAGACAACATCGGGCATATTTGACTGCAATATGGGAATAATAGGTGGTGTTTTTCCTTGGAAATCGACAGTAGAATGTGGAGCAAAGAGTTCAGCCAACAAGTTCGCTCTCTCAACAGGTGTAGTTGCAATGGAATTATCTGGCCGTGTGAGTGGTGATATGGTGGATTTGGTGAAATTTTGGCTAACTGCCTTAGCGACTGCCCAAAAGGAACTGGAATTGTTGGGACAAGCGAGAAGTTTGTTTCTAATTCGTTGATTGGTTATATTAGCTTACAGTAAGCCATTTGTACCGCCTTGCATTATTTTTTTAACCAAGTCAACAGTATTTTATTAGCTCGAAAATTTTTTCAAACACTGTGGCGTCATTATATGTTATTGTATCGTTATCAATATTTAATTCTTTACTAGTTGGAAATGTTATATTGGTTGAGCTTCTTTTTTTTTGGGGACCAAGAGGCGCTTGGGAGAAACCAAGTTTTGATGAGGTTGATAGCCAAAAACACAATAATCGTAATAGCTTTTTTTTTGGATCTTTATATACTTCCAAAAGATAGCTGTTATATTTTATTATTTGGTGGAATTAAGAAGGTACGTTTTAGGGTGTCGCAGCAACTGCAGTAGAGACTTCTACAAATACCATAACGTTAGCAAATGGAGCTACCCTACAATATGATAAACTTTATATAGCAACTGGATGTAATCCTCGAAAACCTAACGTTCCTGGAGGTGACAGCAAAAATGTAATAGTTTTAAAAGACTATGATGACTCAAAGTAAGTATATTTTCTTCACACGCAAAGTGTGTTATGAAAATATTTTAATTTTTTAGATAGATAACTCGTTAAGTCAAATAAAAATGTAATTTTATATACACTGGTGAGCAAAAAAATCCATTCAAAAACTATTTGGCTTCATTTAACATGGATCCTAGAATTTAGTGTTCATATATTTCTACGGATTTTAGTATCATTTGAAAGCCCCTTCTATTCTCTTTCTAATGATACCAAATTCCCTAGCATACCTCATGCTTTTTACTGATTAAAATGATTGTCTCCTCACACCATGACAGAGCCTCCCCCTCCCCAGGCCTCTTATAGACTCGTCTTCTTCCATCATTGCCATGTAGGCACATTCGGGACTCGTCGGAGAATTGCTCCAGGTCTAGTCGACATGTTCTCGGGCAAATCTGAGTCGAGCTTGTCGATGGGTTGCTGTCAATTTGGGTCCGCTAGGTGATCTCTTCTAACTGTCCAATGACTGACAGCCCGACCACGAACTTGTTGAAACTCCTGCTGGACCTCAACGTAACGATTTTTTAGAACGATTGTGTTGACAATGAAGCGGTCGTCCCGCTCCGAGGTACACCTTCTTCTTCCTGATCCTGGTCTCCGTGTAAAGGCGCCAGTCTCTTTGGTCTCTTGTAACGTCTATAGACTCTGGAGACAGCACATTGATTCAGGTGCAGTTGCGCAGCGACTACACGTTGGCTGTGCCCTTCTTGCAATAGGGCAATGATTTGTGCTGTTTGTTCCGAGGTGATATCCATTTTTCGATGACATAATTAGTGAGCAGGTATAGCAGAGATGTTGACGGTTTAAGTTCTGATAAAGGAATGACAGGAAAATGCAGTTGCATGTGTTTTTATAGGAATGGTACGTTGCTGAGCGAGCAAGAACGGTTCTATTGAGTAAAACCGTTTTAAACAGTAAAAACTGGAAATAAAAAGTTTTTGGTATTATCGGAAAGAGTAGAAAATCAGCATTGTAATGATACTAAAAGTAAAACCACTGTTTGAAAATTAAATTCAAGGATGGGTGTTATACGAAGCAAAATCGTTTGAAACGATTTTTTTGTACACCAGTGTAAATTTGAAAACAGTTTGATAAAAGCTTACAAATTTACCGGATGTAGCTATACATTATACCATTAAGCTACCAGTGCTGTTGTCTGAATATCTAAAAACTTAAAAAAATATTCATTTTTAAGATAAAAAGAAACTGATTTAATTTGTATTACAGTACATACCTGTTACTGTCAAATCTGTGGGTCAAAAATACTAATTTTTAAAAAGTTCATGATTCTCATAATAAAAATATTTAAGTGTTTCTAAATATATTTTTATTTTAATTACAGGTATGCCTATCCCCAATTAAATAAAGAAACTGAAATAGTAGTCATTGGTTCAAGCTTTATTGGAATGGAAGCAGCAAATTTTTGTATAGGCAAAGTAAAGAGCGTTACCGTTATTGGCAGAGGTGCAGTGCCTTTTAGAAGTACATGGGGAGAACGTATTGGTGCTGCTATTTTAAAAATGTTTGAGGCCAAAGGTGTAAAATGGATCGCAAATAGTGGTAAGTTTTTTTCTTAGCTTATTTCACACTTTTTTATAATTTGACTTTTTAGTTCCTCATTTCTGTACCTGATTTTTGTTTAAATTTTTACCACCGTAATGGGATTTTATTTATTTTATAGAGAGGGTGATCATTTTTAGACGCCCGATCCCGATGTATGGAAAATTGTTGGATATTTTTTTAAATGTAGAATGATATAGTCCATGTCAAGAAGTATATTGACGTATTTGGTAGTGAAAATGACGCTGGGCGCCGCGACGTCAAACAACTTTTTTTTTCCATCGACATACGTTTTGTATAGCGGTATTGGAAAGTAATATTTTTTTTCAACATTTTTTCCTTTTTGCAACAAAAACCCTCTAAAATATTATTTCTTGATCATCGCGGTTGACATGGATCGTATGCCACGTTTGACGGCTTTCAAACAATTTATCTCGTAGGCGGCTGTCATTACTTTAATCTGACAGCTCTTGTTTGCACATCTATTCAATTCGGTAGAGTTAAACTAAGTAAACAGTGTGTTAATAGCTTCTGGTTGAAGCTGTTTCCTCACACTGAAAAAGTAGATATGATTCTTATTTATGGAGGAGCAAGAAAAAATTCTCGGACGACCGTTAGACCGTATCGAGAACGTTACCCCGACAGGTATATCCCGAATCAGACTATGTTTTGTCGATTAGAATGAAATTTGAGGAGCAATCTTAAAGTTCACAAATAGCCTGACTACAAAATGCATAATCTTCAGTTATTAACACAATTTGATTTGGAACGACGACTGAGTTTTGTAGGAAATGATGATTAAATATGAAGAATGTTATTTTCTGAATCATATATTATGGACAGATGAGTCATTTTGTCAGGAACAGCAAACCATCAAAAAAAAATTATCATTACTGAGCCATTATGATGTTAATGTATGGTGTGGGATAATTGGGAGATATTTGGTTTGACCATATTTTTTGAGGGAACACTAACTGGGATTAATACTTACCTCATACGATATTTTAGACGATATTTGAATGAACAGTTTCAACGAAGATAGCCCAGTTATTCAATGACACCTAAGTCACCAGACCTCACGCCGTTAGATTTTTTTCTTGCGGGGGACTCTTAAAGATATTGTATACAAAACTGCGATAAATGATATCGAGCACTTAAAGGCAAAAATATCAGATGCGTGCAATAGTATATCTGGAGAAATTATTTATAAAACCACTTATCAAGCGTCAATGCAATGAATGGAAAAATACATGATAGAAGAATTATTTTTTAAGTTTCATTACATTTAATTATATAAATATGTAATAAGTTATGTGACGATAACAGTTATATAGTTTTTTTTGTGGTTTTAATAAAAATAATGTATTCTTGTTTTTTATTGTTCAAACATATTTTATTAAAGGAAAAACCTCAACAGCATAGTAACTAATATTATTATAGTTACTGTCAGATTAAAGTATGACAACCACCTATAGGATAAATTGTTTGAAAACCCTCAAACGTGACAGACGGTCCATGGCAACCGCGATGATCAAAAAATAATATTTTAGAGGATTTTTGCTGCATAACTTTTTTGCAAAACAAATTTAAAAAAAAAAACAGTTTAAGGAAAAAATGTTGAAAAAAATTGCAATTCAGTTTTATAAAAGGTAGGTCGATGGGAAAAAAAGTTGTTTGGCGTCGCGGCGTCCTGCGTCGTTTCTCTGCCAAATATCAAATACGTCAGTATACTCCTTGACATGCACTACACCCATTAAAAAATATATATTCTACATTATATATATATATAAAAAATATAAATATATATTCAACATTTTCCGTAAATGGGGACCGGGACGTCTAAAAATGATCACCTTGTACTTACCTATGTTTAACCCATATTATATTTAGATATTATTAAATATTTAAAAACCCCATTTCTACTGTACTTGAATTCCATTGCTTGAATTTAATATATGGGCCTAACTTGTTGGCCACTATATGGGTATCTGTCACCGGTTTGATGACTCTAAAATTAATAAAACTCCGAAAATTTCCCATTTGGGGGCCGTAATAAAATTATTTTATTTTATTACCGTGTTTGCCTGCTTTTATTAGTTTATCCTTGATAACAGTTGAATGTTTTTGGAAGATTGTATTTAATAAAAGTATTCCGTTATTTTAGTCCGATAAAAAAATTAAAAAATTATATTACATTTCGAGAACTACAATGTAGAAAGGAACATGTCAATACAAATGTACAGTGTGAGTCAACGATAGAGTAAAGTTCATTATCTCATTTGTTTCGGGAATGACGAAAAAATGTTAAATACAATAGTTTTAGGGAATGTTATGGTGGAAAGTTTAAAATTACTTTTGAGTATACAGGGTACTTCAAAAAGTGTGGCCGATATAACATATATTTTTTTTAAATGGAACATCTTATTTTCTAATTTATTTTTAAATTCTGCGTAAAATTTTATAACTTTTTTATTAAATAATGTTATATACCTAAACCTAGTAGTTTTTTCTAATATTTCAATTTTTTAAAAAAATACTATTTTTCAGTTTTGTAAAAAATTGCCAGTAGTGCCATTATTTCTGAAGGTGGAATACTCATAAGCGTTTGGTAGAGATGAAAAAAAAAAGATATATGTAAAGAAATTTGACTTAGATGCTACAGGATGTTCAAAATAAATTTATGCATTTCGACTATTTTAAATTGAAAAATCTCACATTTTTTAAATGGCGTACCCTGTATATTATTATTTTTTCTGATAGATTTTACAAAATCCTCCAACTTTTATTAGGTATGTCATATACCTATTTCTAATAGTTTTCGATTTATTTTGATTTCTTCAACTTTTACCCTTTTTTTTAATACACTTACGCCATAACATCATAGTTGCCTAGACAAAACAAAAATGTAAGCATTGTCAAGTTTTGACATGTCTATTAAGCAATTAAAAATAGTTTAATTTGTTGTAGTAAGTGCCGTATAAAGATAATAGTTATGGATTTTCCTAAAAATGAATTAATTGATATGGTTTATATACTGTTCGAGGCGGGAAAATATTGTCCTTTGGCAGTAAGGTTTTACGGAGCGAAGTACCCTAATAGACGTATACCATCTAGAAAATCTTTTCAGTGCTTAATGGAACAGTTTGATGGTAGTGGTAGCGTTGAGTATACGAAATGGAAAGTAGTAAACCAGAATGCTACCAATGAGGAAAAAGAAATGGAGATTTTACTTCAGGCTGAAGTTTACCTCAGGTCAGCAGCCGTCAACTAGCTGACTTACCTGACACATCTCAATCTACTGCTAATCGCAGCACGAGAAAATACAAGTATCATCCCTTTCATATGGAACTACACAAAGAACTTCAAGACCGTGATTTTGAACGACGAGTAAATTTTTGTACCATCATGAATGGAGCAATAGAGGCCGATCCAAATTTTTTATCCAAAACAATGTTTTCTGATGAAGCTACTTTTCGCAGTAATGGAGCAGTCAACAGTTAATCCATTTTGGGTCCGGGAAGTTCAAAACTAAATCGCTTAATGTATGGTGTGGAATATTAAATTTTCGAATTATTGGTCCATATTTTTTTCCGCGAACCGCTTAACGGGCCTAGATATTTAAATTTTTTGCGAAACGAATTACCTCAGCTTCTTGAAGAAGTTGATAACTTTGAAAGGGAACAAATGTGGATTCAACAAGACGGAGTTCCTGCTCGTTACCACCGGGAATTTTTAAACGATCGTTACCCACAAAAATGGATCGGTAGGGATGGATTCATTCAGTGGCCCCCTCGATCATGTGACTTAACACCTTTAGACTTCTTTTTGTATGATCTATATTAAAGATCATGTTTATGTGAATCCCCCTACAACACCAGTATATATGGAAAATAGGATACGGGATGCGTGCAGGACAATAATGCCTTTATGCTAAGGAAAGTGAAGGAAAATATAGTAAAACGACTAAACATGTGTATTCAAGTAGACGGACATATTTTTGAACATGTATTACCTCGTAATAATTAATCATTAGATAAGTTAAACTATATTAAAATTATTATCAACTATTTGTTTATTTTTTCACAATAGCGTAAGTGTATTAAAAATAAAGGTAAAAATTGAAAAATTCTAAATAAATCGAAAACTATTAGAAATAGGTATATGACATACTTAATAAAATTTGGAGGGTTTTGTAAAATCTATCAGAAAAAATAATAATATACAGGGTGTGCCATTTAAAAAATTTGAGATTTTTCAATTTAAAATAGTCGAAATGTATAAATTTATTTTGAACATCCTGTAGCATCTAATTCAAATTTCTTTACATATATTTTTTTTCATCTCTATAGAATACCAATTATGAGTGTTCCACCTTCAGAAACAATGGCGCTACCAATTATGAAACTGAAAACTAGTATTCTAAAAAAAAAAATGAAATATTAGAAAAACTACTAGGTATATAACATTATTAATAAAAAAGTTATAAAATTTTACGCAGAATTTAAAAATAAATTAAAAAATAGGATGTTCCAATTAAAAAAACATGTTTTATCGACCACACTTTTTTGAAGTACCCTGTATACTCAAAAATAATTTTAAACTGTGCACCTTAACATTGCCTAAAACTATTGTATTTAACAGTTTTCGTCATTCCCGAAACAAATGAGATAATGAACTTTACTCTATCGTTGACTCACTCTGTACATTGAAAAGTACATAGCACCTAAATAATAATATATAATTATACATAATAGTGAGATAGATGATCAGAAAAACAACTAACAAAGTTATAAGCTCTAACAGAAGCTATCAAAAAATTTGTCAAAATCTTCCTCGTGGTCATAACCCTTTATCAGACCAATAAAAATATTGACCCTGCAGTCGCGTATATTTCGAAAAAAGCATCTATCCACATCTGGCGACTTCACCGGTATAGAAGTTTTACATTTAACTAACTAACAAAAATGATCTGACAAACCTGGATTAAAATTCGTACAATTGAGCATTTCAAGTTTTTTAGGTATCACGTAATGAAAATTCGATGAGGGGATAGATGCTGGGCTGGTGAAAATTCTAGGTGGTGAATTCACCACAGAGGTCAACTGAAACGAATCATTGCTATTGACATTCAGGTCCCCACACATTATAATAAAGTCATGCTTAGAGGCTGCCTTAGTCAATGTTGCATTTTATATATTTAATTAAATAAAATTACCGTGAGGAGATCTTTATAAATTAATAAAAACAATTTTATCATCTATAATTTATACAAGAACATTTCAATATAATTTCTATTGAAAGGTTACTTAACAAAGGCCAATTAACTGCACTAGAACTCAAGTTTCTAAGTAAATAGCTGAACAGCCGCGTGTATGTTAAATCCCGGAAAAATGACCAATTAAGTAATAATTATAAATTTCTGAACCATCTGACTTATTATTATTTAACCAGTGCTCATTGAAACGCAGAATGTTAATTTTATTGGACTGGCTCTGTATTTGTATATGAAAAATAACTATATTCCAAGAGTTTTTTTTGTCTAACTTTCCGTAGACTTTTGTAAAAAAATTCTCGTTTCTGAGAAAATCAACCTTTTAACTGTAGTTTAATTTGACAAGAATGAAGAGTCATAAATCTTATTCACCTCCAGAACGGGAAATGATACCGTAAAACAGGCAGTTGTTACATTCTTTTTAGTGTTCCGTACGGAACGCTTATAAGATCACTTCGGTGTCATTCCGTCCGTCTGTCTGTCTGTTACACACGATTTTCTCCGTAACTATTTGACGTAGGAAGTTGAAATTTGGTCCTCATATAGGAATTGATAGCCTTATCAGAGCCGTGTATTTTTGAAAGTTAAATTTTGACTTAAGGGGTTAGTTTTCATCAGTTAGTAGCATCTTCTAATCTAAAATATCTTGAACGATTCAATATTATTAGCGATCACCAATATGGTTTTGATAAACATAGATCAACAGGAGATCTTCTGACTTATGTAACACATGTTTGGAACAACGTAATTGAACACTTTGGAGAATCTCGAGCGGTTGCTCTTGACATATGCAAGGCATTTGACCGTGTTTGGCATGATGGACTGTTCGCTAAGTTACGCTGTTATAGTATGTTTGAAAGGTTCTGTTTGTGGCTCTCATGTTTCCTCAGAGAGCGTTCTTTACGAGTAGCGGTCGACGGATTTCTTTCTAACACCTTCACTATCAACGCCGGTGTGCCCCAGGGCTCCATACTGTCTCCTACTCTCTTTCTCATTTACATTAACGATCTACTGAAAAAGACCGAGAATCCAATCTACAGCTTTGCAGATGACAGTACGTTTGTCTCTTCATTCACCTTGAACGCTCGGACACCGGCTGCTTAGGCGAATATCCGCAGACGGCAGGAGGTCGTTCAACTTAACAAAGACCTGGAAGAAATTCTATCTTGGGGTGACAGTAACCAAGTGGAATTTAACGCTACAAAAACCCAGGCGGCAGTTTTTTCCAAAAAAGTTAACGTTGCTGAACCCGACATAGTTGTGTCGGGGCACTCCATTCCCCTAGCATCGTCGCTCAATTTGTTGGGCGTTAGTTTGGGAGCAAATATGTCCTGGCATGAACATGTTGCAGGCATAGCAAGGAGAGCTTCTCAAAGTTGGGAATGTTATTTCGAACCAGAAAGCTTTACACCCCACAACAACTGTTAATTCTTTACAAAGCTCAAATTCGACCAACTATGGAATACTGTTCCCACGTTTGGGGCTCCGCTCCCAAACATACACTGCATTTGTTCTATTTTGTTCAGAGAAGAGCTGTCGGTCTGATTGGAGACTCGGAATTGACCGGCGGTCTTGATTCCCTGGAACATCGAAGAACGGTTGGCGACTTGAGTCTGTTCTACAAGTATTTTCATGGAAAGTGTTCGAAGGATGTAGCCCGCTTAATTCCTTCCAAAGCGGTGCATGTTAGAAATACATGTCGCGCTGGTGCTTGGCATCCGTATGAGGTTCAGCTTGTTACTCCGCGTACAACGCTTTTCAAGCAGTCTTTTATATGGAGAACATCATCCCTTTCGAATAATTTGCCCAGCGCTGTGTTACCCACCGTGTACAATTTACAGCGATTCAAGAACATCGCGAATCGCTTTTTCCGCACACATGTCGCTCCTTTAGGGACTTCCCTGCAGCACGTGTGCTAGACCCACAAAAAAAAAAGTTTTTGGGGGTGAAATCGGAAGTGAAAAAAAATTTTTTTTATCAGGTCATCGAGTGGGGTGTCAAATGAAAGCTTGATTGTCCTGGACGACGAGGAGATAATACGTTTACCGATGAGTCAGAATTTTCCAGGAGTAAAGTAATAAGTTCCCATAATCTTCATTTATGAGATGATCAATCAATGTTAATTTTTGATAAATGTCTGGAATTGAAATTGTCTGATTAAGCCATATATTATTAATGGATGATTAAAACGTGAAAGCTATTCGCAGTTTATTGAGGACGAATTGAATAATTTATTAAAAGACGTTTCATTAAAAATTTGTCGTAATTTATGATTTATGTACGACGGTGCTCTGCTACATTTCAATAATTTTTTTCGAGAATATTGAAATAATCAATATCAGTGTATAGGTCGAGGTCCGTTTCTGTTGTATTAGGTGTCAGTCTATATACATGCAAATAGTCAAGTTTTGGGATTGTTTTGATATTACTATCAGCTGATTTATTGCAACCGTGGTTGAATGATCTATGGCGGTCAAAAATCCAATTCGGCCACCAGAATTTTCGCAAATGAATCGATTTGCACTAAATTTGGTAAACGGGGGTTTTTAGGATCTCTGATCACAAATCCAAGGTCTGATTTGCCAAATTCAAGATGGCGGATGAAATTTTCGAAAATCTATCGATTTGTACCAAATTTGTTATACGGGGGTTTTTGGGGTCCTTGATAACGAATCTGAGGTCAAATTTCTAAAATTCTTAAATTCAAGAAGGTGGACCCAATATGGTGGAAACTGAATAAGGCAATCTACTATATTGTGTCCGCCATCTTGGATTTTGAAAATCGAACTTCTGATTCGTAATCGGCGACCCCAAAAACCCCCGTATAACAAATTTGGTACAAATCGATAGATTTTCGAAAATTTCATCCGCCATCTTGGATCCGCCATCTTGAATTTGGCAAATCAGACCTCTGATTCGTGATCAGCGACCCTAAAAAACCCCGTTTACTAAATTTAGTGTAAATCGGTTCATTTGCGAAAATTCAGCCACCATATTGGATTTTTGACCGCCATATTGGATCCGCCATGTTGGATTTTGTCAACTTACCACCCAAATTTTTTGGGGCGTCCATCAGCTACAATTTGAGCCAAAAAAACGACCCAAACAGTTGCGAATTTTTATTTTTACAAGCTTTTTTTGCTGGACACTTGATTTTTCTCCGGCTACCGGCCGCCATATTGGATTTTTCAAAGGCGCACTCGGCATTTGAAAGTAGACGCTCTAAGCTTTAAAGTGAGCCCTTGGTCAAGTTTTTTGGTTGCTTCTAATTTTGGTCGTAGCTCTGATCCGGTTGACGCGGATCGTCCCATATATATATATACAAAATATATATATATATAATATATATATATATATATATATATATATATATATATATATATATATATATATATATATACGAGGCTGGTTTGAAAAGTCCGTGCAGTAGCATCTCTTGAATGAACGCACACCAAGTTTCAGCCATATTGGTATATTTCTTTGTGTTTGGCATTCGTGTGAATCAAGGAAGTCTAGTGATTTTCAAAAAATGGACGAAAAAGAATTTCGTGTGGTGATTAAACATTACTTTATGAAAGGCAAAACGCCTCAGGAGACTGAAGAGAAGCTTGATAAACATTATGGTGACTCTGCACCTTCGATTAGAACAGTTTATAAGTGGTTTCAAAATTTTCGGACTGGCCATATGGGCACAAGTGACGCTGAACGTTCTGGACGGCCTGTGGAGGTTACGACTCCAGAAATCATTGATCAAATCTATGATATGGTGATGGATGACAGAGGAGTTAAGGTGCGTGAGATTGCTAGTGCTGTGGGCATCTCGACTGAACGGGTACATAATATTTTGCATAAACATTTTGACATGAGAAAGCTATCCGCAAGATGGGTGCCGCGATTGCTCACGCTTGACCAAAAACGGAATCGTGTGAAGTGTTACAAGGATGGTTTGCAGCTGTTCCAGAAGAATCCGGAGGACTTTAAGCGTCGTTGCGTCACTGTGGATGAAATATAGATACATTACTATACTCCTGAGACCAAACAACAATCTAAACAATGGGTTACCAAGGGGGAATCTGCACCAAAAAAGGCGAAGACCGTTCCTTCGGCCGGAAAGGTTATGGCGACTGTCTTTTGGGATTCGCAAGGGATAATCCTCATCGACTATCTGGAAAAGGATAAAACTATTACAGGTGAATATTATTCATCGTTATTGGACCGTTTGAAAACCGAGCTGCAAGAAAAACGCCCGCGATTGGCCCACAAGAAAGTCCTTTTCCATCACGACAACGCACCAGCACACACCTCAGCAGTTGTGGTCGCAAAATTAATGGAAATAAGATTCCAACTCGTTTCACATCCGCCCTATTCTCCAGACTTGGCTCCCTCGGACTCCTATTTGTTCCCCAATTTGAAGAAATGGCTGGCGGGACAAAGATTTTATTCAAACGAGGAGGTGATTGCAGACACTAATGGATATTTTGCAGACTTGAACAAATCCTATTATTCGGAAGGGATCAACAAACTAGAACATCGTTGGACGAAGTGTATAAGCCTAAAAGGAGACTATGTCGAAAAATAAAAAAGGTTTACCCCAAACATAAAAGTAGTTTTTATTTTTGCACGGACTTTTCAAACCAGCCTCGTATATATATATATATATATATATATATATATATATATATATATATATATATATAAATGTATATATATATATATATATATATATATATATATATATATAAATGTATATATATATATATATATATATATATATATATATATATATATATATATATATATATATATATATATATATATATATATATATATATATATATATATATATATATATATATATATATATATATATATATATATATATATAGAAACATAAAGTTTTTACTGATTGCTTAATGCAGATGAAGAATTTATTAATCTGTTGTTTTATATTTTCTGTTGTTTCGTTACCATATCATTTTTGTTTATTTAAGATGATGTACTCCCAGTGTACGCAGATACCTTATTAAAGTAAGAAGTTATCAATTTTTAGAGAGTGAGAAGGCCGGGTTTCTTGTATTTTGAGATTCTTTTGATAGAAGAAATGTTATTCCCTGTGTAGGAAAATACCGGTTTTTTCTGTAAATTAAGTGGAATGTAAATTAAGTTATGCGAGTACACCACTTAAGCAAAAAATTATGGACCTAATCATCAGCCACAACTTTCCATTTGTGGAAACATAATTTCCTAGATTGCCTATATCTCTTAGGAGGTTTGATTTTTATTTGGTTGCAATCCTGATATTTTAGAGGTTCGTTGTTGCGCCAGATTCCATTTAGTTAACCTCTACAAAATTCCTCTGTTTGATCTTTATTTGGATACCTGATATCTGTCGTATCAGGTAAAGAATATAACTTCCGTCAGAAAATCTTCTCTGATCGTTCGAAAACCATATGGTCTCATTTTAATTTGCTGCTGGTCTTATGTCTCTGCAAATGAATGTGTGTGAGTGACTCGATCTTCTTATTCAATCTTTTCTTTTAGTGTAGTACTCCTATCTCTGTGTTAAGATAATGGGCTGCTCGCTTGGCAATGCCTTTAATTTCCTTTACGTAATGCAGCTGCTGTATCAATATTTAGAATGAGTCAATATTCTAGGGTGTCTACCGTGTTCTTCCATACTATCCAACGCTGCAAATGCCTGATATCTTCATTGATCATTCTGTGTAGAACAGTCACGAACGATGTGTTTCCAATTGTACGCATATAAGTTGAATAAATTTAACTGCTTAAGTTGTAATACACTCCTTACTTTCCTCAGAACCACCCTTGTCAATGCAGCCTTCATTATTTGGCGGTCAGTTTTGTTTTATACCAAGATATTTAAACGTTTGTTTAATCTCCATTGCCTCAATATTCTTAGCCTTCTGTATTTAGATGCACTCTGTTGAACTTTTTCTAGAATTATATTTAGGATGCGTCGATTGTCTAGTGAATATATATAATATAATACTGTAAATGCACACAATAGTTTTAGTTTTAACTTTTTACCTCAAAAGTGATAACTTTTAAGTTAACTGCCCAAATCAGTTTCTGTGTGTGGGTATGATAAGTACCTGGCCGTGATAAAAAAAAAAAAAACATTTTTATGTGTAAAATTTATTTTATTTTTCAACATAGTTTTCTTTTAGTTCGATACACTTAGTTCAACGTCTTTCTATCTTTTGTATTCCATCTAAAAAGTACGATTTCTCCAACCCTTCAAAATAGGCATTTATTTCAGCAATTACCTTATCGTTTGAGCCAAATTTTTTTTTCTGCCGTGTCTTTTTTTCATATTTGGACATAGGAAATAATCGCTGGGGGCTAAATCTGGCGAATATGGTGGATGCGGAAGCAATTCGTATCCTAACTCATGGAATTTTGCCATGGCAGTGTGCACGTGTGCATTGTCTTAAAAGAGAATTTTTTCTTTGCCAAATGGGGACATTTTTCTTTCAAAACATGGGTAAAACGATTCAATAAGTGGACATAATACTCTTCATTAATTGTTTTTCCCTTTTCAAGGTAATCGACGCGGAGTATGCCGCGTGCATCCCAAAACACTGTGGCCATGACTTTGTTGGCCGATAAAGTCACCTTAGCCTTCTTTGGTGCCGGTTCGCCACGGAAAACCCATTGTTTGGACTGTTCTTTGATCTCTGGTGTGTTGTGTTAAATTATGTTTCGTCAACAGTTATGAATCGATGCCAAAAATCATTCCGATTGTACTCTAACATCGTCAAACATTCTCTTAAAGTTGACATACCTGCGTGTTTATTATCAATTGTGAGCAATCGCAGCACCCATCTTGCGGAGCAGTCTCTGCAAAACGCAAAGATTTACTTACTTACTGCCAACGACGAACGTTCTGCATGTTGATGTTACGGAGCGATTCTAGGATATTGTAAACATGAATATACCGAGTTTGGTTTTAGATCCTTTCGCAAATGCAGATACAACAGAATCATCAAATTTAGAAGAGGAACTTGTAGAATTTACAACTAACGAAGAAATAAAAGTAAAATTCTGAAATGTATACCAAGAGTTATGGCTTCAAAAATCAATACCAGCTCTCTACCCTGGGTTGTGGGCAAAAGTACAGAAATTTTTAATTGCTTTTCCTTCATCGTATTTGGCCGACCGTGGATTCAATGCGGTAGCTAATTTACGGTCTACCATAAGAAAAGGAACAGACGGCACATCACTGAACGTGACAATTTCCGACTAATGTTAACGAAATTGGAACTCGACATTAACAAATTGTTAAAACTCCCATCTCATTAATTTTTTTTATTTCTTATGATTTTTTGTTTGATTTTTAAATTTTTAATAAACAATTTGAATTTCTACTTTGCGATTCTTAATAGATAGATAGCAGATAAAATAGATAAATACGCAACAATATTTTAATAAGTGGTATAATTAATTATGATGTTATTACGTTGTAACTTTTTTTTCTTGTCCAGAAAAGATTGGGAACCTCCGGTCTAGTCCGAACTGTATTCCTGGAAAACTTTTTCACGGTTTTGAGCTAGTTTCTTGTAGCTGCCATTAATTTAAAGTCGTCTATACATAGTTTCCGTACACATGCCGCTCCTGGAGCGCTTAAGGGACTTCCCTCTGCCACGTGTGCTAGACCCATAAAAAAAAAATAGTAGATGATTTAACCACATTTCATCCTTGTTATTGTTTTAGTGCAAGGCAGAAGGGTTACTATTATTATTATTATTTTAACCAAATAATTTATTAAAAATGTATTAAATCCTCTAAAATATTACTAACTTTGCATAATCTTATATATTTTTTTCTAATAAGGCAAAAACAAGAAATTGTTCAAATTTATAAGTTTAATTTATTCATCAAATATTGATATTTTATTTATACCTTTTTAAACATTCTAAAAATTTATTTCAGGAATTAAAAAAGTCAATACCAATGAACAAGGTGCTGTTTCAAGTGTTGAACTTCTCGATGGTCAAATATTAAACTGTGATATATTATTTTCTGGAATTGGAAGTGATTACTTTACGGATTTTTTAAAAGGTTCTGGTATCGATATAATGCCGGATGGTTCTATAGAGACTAACGAATTTCTGCAAACAAATATTCCTAATGTTTATGCAGGAGGTGATATTGCATATGCACCAGTATGGTCATCAAATAATAAAAAGGCAGCTATTGGTGAGTATCAGAGAGTGTCATTAATTGTCTACATTTTCAATTAAGTTATTTTTTCGTTTATTCATAAAACTTTGTACGTCTAATTAAATAAAAATTTAGTTAGTGTTTAAATTAAGAACTTAATCTTCTATTTTATACTATATTGTTATTATATGGTATTTTAACTACTTCATAAAACTGTTACGTTGCTTACTGACATTAAATGTTAGTTGGTTGGTTGGTTGTTGGCGGGGTAGGCGATTATCCCTGTTAATACACTGCAGCCTTTTGGCCCTCTTGGTTACATGAGTCCCTTTAAGTAGCTTTATTAGCTTCTTTCCAAGCCCTTCATGTGATAGTTTATCGCCATGTTTATATTTATTTTAAGTTACCCCTTGCCTTCGTCGGAGTCGCCACCACCATTTGGATGGCACTCAATTCAATATGCTATTTCGAAATTATACGACATTATCATATCATCACATATCCAAGAGTTTATTGTCGGCTACATTTATAACTCTTGTGTGCCCGAATTTTATAGGTTGTTGTTTCCATTCTCTATTTGTCTTCATTCGATAGGAGCTATCAATGCCTCACTTTTTATTAGTTATTAGTTCTAGTAGAATATAGGCAAGCTATCCTGTGTAGCCGATTTAGGTTCGTTGTTGCGGTTCTCTGCTCTATTTTAGTCCGCCATACTGCAGTTCCGTGTGTAATCATGAGTCTAATTACCGTGACGGTGACATATAACCATCTTTAGTTTAAGCCGCCAGCTTTTCCCAAACAAGCTCCTGCATCTCATGAGGCACATTTTTTCTTTATTAAGGTTTTTTATAATTTGTTTGTTCCACGTTAATTTCATGTCTAGTATAAGATCAGATATTCGTACTCATTAACGGTTTTTATCCGTTTTCAGGTTGCTTTAATAACCTTGCTTTTTTTGTAATCGGTATAATAGCAGTCTTTGCAGTGTGGACTTTCAGGTTTACTTCATCAGACCATCGCTGTACATTTTTTTGTGCTCATTGCATGAGCTTGACCACAGTGGCGCTATGCTTCCCTCGAATGAGTATAATTGTATCATCAGCATGTCCTTGGGCATAAAATTCCTGTGATTTAGCCGAGTCAGCAGCTGATCCACCACTAACTTCAGAGGACTGGCAATAGCACTCTTCCCTTTGGGCATCCTTGGATCACCTCTGTTTCTAAAGTGTCGCCATGTAGCTGAGCTTTTATTTGCCGATGTAAAAACATGTTGTTTATCCACCTCCTTGTAATGTCTTCGACACCATGTCTTTCTAAGGGTGTGATCGTTGAGACGAGGGACGTTAAATGTAGATATAGGATTGTTAAAGGCAAGGATACTGAAACTTTGAATTACAAAATTATTCTATTGTGATAATTCTGTTTCGTTTCTATTGTGTTTATAGGAGCCATTGTTTTATTTGGTGTATTTTAGATGCGAGAATGCAATAACTCAAAATGTTTACAAAAGAAATTTATCAGCTGGTTCGTTTAGGTTAACCAATTACGGAAAAAATTTTTGTTTGGTAATGTCAAATTTTCATCAAGCATTCATAATATGAATAAATAAATATTTGCAGATATGAGTAATTTTCTGAAATTATAAATTAAAATAATTAAGTAATCTAAATAAATTGCAAGATACCATTTTAACATATACATATCTAATTACTATTTATTAAAGTGGTAACTTAGGCAATGGCGGCCACAAAATATAACCAATTTTTTTTTAAATACCTGCAATAGGTCGTAACACAAACATTTCATAATGTATCTGTATTCATAATTAGTCAAAAAAAACCATATATACACACACACACACACACACACGCACGCACGCACGCACCCACCCACCATTTTGCGCGTAATGTGATTTTTTTGAACCAAAGTTACCCAGATAAATGGATCGAAAGAAGTGAAGATGCTCCTATTCACTGGCCACCTCGTTCCCCAGAATTAAATCCATGTGATTTTTTCCTTTGGGGTACATTGAAATCGAAAGTTTATCAAGTTCAAATCGACAACATCGAGCAATTGTAGAATAGGATTCAAAATGCTGCTAACACTTTACGAGATGAAGACATTTTAAGAAGAGTACATTTAAATTTCCTGCGACATATTAATTTATGTATTAACGAAGGTGGCGGCCATATTGAACATTTATTGTGAAACCAATACCTTCTCAGTTGAGCGATTAAACTTTTTTCGAATTTATTAATTTGTGGGTAATCTTTTATTCCCTTAGCCAGTTGGTTTTTTACACTTTTACTGTTGTTGGCCAGTTAGTTTTTAAATTTGTCATTGTTGTTAGCCTGTTTGCCTTTAAGCATGCTTCAAATTTCAAAGACTATTCTTTTCGACCTGTCCTAAGCCTGGATGAAGTGTGAAGGAACTCATTTGCGAATTTGACAATGGAATTAAAAAATGGAAACAACTATCCCGTTCTCTCAGAAACTGTTACTCGGAGCAATATTTACCAAGGGAGCTTTTTTAGACAGGGGAAGGCGGAAAATAAGAATATTTAATTAAAAATACATACAGAGTGGTATAAAAAAGTTATGACAATTTAAAAGTATACACAGTGCAATAAGTGGCGTCCTCTACAATTTACAACAAAACTGCGAACTGATTTCGATTTCTCATCTCAGAAAACCCCTTAGCACTGAGTCTTGTACAAATAATACAATCATTAGGAAAGCTCCTTAAGAAAAAAACTAAAATAAAAGTATAACTTTGACACACTGTATCTCAAAAATTACGAATTTTCTTCCCAGAAATGTATGTATGTATGTATGTATGTAATGTATGTATGTATGTATGTATGTATGTATGTATGTATGTATATATATATATATATATATATATATATATATATATATATATATATATATATATGTATGTATGTATGTATGTATATATATATATATATATATATATATATATATATATATATATATATATATATATATATATGTATATATATATATATATATATATATATATATATATATATATATATATATATATATATATATATATATATATATATATATATATATATAATATACCCTGTACCCAAGCGGGACAGATCGCAATTTTAAAATGAATTTTTGTAACTGGTTGGTTTAAATACAAACATAACTTTAGTGCACCAACTCCTGCAATTAAATAAGATTCATGTATTCGCTTTCTGCGAAACCAAAGTCAGTTCATTAACCAGCATAGTCAGTTTCTTGTACCCTGAGTACGACTTCTATTCCCTGTTTAAGCGTAACTTAGAAATCTTTTTTTTGTCAGAAGCGATTTCTCTTGTCAACCAGAAGTGGATCTGGATCTCGAAAACTTTAATGTTATGTGATTAAAAACAACGACTTAACAAATCAAACAAAGGTTTGTCCAGCTGTCTCTATCGACCATGAAGTGATACCAATTTTAGGAAGGCATTATTTTAGTGCTGAAATTGCCATCCTGGGCGACTTTAATGTGTACAACATCACCTGGCTTAAGTATTCAAATACTACCGATGAACAAAGTCCCGAAGCTGAATCATTCTCCATCAGTTGTGGCTTAACTCAGTTTATTGACGAGCCAACGCGAATCCCTGATCAAGACGGAGAGTTCGCCAGACTTCTTGATCTATTTCTGTTTCGACGCTCTTCTGATATGTTTGATAAGTTCTGTTTAGGGCTCTCATGTTTCCTCAAAGAGCGTTCTTTCCAAGTATCAGTCGATGGATTTCTTTGTAAAACCTTCACTATCAACGTCGGTGTGTCCTAGGGCTCCATACTATTTCCTACTCTCTTTCTCATTTACATTAACGTTCTGTTACAAACGACCAGGAATCCAGTCTACAGCTTTGCAGATGACAGTACGCTTATCTCTTCAGACACTTTAAACGCTCGAACATCGGCTACTCATGCAAATATCCGCAGGCAGCAAGAAGTCGACTTCGAAGAAATTCTATTTTGGGAGGTGACAGTAACCAAGTAGAATTTAACAAAAATCCAATCAGCAGTTTTTTTCTAAAAAAGTTAACGTTACTGAACGCGACATAGTTATGTCGGGGCACTTCATTCCTCTAGCATCGTCACTTAACTTCCTGGGCGTCAATTTTGGGGTAAATAAGTCTTGGCATGAACATGTTGCAAGCATAACAAATAGAGCTTCTCAAAAGCTGGGAACATTATTTCGAACTAGAAAGCTTTACACTCCACAACTGTTAATTCTATGCAAAGCACAAATTCGACTGACGATGGAACTGCTGCCATGTTTGGGTCTCTGCTCCTAAACATACAATGCATTTGTTAGGTTCTATTTAGAGGAGAGCTGTTCGCCTGATTGGATACCCGGAACTGGTCAGCAACCTTGGTTCATTGGAACATCGAAGAACGGTAGGCGATTTGAGTCTATGTTACAAGTATTTTGTAGCCCACTTAATTCCTTCTGGAGCGGTGGATAGTAGAAATACATGTTGCGCGAATACTTCACATCCCTATGAGGTTTAGCTTGTTACTCCTGGTACAACCCTTTTCAGGTAATCTTTTATATGGAGAACTTCATCTCTTTGGCATAATTTGCCCAAGACTGTGTTTCCGTTTTAGGAATTTCTCCTCAGCACGGGTAATAAGCCCGTAAAAAAAGAGAAGACTAGCATGACGTTACGTATTTAGTCGCTTTATTTTTTAAAAATTCTCATTTTAAAGGCAATTTAAAAAGTTTGGAAGGCGGTGAGAGAACTTCGTTGTACAGTAGGTGTAATAGTGATTTTTTTATATAAACACTTCTGATTTGCTAAAAAATATATATTTGGAAAATTTAATCCTCTACACATTTTATGTGTTAAAAATGAACTACCCTTTTCACCATCCTTTATTAAAAAAGCTGTTTTTATTTAAATAATTTTCATCTGTCAAGTGTTATTCAATATAAAAAGTAAATTTCGTGTCCAGCTAAATTAGAAGTAGCAATTATTTTTCTATCTGATATCCTTTGATGAAAAAATAATACTCTCTGGCACTGGAACTCTAAAAGCAGCAACACAGTAAACTAAAAATTGATGACCGGGGAGTGGAAATTTTAACCTTTTATATCTTGAAGAATTTAACATTATTAGCGATCACCAATAAGGCTTTCGTAAACATAGATCAACAGGAAATCTTCTGACTTATGTAACACATGTTTGGAACAACGCAATTGAACACTTTGGAGAATCTCGAGCGGTTGCTCTTGACATATCCAAGGCATTCGACCGTGTTTGCCACGATGGACTGGCGGCTAAGCTACGCTCTTGTGGTATATCTGAAAAGTTCTGTTTGTGGCTCTCATGTTTCCTCAGAGAGCGTTCTTTACAAGTGGCAGTCGACAGATTTCTTTCTAACACTTTCACTATCAACGCCGGTGTGCCCCAAGGTTTCATACTATCTCCTACTCTTTTTCTCATTTACATTAACCATCTGCTGGAAAAGTCCGGGAACCCAATCTACAGCTTTGCAGATGACAGTACGCATATCTCTCTTTCACTTTGAACGTTCGGACATCCGCTACTCAGGCGAATATCCGCAGACAGCAGGAGGTCGTTCAACTTAACAAAGATCTGGAAGAAATTCTATCTTGGGTGACAGTAACCAAGTGGAATTTAACGCTACAAAAACCCAGGCGGCAGTTTTTTCTAAAAAAGTTAACGTTGCTGAACCCGACATAGTCATGTCGGGGCACTCCATTCCCCTAGCATCGTCACTCAATTTGTTGGGCGTTAATTTGGGAGCAAATATGTCCTGGCATGAACATGTTGCAGGCACAGCAAGGAGAGCTTCTCAAAAGTTGGGAATATTATTTCGAACCAGAAAGCTTTACACTCCATAACAACTGTTAATTCTCTACAAAGCTCAAATTCGACCAACTATGGAATACTGCTCCCATGTTTGAGGCTCCGCTCTCAAACACACACTGCATTTGTTGGATTCTGTTCAGAGAAGAGCTGTTCGTCTGATTGGAGACCCGGAACTGACCGGCGGTCTTGATTCACTGGAACATCGAAGAACGGTAGGCGACTTGAGTCTGTTCTATAGGTATTTTCATGGAAAGTGTTCGGAGGATGTAGCCCGCTTAATTCCTTCCAGAGCGGTGCATGTTAGAAATACACGTCGTGCACAAAGGTTCAGCTTGTTACTCCTCGTACAACGCTTTTCAAGCAGTCTTTTATATGGAGAACATGGAACATGGAATAATTTGCCCAGGACTGTGTTTCCCACCGAGTACAATTTACAGCGATTCAAGAACAACGTGAATCGCTTTTTCCGCATACGTGTCGCTCCTGTAGCGCTTTAGGGACTTCCCTGAAGCACGTGTGCTAGACCTATAAAAAAACACATCGATAACTATCAATAGTTAAGCTATCGATATATGGATAATTGTCGATGTATCAATAATTATCGATATATGAGTAATTACCGATATATCGATAGCTACCGATATAACGATAGTTATTATCTATATACAGATAGTTATCGATATATCCATAGGTAGAAACTTATTAGTAACTATTAATGTTTTACCAGATAATTATAGATATTTTTTAATTAATAAATATAAAATAGAGATGTGACAAATTAATATACATTATAATATAATATATCGAAAAAAATTCCCATCCCTAGTCTAATTGGAGGTTAACTCTGTGAATTACATATTGATATTTTTAGACATTTTCTGTGTAGTTAAGTCGAACTAAGTGCAATTTTAGCGGGTTATCCTATAATTTTTTGAAATTTCAGTTTGAAAAGATTTATTTTCACGATTACTTTGACTTGTTAAGATAGTCTCACCTTAAAAATACCTACATTACCTAAAATATGTCTGTAGTTTACTTGAAAATGCGATTACTCAAAAATATTATTCCGGAAACAAAACTTTTGAACTGTAAAATTTTGATAATAATGTAATTAGACGTCAAATGTTTTTGCATCATTTTGGAGGGTAAATTTAATGTACAATTAAAAGAGCTTAAAACAACTTGGAGTTTTACTGTACTTTAATCCGAATCCTAACCTTGTTCCTGTCATACACCGTACAAATAATAGAAAACTGACCTAATAATGTGGGTAAGTTACAAAATAATGTCAATAACACGCACTATCTTGAAATCTGTTATAACTTCTTCGTAAGTTGGTTGCAACACAAACCGTTGGCATGATTGAATATTGCTGTTTTTAATGTTTAATAATAATATTCCTGACATTATTTTATTTTTTTGTAAGGTCATTATCCATTAGCCCATTATCACGGCAAATATGCAGCACTAAACATGCTTAATAAGCAGGAACCTATTCAATCTGTACCATATTTTTGGACTATGCTATTTGGAAAAGGTTTTCGATATGCTGGCTATGGAGCTTATGATGACGTTATTTATGCTGGAGATGTTGAGAAGTTAAAATATATGGCATACTTTATAAAGGATGATGAAGTTATAGCTGTAACGTCTTGCGGTAAGAACTTAAGTAGTATTATCATAAATCTAAAAGTAACTGGGTAGAATTTCGTATCTTAATAATCATAACAATTCTGTCTCCTTTATTTTTACAATTTTATTTAAGTCTTATAACATTATAGTAATTAGTTCATTATATATGCAGATGATTTGCTAACATGCAAAATTAATAAGTGCAATTTTGCTATAATTACTATGTTGTTTTTCTGGCGTTTATTATAAATATGGACACTGGCGTATACAGACACTTCTTCCAAAGGAGGCACTTTTATTTTAAATAAATATTACTAATATAAAATATACATTTATTTATTCGGTTATGAAAATGGCAGTTATTTCTTTTAATTTAACTTTTAAACGTATTACCTTATGAGGTTACGTAGCCTAGAAACACTTACTCTGTTTATATTGTTAAACAATCTTTTTCGGTTAATGTTCGGTACGGGGGCTTTTCCGAAAAAGGCCGAAAATGGCCTAATTTTGAAAGATTTACGAGAAACAGGCCGGTTTTGCTAACCTGAATTAACCGGAACTAACCTGAACTAAATAATCAGTAAGTACAAAATACATTAAACAATGAAAAACAGTGTCTTACCTTAATGTGAAAAAATAATTTACATGCTATATTAATGACTGGAGGCCAAGTTAGTTCAGGTTAGTTCAGGGTAGTTTAGGTTAACAAAAATGGCCTCCCACCGATTTTTTCTCTTAAATCTTTCAAATTTAGGCCATATTAGGCCTATTCCAAAAAAGAAACCTCCTTTTTTCTGAAAAGCCCGGGTACCTTTTTTAAGACCAAATATTGAATATATATGTATAATACTTTTATGTCGTGAGTTGTCTGTTATAGAATCTACAAACAAAGAAAAAGGCAATTCAATAAAAATTATTATCGGTACTATTTTTTATTAAAAATTCGAAATAATGTTTAACTGTTTGGTAGATACTAATCATAATTTAGTATATTCTTTTTCAACAGATGACAATGAAACAACTAACAATGACTGCGTAATTATCGCCTTGTATATACAGTTTAAATTATATTATTAACTTATCAAGTTGAATCATACAAGCCGACATCATAAGATTACTTTCACTTGTGTTTATCTCGATCTGGATTTTTTTTATGTTCACCGTATTATGCTTGTTCATACCAAGAAAATTAAATTTTAGTTGAATACTAACAATGTTCCATTTCAACATATATATTTAACACTTTACTAGATGACAACCCTAACTGCAGTAACTAGATATTCATTTTGTTACTAATTTTTTTGTCATTTTGTCTCTTTTATCCTATAAAAATCTACCTATCTTTATATTTTTCTTTGTGTTTCGTCTGTCAGTGTCTAATTCGGGTGTTTTTCTTACTGGTACCAGTAATTAGTGTCAATAATAATAAGTATATTAACAATGGGCGTATTGTTCATTACGTAATTTGTATAAAAATCGGCATATCCTCAATTTGACCTTAAAAAAATATTTGTGCGAGACTATTGTCCTTTCTCACTCTAATTATTGTAATTTTGTTTATGGTCCGTGTCTGGACCTTATTTTAAAGAATAAGCTGCAAAAAATTCCAAACTCCTGTATACGTTTCATTTTTGGATGGAGACTGTTGGCGACTCGATACATCAGCGTAACTGGTACAACGACCGCTTCCGCACAAGTATGTTTTAAACGGTCTTTCGGCTATATGTTTACTAAATTTCTGAACGAGATTTCTGGAATTTTGCTCGTTCTCTCTGAATTTTCTTTCATAAGACAGCTAAAAGAAACTTTCAGTGTTACTAATTGTTATTATTTTGACTTTTACTATCAATTCATGTGTAATTACAATGTTTTTTTTTCTCCATTTCTAGTTTAGAGTAAGTAGAGTTAAGTAATTATTGTGACTTCTTGAATTGTATTTGAGTTCTATTTCTTTTCTTTGTTTCTTTTGTGTATTGTATTTTTTTTTGGAAACTCCGTTAACAATTACATTGCGGCCTTCCGGCGAGACGTTTATTATTATTAACAATAAAAATAAATTTAAATAATTGTATAACAATTTAACTAAAGTTAGTACTTTCGTTTCAATATACGTGCAAAAAAAAATTACATTAGACTTTCCAAAGAACGTAAATGAAAAATATCTTCATTGCAGCAATTGTTTGAATTTTACGAAAAACTCTTGATTTGACTCTCTCTGAAAATATGAAAAATAATAGTTACTTTAAACCTCTTACATTCAAAATATAATTTTATAGAGCCACAAGTTAGTGATTGCTTAACTAACATGGCTAAAAATTAAAGTACTACTTTACGTGATCTTTCTATATAAAAGGGAAACAACAAAATTAGAAAATACTATTATTCACTCCTAAACTTGTAGAACATTTCAAAATAACATTCATTTTTCAATTCAGCCATTAATTTTTTTTGCAAATAGGTTAAATATCAAATTAAATCTTAAGATTCATTTCCAAATTAGGACATGGTTTCGAAGCTTAGATTATCCCTTACGCAAAAATGGGCATGTTTTCAATCCGTGCGTTGTTGATTGATGTAGGAAATATATCTTTGGGGTGTTTCGCGGAAAGTGATGCTGGAGTCTGACCAGACTCAAGTTTTAGTTTTTACTTTAGTTTTAGAACTATTTTCAATCAATTAAAAAATAAAAATGATATGCTGTTCGCCCAATACTGGTCAGCAAAATATAGAACAAAGTGTTGTGATTTAGAAAACTCTCTTATAATGAATTCTTAAATCTGTTTTTATTTGAAAATTAAGTAAATTTGTTTTAACATTTTTGAAGTTTACAGAAAAACTTAGAAAGTTTTAAGCTTTGCTGATAATCCAAATATTTTATTAGATATTTTTATAATTCGACCTGGACCATTAATTTTATTTGTAATAACATATTTGTTTTAATTGAACATGACAAAATATTTTTCCTAATAATATTGTTGATGTTTGTCATAAAATTAACCTAATTTAAAAACACTATATTGTTCATAATATTACTTGAAATTTATGAAAATTTTCACATCCCTTAAGTGGCTATACCAGTATAACTACTTAAAAAATAAGGATATATTTCTAGAAAATATATTAAAATATTGGGGATATATTTATTATTTGTTTACAAATACGCACGAATTTTTTCCGACCTAAATATTGAAATTTACGGGACTTATGCCCCAGTAACAGGTGAAAGAAAAGTAGCTCCACTGCTGCCGTGATTGGCGCTTCCACATTGCTTGGAATCAAAAAAAAAAAACGAAATTTATCATTAAAACAGATAATTTTCTTTACTATCAACCATAAATTTTAAAAAATATTGAAAATTATAAGAATGGTATAAAATTTTCGTCAAAAGTGTCCATTTTTTGCAACCCAAATTGACATTTTTTTGTCCAATCAAAAAATCCTTAGTTCATGATACGACAAAACATGTCCTTAACATGCAAAAAAAAATTTAAGTCGATGAGATAAATTGTTTTCGAGGTACAGCAGCAGCAGATTTAAAAAATGCAGTTCTGAGAAAAACGCGTTTAAAGAATTACTAACGTGTAACACATAAATAATGATCTCTTGCCTATGTACCTCCCTTTGTGACTGTTGTGAGTTTATTGAAGTATTAGATGTTTAACTTTCACTTATGTCATGACATCACGACATTGGAATTTTAATACCTGCTCCAGTTCACGTTACGCTTCTAAAAACGAGTTTATGGCCTCCCAAGTAGCTGTGCCTGGCGACAGCTGTATTTTCAAAAATAAATATAGAGTGACTCTGATACTTCGACCTCTTATTCTACATATATAGAAGCATCGAAATATGTAAAAAAATTCGATTTTTTGAAATTATCACACTAGTATGGCACCTTAAATATTACAACTTATCTATTGCATCCCTACACTTATTTATTTTACACTTACATCTATTTTATTAATTATTTATTTAGATTATTCTGACTGATATATACTTGCCATTGGACTATAACCAACTCAATGACAAAGCTCGTATATACATAGTTGATTAAAAATAAGTAAATATCTCTACATTTACTCCAATAAAATATGCACGTTCCGAAGGGGTAACCTTATTTATTTCCATAAGTTGGGAATCCTGGAAATATCTTTTTTTCGGTTCTATAATGGAGAGCATCTATCCTTGAGAAGTACTAAGACTTCGTCTCTAGAATTATATTCTAAAAAACTATTATCTATCCGTATTATTCGATACAACCTTCTCGATTGATTTAGCTTTGTGACTTTATTTACCGTGATGATTATACTTATAATACCATATTATGGAACTTTTATTTTATATTTTATAAAATATAGGAATAGATATTGGACATTTCTGTGAGATACCCTTGGAATAATTTAATTGTGTTATTCTCTCATAAATTATAGAATATCTTTTAATGACGATCCACTCAGACTTAATTTAAATTTGCATTATTGATTACAATAGTCAATAGCGAATCTAGGATCAAGGAGAAGATTGGGCATATGAAAACGAAGGGCATTTCTTTAGGGAAGATAAGAAAACATTAAAAGCGGGGCTGTTTATATAGGGGAGTGCCAATCGATAAAACGGAGGTGCGCCAAACAACAAACGGAGGGCGATTCGCCTTGGCGAAAAAAATCCTTTGTGCACTGGAACTTTAAAATGTGGGTCTTTTCCAACACACTAAACTGAAAATCGATGACCTAGGAGTGGAGATTCTCCAGAAGAAACATTTCTTTCATATATTGGAACTTTCAAAACACTCAAGTTAGAAATCAATGACCGCGGGGGGAGATTATTCACAAAAAAACTCTTTCTTACTATGAAACTTTAACAACTTACACCTAATTTGGAAATCAATGACCAGTAGATAAAATTTGTCACAATTAACCCCTCCCTACAGTTGGACTATATAAAATCGTATACCAGGGCATAAAGACTATAAAGACAAAAAATAATTGCCAATAAAAGCCTTGTTTTTAAGGAGACGCTATTGTCTAGATCCAGAGGAGCAGAGGAGCATATGCTTCCCTTGGCCCCTCGTTGGCTAACCTATAGAGAATTCTGTATCATACGGATATCTAAGGTTTGTCGGTAAAATAAAGTACCAGTTTTATATTTACTTTAAATATTAAATACTTAGTTTAGAATAGTTTGCTCTACTAAATACTAGGAAAAATATCCCTTCTTTAGTCCTAAAAATAGACCAAATTTGATCCGAGACTGCATCCATGTAGGTTATATACGACTTAACTTGGAGACCCAAGGCGACGTCTATCTAAAATAGAAATAAATAAAAAAGAAAAATCACTTTTTTTAATATTAATTTTTAACTAAAAGTATGTATAATATGTGTGGTGACATTTATATGATAAAAGTATAAAAAATGATAAAATGCACGAAATGAAAAAATTGTGCTCAATGCTGTTTATTTAACTAATTTGCATTGGTGTTAATCATATGACAAACTATTGATGAAATAATAAATAATAAATTATTACCCACTCATCTCTACGTGAAAGTTATATTCGTAGGCTATATATCTTCTATCTTCTTATTTTTGATACTTAAGCCACTTAAGTTTACTAAATTCATAGGAGGTTTATCTTCGCTCGCTCCCGTTTGAGCTCATATATATATATATATATATATATATATATATATATATATATATATATATATATATATATATATATATATATATATATATATATATATATATATATATATATATATATATATATATATGTATATATAAGCTCCTATTATCTAAGTGATATTTTTTTCAATCTCTAGTTTTTATTAATTTAATTTAAGGCGGTATCTTAAAATATTTTGGATGCTGGAAGTCTGTCACGTTTAAGTTTCTTAAAAGTAATTAATATAACATTACTTAACGAAAATTGGTAAAGTGATTTACGTAATACTCTCCTGCAAACACGCAGTTTTAAAATAAATACTGATTTTGACATTCTTACACTAAAAATAAGTTAATTTAAGTACTCGGTATTTACCAAATTTATAGAGAGATATTAATATAAATAGGTTAGGCAGAGGAAAAGATTCTAGTAATTTTTAGATCCTTTGTCTCCAAAAATCCTGACGTGTATTACGATCTATATGCCATCTCTCCTTTAACTTCCTCACTCATTCCTTTAACTCTGTATATCTTTTACTATAAATAATTACGGTAAAATTTTATCCAATTCCACCAAAAACCAGGAAAAATAGTCGTAATATTATTGAAATTAAACAACGTTTAACAATTCCCCTTGTCACTCTCCTGTGCAAAAATAATAATAAAATTTTTAGATTTCTCGACTCTAGGAACGCTGAAATGGACATATACAGGTATATACGAAAAAACTTCATTCCTTACCTGTTAAAGCCCTTACATGTTTTATTATAAATATCACAGGACCACGAAAAAAAGTTTTGTAGTTGAAAGGTGAGATACCATACCATATATTTTTAGGTGTGCTAAAAACGAATCCGAGGTCAGAATTGACTCATTACCCAAGGACTTTGACATAACCTCAGAATACACCTTGAAACTGACGAAAAATACTTTTACAAATAAATTAAAACTGTAAAGGAGCAAACCACCATATCTATACCTATTTTGGGGTGTAGAATTCACTTATCACGTCAGTATTCTGACATAACCTCAAAAAACAGCTCAAAAATGGTCAGATTTACGCCCGTAAGTAAACTAAAAAATTAAATGAACAGACCCACCATAGCTGTACATATTTTGGGGTGCTCAAACCGAAAATCTCAAAAGAATTGACCTTATTAAGTCAAAATCTTGAAATAACCTCAAAAAGTCCAGTCCGTTTATTCACACGTTGCTGGATTAGGGTGAGTTCCCTCGCTTTTCTTCCACTGAATGCTCTTTTAAACTGATTCCCCGATGGTGAGAGGTAAGGGGACTCGCTCGAATAAACCACCCCAATGATGAGAGACGCGGGAATTCACTTAAATAAAGCACCCTAAGGGTGAGAGGCGAAGGGAATTACCATAATAAGGCACATCGTTGGTGAGAGGCGATGAGATTCACTTTAATAAAGTACATTGAGGGTGAAAAGCGATGGAATTCACCAGAATCCTGTGAATGAAAGGACTGGATTAATTGAGGCTGTTTCAAGATATTCTTGCATTAGCTTATGTTAAGTTTAGAGTTCTTAGTGTAAAGATGTTGGTGTAAGATGCTTGAATTAGGCTCTGTTAAATTTAGTTTCTTGCATTCGGCTGTATTAGGTTTAGAGTTCCTGGTGTAAAGTCCTTGGTGTAAGTTTTTTGCATTAGCTATGTTCGGTTTAGAGTTTTTGGTGTACAGTTCTTGCATTAGGTTATGTTAGGTTTGGAATTCTGATTGTAAAGTGAGAGACGAGGGGAGTCACTGTTATCCAGCATCGCGAGGATAACGTGCGAGGGAATCACTTTAATAAAGCATCCAGTGGGCGGGAAGCGAAGGGACTCTCTTTAATCCAGCAACCTGTTCATGAAAGGACTGGACTAGGTTATTTGAAGATCTCGACTTAATAGTTCAATTCTTTTGGCATAATCGGTTTAAGCACTCCAAAATAAGTATAGATACGGTGGTCCGTTCATTTAGTTTTTTAATTTGCTTACAGATGTATTACTGACCATTTTTGAGGTGATGTGAAAATGCTGACGTGATGAGTGAATTCTAACCTTGGATTCGATTTCAGCACCCAAAAATATGTATAGATATGGTAGTTTGCTCGTTTATATTTTAAATTTATTTGTAAAAGTATTTTTGGGCATTTTCGAGGTGTTTTTGAGGTTATGTCAAAATCCTTGGATGATGATTCAATTCTAACCTCGAATTCATGTTCAACACACCAAAAAACATATGGTATGATATCTCAACTTTCAGCTACAAAACTTTTTTTTGTGGTCCTGTATAATTATTTATAAAATTCGTTTATTAACTCCATAGAAAACCAGGAAAAATTCCGATAATACTGTTAAAAACCATATAAAATTTATAGACACCTCTTCCTTCACTTGACGAGTATCGCCAAAAAATTATAGGGTTTTCTCTTATTTCAAATAATATATGTGTATCAAATTTGAAATTGATATTTTAATTCGTTCGAGAGTTATCGTGCCATCAGCCCTACAGACCCACAGACCAACGAAAATAAGAAACTAGGTTTTTCGGGATCTAACCTAATTAGTCAAGTTAAAACAAGTCAAAGCAAAAATCTTGGAGGATGATTTTTTTGCGAATACAAAACTTTCCTTTATTAACGAATGTAACAAATAAAGACAGAAGTAGAAAAACTGAAAGGTATGAAGTTTCAGTATTGTAAATTTTTGAACATTTAAACTTTGTTTCATTCTGGTACATAATTTCGTTTTAAGGTTATACGATATGTTTGGATTAGCAACATTAAATCAGGATCACCTTTCATAATTTTAATACTTTGGATCTTTAATATAACATTTTCAAAGAAATCGTTATCAAATATCTATATATCAAATGAGTATTAGGTTTTCATGTAATAAATTTGTTTTTTATCACTTTAGTAAAGGGAGCCTTTTTCAAATTTAAATACTATTTTTTTTATTTGGAGACATTTTATTCTTTGTATTGGGTGTCACTGGGGACGCCCCGTCTTCACTGCCATCCGTTTTATAAGTTATTGTATTATTTATACTTAATGCCATACGCACACACATATCGACAGCTGGTATAACTCAATAAACGCCCATGGAATATTTATTTAAATGTCCACACCAGTAGACTATTTCAGTGAACATGTAGGCACACACACCTTATGCATATATGTTCAAGTGAGCAATACTTTTTTATTATTTAATCATATTATTTTAAACCTATTAAAACTCTAAGTGAAAAAAATCAGAAATATTTCCAACAATACTGTTTTTAGGTATGGATCCACTAGTTTCACAGTATGCTGAAAGATTAGCACAAGGCAAAAAATTATATAGAAATGATTTAAAAGATGATCCTTTGGCTTGGAGTAAACTAATAGAATGAGACGTATACTGATATGTCGTGATTAACTAAATTATATAAAAATATTTTTGTAATATGTTATAGTATTTTTTTTTATTTAATTTATAAATATACTCAAAGATATGAGTATTATATCTAAATAAATTTTAGCTCAGTATGTATAAATAGTGTTTTATTTAAATGTGAATAAAATGTGTGTGATTATTCTTTTCAATTAAAATGTTTCTTAGGTCATGAGTTAAGGCTGATAAAAATTAGAGCTTTGGCGATGTCATCCAGAAAATTCAATAATTTTTTGCCATGCAATAGCGAGGTCAACAATTTCAGTATTAGTGTATATTCCTCAAAACTGGTGTTTTACTGCAGTTGTGGCCAGCCATAGTTATAAAACGATCACAAAAGATAAACAAAGAATACTTCCTTTTACAATTATAAGTTAATACTATATAATCGCTGTAGATATTTAGATTCTCAATCATGGTCTATTGCCAACTGCTGAACAAGTTCAGCACTAGTCGTAACTGACATCAATAAATTTTGGTATACATGAAGAAAAACGGCGACACCTTTTTTTTTAAATTGTTGAATTGAGTAAATATTTCTTTTGAATATTATTCTTTGAAATATCTCAGTACTAATATTGAGATAAACTAAAAACTATTCTAATTTATTGCTCAAAAGTAATATCAAAACATGTAATGGGGCAAAAAGAAAAAAGTTAGTTTCTGTCCAAAAAGCCATTTCCAACTTGTTTAGAGGTCAATAAACAACATGACAAACTAAAAAAATTTACTCTAAAACATGGGCACCAATTAACCCTTAAGGTCTAGTTTCCTCTATATTTTTATTTTTGGCAATATTGGAAGAATACTTCAATAAATGGCAGCTGTAGCCTAATCCTATTAAGACAAAAAGTTGTTATTTCCAACTTAATAACAGACAGGCTGGATCACAATTGCAAATCACATTCTGCTGTAAAAAACATCAGACACAACGCGTATCCTAAATATTTAGGCGTAACACGGGATCGCTTTCTTACATTTCAGAAACGTCTTACAAATCTCTCCTTGAAACTGAAAATTGAAGTTAATTTACTACAAAAGCTTACTTCGACCAACTAAGGTGCTAACGCAGAGACTCTGCGTACGGCTGCTTTAGTACTTGTTTATCCCACAGATGAGTACTTCTGTCCAGTCTGGATAATTACCACTCACATTAAAAAAAGTAGATACTCAATTAAATAGGGTTATGCGAATTATTTCTGGCACACACCAACTCAGAGAACTTAGCCGGCCGCCTGTGCTGTTAAATATAATCCCGCCTCAACTCAGGAGAGAAGAAGCTTTAAAGGGAGAATTCCAAAAATATTGGACAAATACCCATCTGCCAATTCACCAAGACTTGGCAAATCTCCCTAGAACTCGATTAAGAAGCCAGAAGCCTCCAAGAGTAACCACAACAAATTTGCTTCAATCAAATTCAGAGCTGAATGTAAGATGGCAGGAACAGGGGGCTTCCGCTTCGCCAATTATCTCCAACGTAACAGCCGCGCAGAACTAGTATCTGGTTTCTATCTGTATAGACACGAATGGTGCATGCTTAATCGAATCCGCACCAAACAAAGTAGATGTGCCTATTCCATGTATAGGGTGAGTCAACGATAGAGTAAAGTTTATTATCTCATTTGTTTAGGGAATTACGAAAAAATGTTAAATACAATAGTTTTAGGAAATGTTAAGGTGCACAGTTTAAAATTATTTTTGAGTATACAGGGTACTTCAAAAAAGTGGGGCCGATGTAACATATTTTTTTTTTAAATGGAACATCCTATTTTCTAATTTATTTTTAAATTCTGCCTAAAATTTTATAATTTTTTTATAACAATGTTATATACCTAAACCTAGTAGTTTTTCTAATATTTTAATTTAAAAAAAAATATATTAGTTTTCAGTTTTGTAAAAAATTGCCAGTAGCGCCATTGTTTCTGAAGGTGGAATACTCATAATTGGTACAAACGTTCTATAGAGATGAAAAAAAGAGATTTGAGTTAGATGCTACAGGATGTTCAAAATAAATTTACGCATTTCCATTAATTTAAATTGAAAAATCTCAAATTTTTTAAATGGCACACCCTGTATATTATTATTTTTTCTGATAGATTTTACAAAACTTTCCAACTTCTACTAAGTATGTCATATACCTATTTCTAATAGTTTTCGATTTATTTTAAATTTTCCAATTTTTACCATTGTTTTTAATACACTAACGCTATTGTGAAAACATAGACAAATAGTTAATAATAATTTTAATATAGATTAACTTATCTAATGATTAATTATTATGACGTAATAAATGTTCAAAAATATGCCCGTCTACCTGAATACACATGTTTAGTCGTTTTACTATATTTTCCTTCACTTTCCCTAGCATAAAGGGCATTATTGTCCTGCACGCATCCCGTATTTTCCATATCTACTGGTGTTGTAGGGGGATTCACATAAACATGATCTTTAATCTAGCTCCACAAAAAGAAGTCTAAAGGTGTTAAGTCACATGATCGAGGGGGTCACTGAATGAATCCATCCCTACCGATCCATTTTTGTGGGTAACGATCGTTTAAAAATTCCCGAACTTCCCGGTAGTAATGAGTAGGAGCTCCATCTTGTTGAATCCACATTTGTTCCCTTTCAAAGTTATTAACTTTTTCAAGAAGCTGGGGTAATTTGTTTCGTAAAAAAATTAGATATTTAGGCCCGTTAAGCGGTTCGCGGAAAAAATATGGACCAATAATTCGAAAATTTAATATTCCACACCATAAATTAAGCGACCAATGGTTTTGGTTTTGAACTTCCCGGACCCAAAATGGATTAACTGTTGAATAATAATGCATGTTATGGCTGTTAACTGCTCCGTTAGTGCGAAAAGTAGCTTAATCAGAAAACATTATTTTGGATAAAAAATTTGGATTGGCCTCCATTCATGGTGGTACAAAAGTTTACTCGTAGTTCAAAATCACGGTCTTGAAGTTCTTGGTGTAGTTGCATGTGAAAGGGATGATACTTGTATTTTCTCGTGGTGCGATTAGCCGTAGATTGGGATGTATCAGATAAGTCAGCTAGTTGATGGCTGCTGACCTGGGGATTATCTTCAACATGAAGTAAAATCTCCATTTCTTTTTCCGCATTCTGGTTTACTACTTTCCGTTTCGTGTACTCAATGCTACCACTATCATCAAACCGTTCCATTAAGCACTGAAAAGATTTTCTAGATGGTATACGTCTATTAGGGTACTTCGCTCCGTAAAGCCTTACTGCCAAAAGACAATTTTTTCCCGCCTCGTCCAGTATATAAACCATATCAATTAATTCATTTTTATCCATAACTATTACCGTTATACGTCACTTACTACAACAAATTAAACTATTTGTACTTGCTTAATAGACATGTCAAAATTTGACAATGCCTACATTTTGGTTTTGTCTTGGCAACTATGATGTTATAGCGTGAGTGTTTTAAAAACAAGGGTAAAAATTGAAAAATTCAAAATAAATCGAAAACTATTAGAAACAGGTATATTACGTACTTAATAAAAGTTGGAGAGTTTTGTAAAATCTATGAGAAAAAATAATAATATACAGGGTGTGCCTCTTAAAAAAATTGAGATTTTCAATTTAAAATAGTCGAAATGCATAAATATATTTTGAACACCCTGTAGCATCTAACTCAATTCTTTACATATATATTTTTTTCGTTTCTATAGAATGCTCGTACCAATTATGAGTATTCCACCTTCAGAAACAATGGCACTACTGGCAATTTTTTGCAAAACTGAAAATTACTACTATTTTTTTTTTAATTGAAATATTGGGATAACTACTAGGTTTAGGTATATAACATTATTAATAAAAAAGTTATAAAATTTTACGGAGAATTTAGAAATAAATTAGAAAATAGGATGTTCTATTTAAAGAAAAACATATGTTATATGTATATTCTTGAAGTACCCTGTATACTCAAAAATAATTTTAAACTGTGCACCTTAACATTCCCTAAAACTATTGTATTTAACATTTTGTTCTTGTTGAGCTGAGTTGACAACCTTACATATAATTTCAGAGTGAGAACATACTGATTTTCAAGGGTTTCTATCTGATGTATATAACGTTTTATCTGCTACCGAGCACTAGCTACTGAACTTGTCAGTAGATTTATAGGTTTGTTTTTCCCTCTTCTTTTAACAATGTGTGCAATTTTATTTCACACATGGATGTTATTTGTTTGTGCGTTTACCATTTGCGTGATTGTTATATACATACAATTACATATCTCATTTTTTTGTTTCGTTTTTGGATTTTTTTTGGTGTACTGTAACCATACGAATATATATCTACGAGGCTGGTTTGAAATGTCCGTGCAAAGTCCGAGAGATGGCACCACCGGCGCGTATCGAGGTCATGTTTAGTTACTAGTATCTCTTGAATGAACGCACACCAAGTTTCAGCCATATTGGTCTATTTCTTTGTGTTTGGCATTCGTGTGAATCAAGGAAGTCGAGTGATTTTCAAGAAATGGACGAAAAAGAATTTCGGGTGGTGATTAAACATTACTTTATGAAAGGCAAAACGCCTCAGGAGACTAAAGAGAAGCTTGATAAACATTATGGTGACTCTGCACCTTCGATTAGAACAGTTTATAAGTGGTTTCAAAATTTTCGGACTGGCCATATGGGCACAAGTGACGCTGAACGTTCTGGACGGCCTGTGGTGGTTACGACTCCAGAAATCATTAATCAAATCCATGATATGGTGATGGATGACAGAAGAGTTAAGGTGCGTGAAATTGCTAGTGCTGTGGGCATCTCGACTGAATGGGTACATAATATTTTGCATAAACATTTGGACATGAGAAAGCTATCCGCAAGATGGGTGCCGCGATTGCTCACGCTTGACCAAAAACGGAATCGTGTGAAGTGTTGCAAGGATGGTTTGCAGCTATTCCAGAAGAATTCGGAGGACTTTAAGCGTCGTTTCGTCACTGTGGATAAAACATGGATACATTACTATACTCCTGAGACCAAACAACAATCTAAACAATGGGTTACCAAGGCGGAATCTGCACCAAAAAAGGCGAAGACCGTTCTTTCGGCCGGAAAGGTTATGGCGACTGTCTTTTGGGATTCGCAAGGGATAATCCTCATCGACTATCTGGAAAAGGGTAAAACTATTACAGGTGAATATTATTTATCGTTATTGGACCGTTTGAAAACCGAGCTGCAAGAAAAACGCCCGCGATTGGCCCACAAGAAAGTCCTTTTCCATCACGACAACGCACCAGCACACACCTCAGCAGTTGTGGTCGCAAAATTAATGGAAATAGGATTCCAACTCGTTTCACATCCCCCTATTCTCCAGACTTGGCTCCCTCGGACTACTATTTGTTCTCCAATTTGAAGAAATGGCTGGCGGGACAAAGATTTTATTCAAACGAGGAGGTGATTGCAGACACTAATGGATATTTTGCAGACTTGGACAAATCCTATTATTCGGAAGGGATCAACAAACTAGAACATCGTTGGACGAAGTATATAAGCCTAAAAGGAGACTATGTCGAAAAATAAAAAAGGTTTACCCCAAACACATAAGTAGTTTTTATTTTTGCACTGACTTTTCAAACCAGCCTCGTATATATTGTACGGTACATAATTTGTAAAATTTCAATGTACGCGAATAATTTCTGGAATTCACTACAACCTTTATTTGTATTTATTTAGGAACAATAATTCTATAAAATTCTGATAGTTATCATCGATTGTCAAAATAGTTTATGGGTTAAGAGCCTGCATAGGTGGTCGCTGATTTGATTCCGGTCGGCTCGGCTGGGTGTTGTATACGTTTACTTTTGTAGTAGTTAATGTAAATAACCGGTCAAGTGCAAGTTGAACTTGCACAATTAGTGTTCCATACGTTGATTGCTTTTCAAAATAAAAAATTTGTTACGGTGGTATAAAATGATCAGTGACTTCACAAAACACACCCCAAATGAGTTTTCAACAAAGTTTGTCAGTCTTTACTGAAAACTGACGACCTTGAAATTTTTGTTTTTTTATATACCAGATAAATTATTTAAGATAATGCACTCGTGATAATTTTCGTTCAATCTACACCCCGTGGAGAATATTCCAGAATTTTTTCAATATTCTTTGATCAGTACTTTTCGAGATAAGTTGGGGGGGGACAGCGATTTTTCGCGATTTTTTTAAGAATAATACAAAGAAAAGTGTACGCAAGTATTATATTATATATGTATTTTTTACTCGTGTTTCCACAAGCTTTCATTTGACACCACACTCGATGACCTAGTAAAAAAAATTTTTCTTCACTTTCGATTTCATCCCCCAAAACTAACCCCTTAAGTCAAAATTTAACTTTGAAAACTACACGGCTCTGATGAGGCCATCGGTTCCTATATTATTACCAAATTTCAATTTTCTATGACAAATAGTTTCGGAGAAAATCAGGTGTGACAGACAGACGGACAGACAGACACCGAAGTCATTTTATAAGTGTTCCGTACGGAACACTAAAGATGGAATAAATACCGTAGTAGCACTACTGTGTTCTTTTGAACGTACATAGGGTTCTTGGGCAATGTTGACGGATATGATGACATCCCTGTCAATATAACTTATTAAAGATACAGTATAGAGGGGTAAAAATCCTTAACGAGGCAGGAAAATGAACAGAGAGACAAAAAAAAAGAAATGATTGATAAACTATTTGAAAAGTCAAATATACTATATTTTATCCCTAAAAATTTCTTGATTTACTGTGGAGTCATAGATTTACAACAATGGGCAATATGGCCAAGTTTAATAACTAACCTGAACTAAGTTGAGCTAACCTTGAAAAGTGTGTGACTAATTTATTATTGTTTAAATTGAGTTAAAATTTAATCCTATTAACTTTTATAAATAAATGTCAATTCTTGAGACTAGGCTACTTCGAATTACAAGTCAACTTCAAAAACTCTTTATTATTCTAAGTAAGTTAGTTACGAGGTTTTATTATACATTTCAGTTCTATAAATATAGTGTATTAGTCAGTACACTCATTTATAGTTTTGACTTTCGGCTGCCTGGTGTACGCCTGGTGGTAATTAAACCTTGTGTTCGTCAGATTTAATTTATCTTGCCATTTCCGTTTGAACTTTAATGACATTTTCTATTTGTTTCTTTTGTAAAAATTTTGAGTGTTATTTCGTTTACTTTTAAAGTAAATTTTTCCGACCTAGTTTTCTTTGAAAAATTGTATCATAAAAAAACCCAGCTCGATTTTTCCTCTCAGGTATATGTACCTTAATACATTTAACTGAATTGTAATTATTATTATCGAATTTATACTCTCTCTTTCATATACAGTCGATCAAATAAGAAAGTAATCGCTCGTATTCTTGAAAAAAATGTGTTTCGAGAATATTTTTGGCCATCAATGTATTCTTTGGTGTGCTAACAACGGCGCAATTACCTTAGTAAGTTCTCCAATCGCCTTCTGCATCCATAATCGCCTGGTATCTTCGGGGTATGCTATTGACGAGATTTTTTACAGACTCGTGCGGCAATAACGAGATAAATGAGTCCTCAAAGTCTTTCCTCTGAGCTTTCTCTTTACAAGGGACTAAACGTTTTCAACAGGGTTAGCGTCCGGCGATTGTGAGGGCCACTCTAGTATCTTAACTTTCGCTTGCACCTTCCAGTCCCTGCACAACTTGCTACGGTATTTTGGGTCATTATCTTGTTGCAGGATCCAAAACCGTTTTTCCTTTTAAACCAGCGTTTGACAATTGGTAACAAAACTTTTTCGAAAATATCACATTTTTTTCGCATTTAAATTGTACGTAAAGCAGCGTTTCTCAACCTTTCAGTATTTGCGACCCAAATTTCAAACATAATTTTCATCGCGCCTCCCCCCCTCTAATACAATAACAATGCATGCAATAATAATGTATTTTCAGTATTTTGACGCTAAAGCTACACTACGACCTTAATTACAAACCTTAAAAACTACCAAGAATAAGTAAATTTATTCATATTTGGCAACACATATCTGCTGCGTTGACAAAACTAGAATCGATGCCTCGCTATTGCTCTCTGTCACGTCCACCGTATCGGTAGCGGTTTCGCGAGGAGTTCCGAGTTGTCTCGAACATTCGGAAAGTCTGCCCAAAAGTGTATACATGCTGCACCTAGTTCAATTACAGCCCGTCTCAGTCGAGTTGATCCTTCTACTGCTATCGGATTTATCGTGAATGTGTATGTTGTAATTTATGTGTTAATTGAAATTCAAGGTATCAAGTATTCACGGCAGTAAATTTATACAGAATCATGGATAAATTTTTAAGTGGGCGTAAGCGAGCATTAGACGATAGTGAAGCATCAACAAGTGCACAGACGAGCGTGGTTCCGAAAATACAATCAAGAAAATATTCTCAAGAATACTTAAATTTAGGGTTTATCAGTACTGAAGTAAATGAAGAAGATAGGCCCCTGTGTGTTATTTGCTCAAAAATCTTGGCAGCAGACAGCATGAAACCAAATAACCTTAAACGACATTTGGAAACGTTTCATAGTGAGTACCTTAACAAACCCCGAGAATTCTTGGAATTAAAATTAAAATCATATGTAAAGCAGAAATTATTTTTTAAAAAAACTTTGCCTGTGAATAAAAAAGCTTTATTTGCCTCTTTTAATGTTTCATATAAAATAGCCAGATGTAAAAAGCCTCATTGGTGAAGAGCTTGTTTTGGAGATAATTTTGCCAAACAATTGCTATCCATACATTTTTTTTTATGGGTCTAGCACACGTGCTGCAGGGAGGTCCCTAAAGCGCTACAGGAGCGACACGTGTGCGGAAAAAGCGATTCACGTTGTTCTTGAATCGCTGTAAATTGTACTTGGTGGGCAACACAGCCCTGGGCAAATTATTTCTAAGGGATGATGTTCTCCATATAAAGGACTGCTTGAAAAGCGTTGTACGAGGAGTAACAAGCTGAACCTCATACGGATGTGAAGTATCAGCGCGACGTGTATTTCTAACATGCACCTCTCTGGGAGGAATTAAACGGGCCACATCCTCCGAACACAGAAAATACTTGTAGAATAGGCTCAAGTGGCCAACCGTTCTTCGATGTTCCAGCGGATCAAGGCCGCCGGTCAGTTCCGGGTCTCCAATCAGACGAACAGCTCTTCTCTGAATAGAATTCAACAAATGCAGTGTATGTTTGGGAGCGGAGCCCCAAACATGGGAGCCGTATTCCATAGTTGGTTGAATTTGAGCTTTGTAAAAAATTAACAGTTGTTGTGGAGTGTAAAGCTTTCTGGTTCGAAATAAATTCCCAACTTTTGAGAAGCTCTCCTTGCTATGCCTGCAACTTGCTCAGGCCAGGACATATTTGCTCCCAAATTAACGCCCAACAAATTGAGTGACGATGTTAGAGGAATGGAGTGCCCCGCCATAACTATGTCGGGTTCAGCAACGTTAACTTTTTTAGAAAAAACTGCCGCCTGGGTCTTTGTAGCATTAAATTCTACTTGGTTACTGTCATCCCAAGATAGAATTTCTTCTAGGTCTTTGTTAAGTTGAACAACTTCCCGCTGTCTGCGGACATTTGCCTGAACAGCCGATGTCCGAGCGTTCAAAGTGAATGAAAAGATAAGCGTACTGTCATCTGCAAAGCTGTAGATTAGATTTCCAGTCTTTTCCAGCAGATCGTTAATGTAAATGAGAAAGAGAGTAGGAGACAGTATGGAGCCTTGAGGCACACCGGCGTTGATAGTGAAGGTGTTAGAAAGAAACCCGTCGACTGCCACTCGTAAAAACGCTCACTGAGGAAACATGAGAGCTACAAACAGAACTTTTCAGATATACCACAAGAACGTAGCTTAACCAACAAAACACGGTCGAATGCCTTGGATATGTCAAGAGCAACCGCTCGAGATTCTCCAAAGTGTTCAATTGCGTTGTTCCAAACATGTGTTACATAAGTCAGAAGATCTCCTGTGATTTATGTTTACGAAAGCCACATTGGTGATCGCTAATAATGTTGAATTCTTCAACAAGTTACTTATATCAAATGATACTGTTGCCCGTCGAATTGGTGATATAGCTGAAGATGTACAGTACTTTTGGGAATTGCTTGACAAATTGTTTTCAATTCAGTTTGGTGAGGCAACAGATAGCAATAAAGATGCTCATTTTATTGCCTATGTTCGATTTTGTCATGGTATGTCAGCAGTAGAATAACTATTTTTCTGCACACCAATAGAACTCAAAGCAACATCACTTGCATTATTTGCTATCTTAAATGATTTTATAAACGAGGCAAATATTGAGTGGAAAAATTGCATCGGAATATGTACCGATGGTGCTCATTTAATGTCTGGAAGATTTCAAAGTGTACAAGCACTTGTGAAACAAAAATCTCCGCTGTGTGTGTGGACACATTGTATGATCCACAGAGAAGCTATGGCTTCCAAAGAAATGAATCCTGCTCTGAATATTGTGCTCACTACAGTTGTAACCGTAGTGAAATGTTTGCAACGTGTTTATGAATTAAGAAATGAAATCGCCATTTTCCTACAAGAGGAAAACTGACTGGAAGCCGAGAAGTTTCGAGATAGTTTATTTGTGATGAAATTGAGCTACTTGGTCGATATATTCGAGAAACTAAATAACTTAAATCTTCAACTCCAAGGAACAAATACACATATATTCGATACAGAAATGTAAAGCAAGAAAATCTAGAAATGTTTGTAAATGTGGGTGAATGTGTTAAAACATACAAGGTTGAAGAACAACATGTGAAAGTTGTTTTAGTAACCATTGAAAATCATCTAGCCATGTTGACAAAGAATTTTTTTTTTGTTTGTTTTGTGGCTTTGAGAAAAGTCCTATTTAGCCATGAGTTAACTTATAGAGTTATCCCATATATACTTTTATTTACTATAATAATCACTAAATTAATCTACAACTATATAATTACCCACACTAACCCATTACACTGGACTACCCCATAAACAAAAATATAACTAAATTACTTATTACTAATGTCCTTGAGGGAGGATTGGACTCTCCCTCTCTACCTATCTAACTCCACAAGGCATTTTAAAAAGTATTTTCTTACTGACGATAACTTGGTAGCAAGTTACGAGTGGGTTAGGGATCCATTTCAAAATACTCCCGAAGGGCTCTCAACATCCGAAGTAGAAATCTTCATAGACTTCACGGCAAGTGGCGAAATCAAAAGACAATTTAATAGTAAATCATTCTTTGAATTTTGGGCAGGGGTGAATGATGAGTTTTCTGCACTGGAAACAAGAGCATTTCGTATACTATTACCATTTTCAATATCCTACCTTTGCGAAACCGGATTTTCTGCGGTGGCTGCTTTGAAAACAAAATATAAATTTCAACTAAATATAGAAAAAGAACTCAGAGTGTATACTTCTAGTATTCAACCATCCTTCGAAAATCTTTGGTCTGCAAAAGAGGCCCAAGAGAGTCACTAATAATTATTAAACTTGTTTTTAATTTAGTATTGATTTGTTAATTATTAGGTAAATATATTGTGCAGTACTAATACAATCCTATTTATAGGTATATTATATTAGTGTAAATGTGTATTTTATTTTTTATTATGTCAGAATTTATTGTGTTTTGCTTTCCTTTCAATAAATTATATTAAATGTTTTTAATGAATGTTTTTAATAATAATTTCTTTTCGATACCTCTCTTTCATACTCTCTCTCTTACATCTATATATAACCACATTTACTCTGTTTATATTTGTTTGTTTATTTACATTTACATTACATACTTCACTGCACTATAATTACCCTTTTTTACACTTACAGCAGTATATATTATTATTAAGACTATTTTCATTGATTATGTCTAACTAAAATATTTATTTAAATTTGTATTGTTTCTCCGTGTCTTCCATGCTTTAAGTTTTAGTTGTTTACATTAATATGTGTACACAAGCACCACATCTCGGCTCTTTAGGTCGGCCCGTCGCGTACTTTCGGCTTTAGGAAGCTTTAGATACGCGACCAGTAAGGAGTGGAGTTCCTGTGCTTTATTTTTTTATTGTTATTGGGTATAAGTAAATTAGTCTAATTTTTATGTGTCTATAGCAACGAAAACTTCTGATGTTAGATTTTTTGTTATGATTTAGTTTGGCTTCTGATATAACCATGTGTCAGTTCTATATAAACAGAGAAAATATATAAGTTCGCCTATTTTGTTTTGCGCGCCATTAGCATTTTTATGTTAAATTTTATTATTATATTATAATCTTCCAACTTTTCCTGTCTTGTTTTACAGTTTTTCGTTGCTATATTAAGATCATTTATTAGTGTTACTAATTCTTTGATGTTTATGTCCTGGAATCCGTTCCATGGTACTGATTAGGTCGCTTATGTTTCCCGTTTGTCTCTGTTGTAGGAGTCTTCTTCATGGTCTTGTGTCTTGTCTAGTTGGTTCTTCTATTTCACTGTCCCTTATTTATGTTCGTCTTTGTTTCACCAGTTATTTTCGTTTCTCCTAAATGTTGCTCTTTGAAGGAGGAGCTGCTGTATACTTTTTAGATTGTGGTATAGGTTCTGGTTCTCTTATTCTTATTTGGCCTACCCTGTATGAGTATACAGGGCATCTTGTCATTCGCTCTGTGATTTTCTTCACAATTAGAGCATTCGTAAGGATTTTTACAATTTTGAAAATTTGTTCTATGACTGCCTGCGCACTTGGCGCATTTTTCCATCCGATGGTAGTGTAAAGTAGCATGCTCTCACATATTGCATCTCTTGCACTGAATAATGCCATTTATTTGCCGACGCCTTTCCCAAGAAACCGATATGTTACGTACTTGTCTTATCTTATTCTTGAGTGTTGTCAGTTTGTGGTCTATTGTTGTTCTTATTAGGTACAGTGGTCTATACCTTTTCTCCATATTTGTTTATTTAGGTTCATATGTTAAGTCGTTGACGTCTGTTATGTGGCCTAGTCCGCTCACTACAAACGCGTGCATTCGGTCCTCGTAAGTGGCATAAGTATGCCACGCTCAATATTTTGACTTAACAAAGTTGTCTTGAATTTGTCATATTTTTCAATATCATTTATGTTTATGATAGCAGTATTTTTATTAAACTTTATTACATACCCTTTTGTAAGGTGTTTATCTAAGGTCCTTCTTCGTGTTATAGTCTGCGTTGTTGTTGATTGTCCCAGAGATTATTATAGGTGGCTTCTGCTGCCTCCTTTTAGGCTCTGCGCCTGCAGGTTCTCATTGTTTGTTGTTCTCTTCTGTGTGTTGCCATTTTTTGTTTGTATGTCTTCAATTGTATTTTCTACAACATCAGCCTGGATATCCGTTTCGCTATCCCTTAAGAAAGGCTCGAAGGTATTGGTGGTAGGCACTTGGGGTTTTGTTATTGTTCTTTGATACTTCCTGTTAACAAAACAAAAGGAGGTATCCTAATATTTGCTGAAGGTGTCTTATTCTTTTCCTACCTTCCTTTTTTTTTAGTATTTTCTGAGGCAGTCGAGTTTTCTCAGCTTACAGGGGGGCTGATGGTCCCATATCACCGTAGATAACCTTGGTGTCAATGGTTTGATTATTTGTCCCGTTTCTTCTTAGTGTTACTTCATTTATTGGAGTTTCTTTGCTGATCTCCTTAGGTGGTGGAGTTTCTGGAGTTTCTAACGTTATTCTGTGGCTGTATAGTAGGTGATCTTTCACACAACTACGTATTTTTCTTCTATTGTTCTTCATTAGGTATTTTTCGTAGTATAATGTGCCCTCCGCTCACTTTTTGGCACTGTTTTTTAGTGTGCTGAGCACTTCACTTTTATCTAGGATTTTATTGTCTTTTAAAAAGGTCTTTTCCGGGATTTTAACATTTTTTAAACTAAAACCAGTTTACCCTGGCCTGGGTGACATATTATCCGAGGTGCCCTCAGCACATTTACACGCGGAAAAACAACGAAAATTCACTATATTCACAGATTTTCACTAGTTTATAGAGACTTTTTTTATTTTTTGTTGTGTCTCTGTTTATGGTTAGTGCATGTGTTGTTTATTCTTAGTTCGTTAAGTGTACTGAGACTGAGTATGATATCGCTATTAACAGTTAGTTCTGCCTCATACATTTTATTTTTTCAGTTCATGAAGTGTGAGCCGTATTCCTGGAATCTGTTCTGTTCCGGGGGCAGTGTTTTTTGCAGTTTTTTTATTTCAGGTGATGACCAAGCCTAAGAAAACTCTCTCCTTTCTTCCAAGATTGGGCTGAATCTCAGTCCGGTTAAGCTACTTAATTCACCCAGAGCCTTAAAGATGGAGCTGCAATTATTAGTTAATAATTAAAATTATTACAATACAATAGATGGAAAAATGATGTACTTAAAATTTAATCCGGGCAAATTTATAAAAATGCTTTTAAAATTGTATTCTCTAACACAGGTTATTTTGCAAGACAATGCCAAGTTAATTTCTCTGGGTGCAGCGAAAGGATTGAACTATTGTAGGTTGTAGGATATTCAGGGATAAAAGATAATGTAAAGGTGAACGAATTTGCAAGATTCTACAAAACTATACAGGGGTCCAGAGCCAGAGTTTAGTATACCAAAACAGGTGATAAGAACGACATCAACAGATGGTTATATCGGCAATATGTAGATCATTGGCTCGCAACATCTGGCCAAAGACATGCTACTGATGTAATTGGCGGCCCCTCAAAGAAACAACTGACGTCTTTCGTTTAACAAGGATCCAGAGTAAACTAGTGGTGGGACTGTTCACCGGCCACGGTCACCTAAGGAAATATTTATAGAAAATGGGTATTCACAATGGTTCCACAACATGCAGACTATCTGGTGAAGATGAAGAAGTCTCTTTGCTAACCCTATATGAATTATGTGCGGCTTTAACTCGACATAAACTATTCGGAAATTTACATGCTGGCGACAAATTGCCATTATGTTTTTGTGCATAGTTGCCAGGTATTACGATAAACGTATTTTTATCTTACCTGCTTTGTATACCGCCCTCACTTGCACTTGCAATCATATTGGATCTATTTTTACCTATATATTTCCTACCTGGCAATCCTGTTTGGAGCCCTTTAAGTGTTTGATAATATAGGCCTAATGACCACAGGTCCCCATTGACACTCGAAAGATACTTTTTATTATTTTTATTTTTAGTTTTACTTACAACTTACAACGTAACGGTTCTATTTTAATTATGTGGCGTCCTTGGGAAAATTGCAATAGTGGCTATCGCAAAAGAAAACATTTATCACTTGACGCTAAACAAATAGTGAAAAATGTTTACGATAGTTTGGTAAAAAGAAATTTAAATAAACAAACTGCTTTGCAAGAAACCAGTGAACTAACAAAAATCCCAATTTCTACGATTAAGGGTATTGTAGGAAAACTATCAGTCAGGAACAGGAAAATGCATCATGTAGACGATTGTGAAAAAGAAGTCATCAGGAGAAAAATATATTCTATGTATGAAGAGCAGTTGGTGACGATACTAGACAAAATAAAAATTAAGACCTGTGCAGGACGGGACCAATATACATTGTGGCCGATCAACCCTTCACAGAATTCTCTTAGGAATGGAGTTCCGAAAAATCAACAAAAGGCAAGTAGTGATGGATTCACAAAGATTACGAATCTTGCGACATACTTATTTACAAGAAATTAAAAAGTATTGATCAGAGAATTGACTAATAATTTACCTTGACGAAACATGGTTCGATACCCATGACACTATGCAAAAAGGGTGGGTTGACAGCAGTACAAAATGCTAGACTAACGCACCTTCAAATAGGTAAACGAATAACCATTTTGCATGCTGGATCTGAAAAGGGCTGGGTTTCAAATTGTCTACTATTATCTGCAAAAAACATAAAAGATTCGAAAACACGACTTCAGAACGTTTTGAAAATTCGTTTCAAAATTCCCTTTTGCCAAATGTTCCCGAACAGAGTGTTATAGTTATGGACAATGCAAGTTACCATAGTCGCCTACTAAATAAGGTTCCTAATGCAGCCAACACCAAATCGGAAATACAGGAATATATGTTAGAAAATGATATTTATGTTGACCTTAGTTATAAAAAAAGTGATCTTTTGGAAGTTTTGAAACACTATAAATTGAAAAAGAAATATATTTGAGATAGTATGGCTAACAAAATGGGACACACTGTTTTGCGGCTTCCTCCGTATTATTGTGTGTTAAATCCAATTGAACATATTTGGCATCAAGTTAAATCAAAAATAAAGGCACAAAATGTTTCTCCTACTTTAAGCGTGTCAATGGTTGAATTAGTAAAAAAAGTTATAAATGCAAAAGCTGTAAGAATTACATTCAGCACGTTGTTAAAGTTAAAGATTTATATATTTATGTAAATAATATAAAACCACTGATAATTACCTCAGCTGATGACAATGACAGTGAAACCGAATTAGGTTTAAGTTAAAATATATTTTTATTTATGCAATGTATATTTGTACTTCTTATCCATTTGTTTTTACATGCATTTGCATTGCATTAATGAATAAAATTCTTAAGTCCGTCTCTGCAACCTATTATAAACAAAAGATCAGAATTTTTATATTGCCCACTTAAAACGGCAAAAATCAGGATCTTATATTTTCGGACAGGCTATAACTAAGAGAGGGCAGTACAATAAATCAAGTGGCTGCAATGTACAGACAGGCACAATCGCCTACCCCGCCTACAACCAATCAATCTGGGTGCAACTCTAAGAAGTTTGCACACGTACAGTAGCCTGATCTCTAGCGACGATACTGATTAAACGTTTAAATATTTAAAATAAAATATCAACTGAAGTGTTTTATTGAAATATTTAAACTTGAACAAGGGTACTCAGTATGTCACAAACAGTCAGCAAAAAGTTAAAATGAATTAAAGCATTTACAGTAGTCACGTTTAATATTGCCACCTTTATTGTGCGGCATGTCGTGGGTTCATTTAACTGCTATTACATAACCTAATGATTCTAGATAAGGCACCATACATAAATCATCATATAATTAAATTTATTCACATTGTTTAGATTTTTGTAAACCGAGAATACTACTGAACTTATTTTTTATCATGTTCATTTTTTCGTGTTACCTTTGTTTAATAATAACTGGTGTGTGTAAATTATCCAGCGTAAGTACTTGATTTTTAAATTTTGCTCCTAAATTATGCAGAATAATAACTGTTGCCTTCTGTAGTTGTAAATGCAATTAAACAATTAATAAAAAACCTTTTTCTCGTCATTAACCCATATACATCGTTTCCCCTTCATGCATAAACACAAATTTCACAAGCCTCCGACGAGATTTATTAAACTGAAAAATGAATGAGTGTAATTTTAAAATATTTTGTCATCATGTTAGCCGGACGAGAAATTTTATACAGAATACTTGTACAAAATGTTTTTTTCTTTGTTCTTCGAGAGACAGAAATATGAAAAAAAAAAATCGTAAAGTCTAATTTTGGAATGGTTCTCAGAACAATGACTGTAAAGATAATACGAAATACCAAAAAAGAAACTATTTCGATGGACGGTCAACGCTTCTCTGCGTTAATTCCAAGGCAAGACATTAAAAAAATTATTTAGCAAAAAGGACTAAGATTTATTCCAGACAAAAGATTGTTTATCTCCTGACTAAATATTTACAAAACTGATTATACTTCATGGCAAAGTTACTTATTTCTTTTTAATTTGATACCAATATTACGTATAATCTTTTTTGTGCTAAATAATACCAGTAAAATATAATATCGGAAAGCGTCAACTGGACTTCAGATTGAGCTCCAACATTACTAATGGTTCTCTGGCTAAAATTACAACCTTGTAGTGTGATGAACTGTTAAATGTTGATATAGCAACTCGACTATTGCTATTTACCAATAACTATTTGATATAGGACATTGTAGCCAGAAAACCTACGTAGATTAAAGATATTTTTTAAATCCCTCGTACACCTTTTTCTCAGAAAGTTAACATTACCCAGCCCTTGGTATATCGGTACACTCGCTTTTACTAGCATCGCCATTAAACTTGGTAGGAGTTAACTTGAAAGCATATGTCTTGACACGATCACGTTACATATATTTAGCTAAGAAGGCTTCTCAAAAATTGGGAATATCGTTTAGTTCCAAAGATATTTTAACGCACAACAGCTGTTAATCCTGGACAAAGCTCAAAAAGACTGCTCCCGTGTTTAGAAATGTGCTCCCAAACATACTTTTCGTTGATCAGATTATGTGTAGACGAGAGCCATGCGCTATTAGGAACCTGAAATTCACTAGGAACCTTGATTCTTCGGAAAATCGTAGAAAAGTTCGTGATTTAAGTCTATTCTATAAATTTTTTTCGCAGCAGCTTATGCTAAAAATAAACTTCTTGCAAATGCAATCTTATGGGCTCTGTCTAAGGTTCAGCTTATCACCTTTTGTACCACCACTTTCAACAACTCTTTTATATGGAGATCCTCAACTACCCAAAACTGTGTTTAATACCGAGTACTATCTGCAGTGATTTAAGACCAACGTGTATCGATACGCAGCGCGCATGCGCAGCTCGTGTAACGATTTGATATTTTTAAAATTGTAATGGGATAACCCCATAATAATTAATTAGAATAACCAGTGTCAACTATTTATCGGATTATTTTTTGTCGTATTCCTTACATTTTGTATTCCACTGATTTAATTAATTTATAAAATATAAAAAAAGTTTGATAACATAAATTTTTTTTTATCAGCAGCAGTCTAAAATTGTGAAGTAATATTATATTCAGTTATCTACTAAAAAAGTATTTCCTAAAATTATATTGCAATACGATTGTTAACAATATTAGGCCATTTTGGCAGATTGTTGCTAATTGTGTTTAAATTTTTCAAAAATAAATGTGTACATTATTTTAGTGTTTGCGTATATATTATATATATATATATATATATATATATATATATATATATATATATATATATATATATATATATATATATATATATAGTCAGTCCAAAAAGTCTCCATACACCACGTGCTTTCTATACTATTTTTCTGTTATGTTTAACTGATTAATTGGAACAATGAGAAAACATGTTTAAATTAATATTTGAAACTTAACCAACGGGGATTAGTATTAAAAACAGCTACGGAACATTTTATTAAGAAGTTATATCTTTGTTATAAAAATGTAAACAAAATTAATGTCCAAAAAGTCTCCATGCACTTAAAAAGTACCAATAATAGTTTGACGGAGTTTAACGGAAAATAACAACTTCGTTTAAACTAATATTTAGTTGGACCGCCGTTGGCCTTGATAATCTCCTGTAACGTTTTTGTCATGCTTGTAACCAGCTTTCTAGTAAGTTCTGCTGGCATGTTCTCTCATTTGTTCAATATTCTGTTTTTTAATTTTTCTCTATTTGAAACATCATGTTTGCTAACGCCCCGTTTAAGTTCCTCCCATAAATGCTCGATGGGGTTAACATCGGGTGATTGCGGAGGTGTATGAAACTGCTGTCATACATTATGGATCATCCATTCTGGCACCAAGTTTGCGGTATGTTTTGGAACATTGTCCTGTTGGAAAATGTATCTTTTTTGGAGTGCTAATTTTTGGACACTTTCTCTTAAATTGTCTCTCAAAATGTTCAGATAAACATGCTGATCTATGATACCATTAACAAAAATGTAAATTTCCATCCCCTCTATCGGATATGCATCCGCAAGAACAGAATACTGCCACCCCCTTTGCTCACCATGGAACAAATGTTTTTCATATCAAACGCGGTATTTTTCTTTCTCCAAACTTTAGTTCTGCCAACAGATCCAAAAAGGTTAATTTTAGTTTCATCACTAAAGATTACGGATTCCCAAAAGCTAACAGCTTTTTGCCATTAGTTTCCGAAATTAACGGCTTCTTCCTGGCTGCACACCCCTTATAGTCTGCCCTGTGTAAACAATTTGTCACTGTTTGTGAACAAACATTTTTCGAAAATAGTTCCAATACTCTTTTAATTCTGGTGCACTTTTCTCGGGATCTATGATTATTTGTCTAATAATACTGGCCGCTTCACGTGGAGTCAGTTTCTTGGGGCGACCGGAGCGTGGTCGAATTTTATAGGAACCCGTTGATTTATATTGGTTTACAATATACTGAACGACACTTGCATGCGATTTTTTATCAATTTTCCTATATTTCTATACGATTTTCCATCTTTTCACAAATCAATTATGATCTTTCAAACTTGAAATGGAATTTCACAATTTCTCTCGCTCATTTTTAATACTAGTTTGCAAACCCATTGCAAAATTACTATTAACAAGTGACAGATTATAAAGTATGGGCGAAAATTATTCATTTGTTTTCAGTTTACCGAGCAACAGATAATTTGGTAAAATGCAGCTGATTATAACGTGTTTTTTCAGTGCAGTTCTTGAGTGTATGGAGATTTTTGTGACATTAATTTTGTTTACATTTTTATAACAATGATGTAACTTCTAAGTAAAATATTCCGTAGTTGTTTTTAATACTAATCCTTGTTGGTTAAGTTTCAAATATTAATTTAAACATGTTTTTTCATAGTTCCAATTAATAAGTTAAACATAACAGAAGAATAGTATAGAAAGCAGGTGGTGTATGCATACTTTTTGGACTGACTGTATACATATATAGGATGCCCTCATATTTATGGAATAATGATTCCACAGCAATTATTAACCAGTGTATCAAAAAAAAATGTTTAAATAAGAGTAAAAGCACATGCTGACGTTGACAATAAAATGTTTTGAACTGTCAGTTCGAAGAAATTACGCCATCTTAAATTTTTTTTAATAGAAAGCCCATATATATTATTTTATTTTTGAATCCTACTAAAAATTCTAGATATTATTTGTCTAACATACCACATGTCTAAATTGAACTGTTTTGGAATTATTGGTATTTGAAATTAAGGAGATCAAATTTAAAAAAAAAAATTATTAAGCTGGCTCGTGTCAAAAATTTACTGTCAGGTAACCACTTAACGCGTCAAAAAATGATTTATTGACGAAAACGTTTATTGGTACGTTTTGTGAAACTGCAATTTGAGCGTAATATCATAATGGTACATTTAACTGAAACTGAAAGAATCACTTTGTTAACAGGAGGTGTGTGATCTTTTTAACGTAGAATATCCGAATCGAGAATTTATTACCCAATCCGTAGTTAGTAAAACATTAAAACGATTTAGACAATCAGGTCATGTTAAGGATCGTTCTAAAACTAGCGATGATAGTTAAAACAAGCGATGATAAAAAGTTAGATGTTTTACTGGAAATTACAGAAAATTCTCATACAGCCAGGGGTCAGCTTTGCCTAGACCACAACATAAGTAAAGGTACTTTAAGTCGTATACTGAATGAAGAAAAATTGCATCCATACAAATCCATTCTATTGCAAGAATTATCTGAAGATGACTACGATAGATGCGTTAAATTTTGCGAGGTCATGATGGAACGAAACAATAATGATCCTAACCTAATTCATAATTTTGTTTTTTCTGACGAGGCCACATTTTGTCTTAACGGAAGACCTAACAGGCATAACTGCCGGTACTGGTCTATTGAAAATCCTCATTGGATAATTGAGAGTCATTCCTAAAGACCACAGGAGATAAACGTGTGGGCAGGGATTTGTGGACGTCTTATAATTGGTCCTTTTTTTATCGATGAAATTTTACAGGACAGCGGAGTTTACAGTTATTCCAAGAGTAAGTTATTTCAACTTGTGCAGGTCTTTTTCCCGATGAAAACAATTTGGATACCCCTAACAGGAATCTGTGGGATCAACAAGACGGAGCACCTCCTCACTATGAAATTAATGTTCGTATATATTTGGATGCGATTTTTCCTAATCGATGGATAGGTAGAAGAGGTGCTGTAGAATGGCCTGCAAGGAGTCCCGACTTTACGCCACTCGATTTTTTTTATGGGCTCATTTAAAAACCAAAGTTTACCGAAGTCGACCTGAAAATGTAGAAGATTTACAACAAAGAATTCAATATGAAGTAGCACAGATCACCCCGGATTCTCTGCAAAATTCTGTTCAGGCTATTTATGACAGATTGGATCGTTACCTCGCTGTCAACGGTAGGCATTTTGAGCAATTATTACCTTAAAAATAAACCTAGAGTATGTATTAATAGTTTTCGTGTCTTTTTTTATTTTAAATTTCAAACGACAATAATTCCAAAACAGTTCAATTTAGTCATATCATATGCTAGACAAATAATATTTAGAATTTTTCGTAGGACTCAAAAATTAAATAATATACAGGGCTTTTCATTCAAAAAAATCAAGAGGGAGTAATTTCTTCGAACTGACATTTCACTGTCAACGTCAACAGCATGTGCGCCGTATAACACCCTATATATACATATATATATATATATATATATATATATATATATATATATATATATATATATATATATATATATATATATATATATATATATATATATATATATATATATATATATATATATATATATATATATATATATATATATATATATATATATATATATATATATATATATATATATATATATATATATATATATATATATATATATATATATATATATATATATATATATATATATATATATATATATATATATATATTTATATATATATATATATATATATATATATATATATATATATATATATATATATATATATATGTATATATATATATATATATATATATATATATATATATATATATATATATATATATATATATATATCTTTTATGGGTCTAGCACATGTGCTGCCGGGTAGTCCCTAAAGCGCTACAGGAGCGACACGTGTGCGGAAAAAGCGATTCACTTTGTTCTTGAATCGCTGTAAATTGTACTCGGTGGGAAACACAATCCTGGCAAATTATTCCAAAGCGATGATGTTCTCCATATAAAAGACTGCTTGAAAAGCGTTGTACGAGGAGTAACAAGCTGAACCTCATACAGATATGAAATATTAGCGCGACGTGTATTTCTGACCTGCACCGCTCTGGAAGAGATTAAGCTGGCTACATCCTTCGAACACTTTCCATGTAAATACTTGTAGAATAGGCTCAAGTCGCCAACCGTTCTTCGATGTTCCAGCGAATTAAGGCCGCCGGTCAGTTCTGGGTCTCTTCTCTGAATAGAAGCCAATAAATGCAATATATGTTTGGGAGCGGAGCTCCAAACATGGGAGCAGTATTCCATAGTTGGTCGAATTTGAGCATTGTAAAGAATTAACAGGTGTTGTGGGGTGTAAAGCTTTTTGGTTCGAAATAATATTCCAAACTTTTGAGAAGCTCTCCTTGCTGTGCCTGCGACGTGTTCATGCCAGGATATATTTGCTCCCAAATTAACGCCCAACAAATTAAATGACGATGTTAGAGAAATGGAGTGCCCTGCCATAACTATGTCGGGTTCAGCAACGTTAACTTTTTTGGAAAAAAACTGCCACCTGGGTTTTTGTAGCGTTAAATTCCACTTGATTACTATCAACCTGAGATAGAATTTCTGCCAGGTCTTTGTTAAGTTGAACGACTTCCCACTATCTGCGGATATTCGTCTCATATATATATATATATATATATATATATATATATATATATATATATATATATATATATATATATATATATATATATATATATATATATATATATATATATATATATATATATATATATATATATATATATATATATATATATATATATATATATATATATATATATATATATATATATATATATATATATATATGTATATATATATATATATATATATATATATATATATATATATATATATATATATTAAATTATCACTATTTTCGAGGTTTAATTTTACTGACGTTATCTAAAACATCATCAAAATCTAATGCCTTTGTTACTTTTCTTCCTGTGGATAAAATTGCAAAATTTATTACCCTGTCCTCGGTCATAGTGGATCTTAAGGAATTTTTGATTACTTTAACTTTCGAAAAACTCCTTTAACAAGACTGAAGTCCCATTGCAGAATTTCTTTGCTGCCCCGGTAAGAGCTAATTCTGCACTTGTATTGATGGGTGATAAAAAACCGTTAATCAACTGCTGCATCACGGAGAAAAAAAAAAGCCACTAAGGCGTGCTGGAGAAAAAAGCCACTACGGCATACTGGCGGAAAAAGCCACTACGGCGTAGCCGAGGAAAAAAGCCGTTACTACATTTTGGAGGAAAAAGCCCTTAAAAATTCCATATGGCCCTGTATATATCTTTTGCCCCTTCTTCAAAATGATGTCTTTAAAATGGCTCACTTCCGGGATGCAAAATCAATGCAAACTAAATAAGCTAGGTCAGCAACATGTTATACGCAGCTGTTCAAAAATGAATATATATATATATATATATATATATATATATATATATATATATATATATATATATATATATATATATATATATATACGAGGCATGTTTTTTAAGTAAGTACCGTTTTGGAATTAAAAAAAGACGTGCAAAGATATCGCTATAATTTTATTTTTACATGAAAGCCTGTACCTTAATCTACTTTTCTACATAATTTCCGTGAATATTGAGGCACTTGTCATAACGTGGCACCAGTTTTTGAATACCCTCCTCATAAAATTCTGCCGCCTGACTTGTTAACCACTGTATCACAAATGTTTTGACTTCGTTGATAATATTGAGGAAAGCAGTCGCACAATGATGAAATTGTAAAGCGTCTGTTTTCTCTCACCTTTTCGTCCACTTTCTGCACCAAATCTTCATTAACGACCGAAGGACGCCCACTCCGTTCTTCATCATGCACATTTGTGCGGCCATCTTTAAATGCTCTCACCCATTTCCTTACCATTCCATCACTCATAATGTTTTGTCCGTAAACTTCACAGATCTCACGATGAATATCGATCGGTTTTACGCCTTTAGCACTAAGAAATCGTATAACAGCCCGTACTTCACAATCGGCGGGACTCACGATTGTCGGAGGCATCTTAAACACTCAGTAAACAACGTATACAATGAAGAATCAGACTGTAATGGCGTCAGTGCGTAGACATGAGATGTAGGTTACCAGCGCGCATGCGCGGAACGCCGATCGTATCGCTGCGGCGGCGCAATCGCAAAACGGTACTTACTTAAAAAACATGCCTCGTATATATATATATATATATATATATATATATATATATATATATATATATATATATATATATATATCAAGTTTGAAATTAATGTTTCATTTCGTTCGAGAGTTATCGTGCCAACAGATCGACCGACAGAAATGAGTTTTTCGTCGGTCCACATAACGGCCGTCGAAATCTCTTTACTTCTTGTACCACCTGTTTCTTCTAAAATTCGTTATAAATATGATTGAGATTCACTACAGTTGATTCTTAATTATTGTCATGCGCCACCATAAAATACTTTGGCTGAACAATTTTAAATGTATTTGAGATTTCATCCATTGCAGACTTTGCGACAATTCTTGGGAAAAACGATCTACACATTCAAACATCGATCTGTGAACTTCATCTTGTATTGTTAAGCCAACATCGCGTGATAGTTCTCCAGGTAGCCTCTTTTTAAGTTTTCGTCTTTCACATCTTTTCAAATCAATGCTCATTGCTTTACATTTTTGATTGCCATAGTTTATAGCTTTATTAACGATTGTAATTCTTACTTCAATTAAAAATACATGTAGAGCTTTCATTTTCGTTAAAACCATATCTAACGTGATTCTTGGCATTTGCAGACATTTTTGAGTCATATTAGCGTCTTCTAAAATGGCGTTCCAACAGTGTATTTAACCCAAAAAGGTGAAGTCGCATATAGCGGGAATGAGTCAACTCGCAGTTGATCGAGTGTCAAGATTTTCTTTTGAGAGATCACACATCTCTTTTACAGTGTTCACTATTTTTTCCACATTCTCCGTCACTGCTTTGACGGAATCATGATGAGCACTCCAACGGGTATCCAACAACCTTTTTAAGCTCCTTCCAACATTTTGTAAAAGTACCTCCCATCTCTGAGTAGAGACAGAAAAAAAAGAATATAATTTCTCTAATGTACCAAAATAGGTAAGGCTTGAAAGAACGCAAGAAAATGAATATACTCCACAAAGATTTAATGAGTGATTTACACGTGGAGTAAACAAAGCTTTCGGGTTAATCTCACGGATTTTCCGCTGAACTCCACTATGTATATCCGACATCGAAGCGGCATTATCGTAGCCCTGAGCTCTACAAAACCAATATCGAGTCCATCTTTCAAATATTGTAAGATGCTCATTCACATATCATTTGCAGTCGAATATCGAAAAGAAACTTAAAAAAGACTCTCAAACCTCTACAACGTCTCCTTCAATGTGTACATACCTAACTATTTGGCTCATTTGGTCAGTTCGGCTTTCTTTTGGAGTGCTATCAAAAATAATCCCAAAGTACTTTGATTTTTTTATGTCTGCGACAATTTTATCGTGAACATGTTTTCCTAGAAGAGAAATAAACTCATTTGGATAAGTAGATCCACCAGAGGATTAAGATTTAAGTTTCAAACAGTATTCCTTCAATACTGGATCATATTTTCCCATCAATTGTACTAATTCCAAAAAATTTCCTCTGCTTTCTGTCGTAATATCTTCTTTGTGACCACGAAATGCAAGGTTTTGCTGAGCCTAAAATAATATAATATCCAAAACACGTAAAATATTCCGCCATGTTTTTGCCTCTATGTTTATTACATATTGATTTTCCTTGTCAATGATTTTATTTAATTTTAATCCAACAGTTTTTTCATTTTTCTAGATTTGTCAAGTGATCAGAATAAGACTCGCGAAATCTTTGAATTTAGTTTCCACCACTTATGAAATCCTTCGGCAACAAAAGCAGTACAGGGTGAGTCAACGACAGAGTAAAGTTCATTATCTCATTTGTTTCGAGAATGACGAAAAAATGTCAAATACAATAGTTTTAGGGAATGTTAAGGTGCACAGTTTAAAATTACTTTTGTGTATACAGGGTACTTCAAAAAAGTGTGGCCGATATAACATACGTTTTTTTTAAATGGAACATTCTATTTTCTAATTTATTTTTAAATTCTGCGTAAAATTTTATAACTTTTTTAAATTTTTTTAAAAAAATACTAGTTTTCAATTTTGTGAAAAATTGCCAGTAGCGACATTGTTTTTGAAGGTGGAATAGTCATAATTGGTACGAGCGTTCTATAGAGATGAAAAAAAGGATATACGTAAAGAAATTTGAGTTAGATGCTACAGGGTGTTCAAAATAAATTTATGCATTTCGACTATTTTAAATTGAAAAATCTCACATTTTTTAAATGGCACACCCTGCATATTATTATTTTTTCTGATAGGCTTTACAAAACCCTCCAACTTTTATTAAGCATGTCATATACCTATTTCTAATAGTTTTCGATTTATTTTAAATTTTTTAATTTTTCCTCTCGTTTTTAATACACTTACGCTGTAACATCATAGTTGCCAAGACAAAACAAAAATGTAGGTATTATCAAATTTTGACATGTTTATGAAGGAAGTAAAAATAGTTTAATTTGTTGTAGTAAGTGACGTATAAAGGTAATAGTTATGGATTCTCCTAAAAATGAATTAATTGATATGGTTTATATACTGGGTTGGGCGGGAATTACCCCAGCTTCTTGAGGAAGTTGATAACTTTGAAAGGGAACAAATGGAGATTCAACAAGATGGAGCTCGTGCTCATTACCACCGGAAAGTTCGGGAATTTTTAAACGATCGTTACCCACAAAAATGGATCGGTAGGGATGGATTCATTCAGTGGCCCCCTAGATCATGTGAGTTAACACCTTTAGACTTCTTTTTGTGGGGCTACATTAACGATCGCGTTTATGTGAGTCCCCCCATAACATTAGTAGATATGGAAAATAGGATACGGGATGCGTGCAGGAAAATAACGCCCCTTATGCTAAGGAAAGTGAAGGAAAATATAGTAAAACGACCAATGTATTCAAGTAGACGGGCATATTTTTGAACATTTATTACGTCATAATAATTAGATAGGTTAAACTATATTAAAATTATTATTAACTATTTGTTTATGTTTTCACGATAGCGTAAGTGTATTAAAAACAAGGGTAAAAATTGAAAAATTCAAAATAAATCGAAAATTATTATAAATGGGTATATGACATACTTAATAAAAATTGGAGGGTGTTGTAAAATCTATCAGAAAAAATAATAATATACAGCGTACGCCATTTAAAAAATTTGAGATTTTTCAATTTAAAATAGTCGAAATGTATAAATTTATTTTGGACACCCTGTAGCATCTAACTTAAATTTCTTTACATATATCTCGTGTTCATCTCTGTAGAATGCTCGTACCAATTATGAGTATTCCAAGTTCAGAAACAATGGCGCTACTGGCAATTTTTTACAAACCTGAAAACTTATTTTTTTAAAAATATTGAAATATTAGAAAAACTACTATGTTTAGGTATATAATATTATTAATAAAAAAGTTATAAAATTTTACACAGAATTTAAAAATAAATTAGAAAATAGGATGCTCTATTAAAAAAAAAACATTTGTTATATCGGGCACACTTTTTTGAAGTACCCTGTATACTCAAAAATAATTTTAAACTGTGCACCGTAACGTTCTCTAAAACTATTGTATTTAACATTTTTACGTCATTCCCGAAACAAATGAGATAATGAACTTTACTCTATCGTTGACTCATCCTGTACAGCTTATTTTCTGATGGTGGATAAAACATTCACTTGGCAAAATAGAGTAAAGCCATGAATTTGTTAAACAACGATGCGATCCTTTATCATGTTCACCCGGTCTTTCTATGGAAAGAAAATGTCTCCCTTTGTGTTGAAATGTCTCACTAGCCTAAATAATGATTTCAGGTCGGATATGTCCAAATTAGAGGCCAATTTGCAGCATCATTGGAATATATTTAGACGTACTCAGCGATTAGTTTTGAACATGTATTTTCATTTTTGTGTTCTTCCTGAATAGCATCTAAATTTTCATCAGTGATTATTCCCTTTTTATTATAATCCTCGGGTGTAACAATATCTTCACTAGTACTTTTTATAACGTCTTCATAGTCCTTGTATACGTCCAGCGCTTGATCTTCATTTGCTTCTTTTTGCCCTGAAGATTGAATTTTTTTTACTTGCTCTCGGCTACATTCTCCACCTTCAAGGATAAATTTCGATAAAGATCCAGCTATTAATTTTGCCTGTTCAGCATTCGCTTTTTTAACTTTCTTTTTTTGAAAACCACTTGGACCGGCTCTCTTCACTGGAATAAAAAATGTTGGATTTCTAATGCGAATTTTATAAAAATACTTACTAGGCTGGCTTCAAGAAACTATTGAGACAAAATGAAACATTTTACTATGTATTTAATGTACTAACAGCTTGTCTATTGTCGCCTACAATTTTTTGAACGATTCGCTCACTTCACCTTTTCTCCGCAATTCAGAGAGGTAGTAGTACACTTAATAGGAAATACACAATCAATCAACTTAATTAATTTTGTATTAGCCTAAGATGTCTTGTCTATTAAAGAGTGACTACAAAATTAGCTTATTTTTACAACCTCCATAACTTTGACACAAAAAAAGCAAACTTAAGGTAAAACGTCTTACAACTAAATAAAAATATAGGATATATTTTTACATTTTTTTTATTTATGGGTAACTACGCCCTATTTTGAGAGTTAAAAGGGTGAAAATAAATAAGTTTTTTAACAGAAAATATATATATATATATATATATATATATATATATATATATATATATATATATATATATATATACGAGGCTGGTTTGAAAAGTCCGTGCAAAGTCCGAGAGATGGCACCACCGGCGCGTATCAAGCTCATGTTTAGTTAGTAGCGTCTCTTGAATGAACGCACACCAAGTTTCAGCCATATTGGTCTATTTCTTTGTGTTTGGCATTCGTGTGAATCAAGGAAGTCGAGTGATTTTCAAGAAATGGACGAAAAAGAATTTCGTGTGGTGATTAAACATTACTTTATGAAAGGCAAAACGCCTCCGGAGACTAAAGAGAAGCTTGATAAACATTATGGTGACTCTGCACCTTCGATTAGAACAGTTTATAAGTGGTTTCAAAATTTTGGGACTGGCCATATGGGCACAAGTGACGCTGAACGTTCTGGACCGCCTGTGGAGGTTACGACTCCAGAAATCATTGATCAAATCCATGATATAGTGATGGATGACAGAAGAGTTAAGGTGCGTGAGATTGCTAGTGGCGTGGGCATCTCGACTGAACGGGTACATAATATTTTGCATAAACATTTGGACATGAGAAAGCTATCCGCAAGATGGGTGCCGCGATTGCTCACGCTTGACCAAAAACGGAATCGTGTGAAGTGTTGCAAGGATGGTTTGCAGCTGTTCCAGAAGAATCCGGAGGACTTTAAACGTCGTTTCATCACTGTGGATGAAACAGATACATTACTATACTCCTGAGACCAAACAACAATTTAAACAATGGGTTACCAAGGGGGAATCTGCACCAAAAAAGGCGAAGACCGTTCCTTCGGCCGGAAAGGTTATGGCGACTGTCTTTTGGGATTCGCAAGGGATAATCCTCATCGACTATCTGGAAAAGGGTAAAGCTATTACAGGTGAATATTATTCATCGTTATTGGACCGTTTGAAAACCGAGCTGCAAGAAAAACGCCCGCGATTGGCCCACAAGAAAGTCCTTTTCCATCACGACAACGCACCAGCACACACCTCAGCATTTGTGGTCGCAAAATTAATGGAAATAGGATTCCAACTCGTTTCACATCCCCCCTATTCTCCAGACTTGGCTCCCTCGGACTACTATTTGTTCCCCAATTTGAAGAAATGGCTGGCGGGACAAAGATTTTATTCAAACGAGGAGGTGATTGCAGACACTAATGGATATTTTGCAGACTTGGACAAATCCTATTATTCGGAAGGGATCAACAAACTAGAACATCGTTGGACGAAGTGTATCAGCCTAAAAGGAGACTGTGTCGAAAAATAAAAAAGGTTTACCCCAAACACATAAATAGTTTTTATTTTTGCACGGACTTTTCAAACCAGCCTCGTATATATATATATATATATATATATATATATATATATATATATATATATATATTATATTTATGATGTGTAATTTATGAAAATAGGCCACTTTAATTATTTACATATTCTGTACACAATACCGTATATCCAATCAAAAACCACACTCTAAAAGGGGGTCGCAATTAATAGGGGATCCTGCCATACTCATACATGACTCCCAAGACTAGGAAAAAATATAAAGAAATAATCAAAATACCCTTTTTTGCAATCACCTTTTAGAGGGTGGTTTTTAATTTATTGTGCGGTATTGGGTTGAAAATATGTGAATACTACCTATTTTCATGAATAAATATTTTTTCATTTTCCGTTAAAAACGTATTTATTTTCACACTTTTAACCCTCAGGTAGTTATTCCTAAAAAAAATTGTAAAATATGTCCTAGATTTTTAATTAGCTTTAATTAAGACCTTTTTCATTAAGTTTGTTTTTTTTTGTCTCGAAGTTATAAAGATTGCAAAAACAGGCTAAAATTCACACTTTTTTTGCGGTTACTCTTTCATTCTTGAAATCCACGCAGTTCAGTTAAAATAAAATAAAACAAGCTAATAAGAGATTGACACTGGGTACTTATTTTTTTCTTCAGGACACGTATTATGTATATAGAGTTATCAATGTAGACTTAATATACGAGTGTTGCAGTAACCCAAGGATTTAATAAAAATACACAAACTATTTTAATTATACTTGTTCGTATACGAACAAACTACTATAGCTACAGTGTTACCAGTTGTATTTTTTAATTTTCCACACCGGAACCTGAAAATTTTTTAACAAGGGAAATTATTATGTTCACGCCAAGTCTGAACCTTTGAGTTTATTTAATAAGTGCCTTTTTTTATTTAGTTGTTAGATTTTTTAAGCTGAAATTGGCGGCCCCTTTCCTGGTAGGACCCTGGGCGGATCGCCCCTGTGACCCCCTCTCCCTTAGTCCGCCACTACTTCGGTGTCTGCCTGTCACACCCATTTTCTCCGAAACTATTTGACATTGAAATTTGGCACAAATGTAGGAATTAATATACGAGTGTTGCAGTAACCCAAGGATTTAATAAAAATACACAAACTATTTTAATTATACTTGTTCGTATACGAACAAACTACTATAGCTACAGTGTTACCAGTTGTATTTTTAAATTTTCCACACCGGAACCTGAAAATTTTTTGACAAGGGAAATTATTATGTTCACGCCAAGTCTGAACCTTTGAGTTTATTTAATAAGTGCCTTTTTTTATTTAGTTGTTAGATTTTCTAAGCTGAAATTGGCGGCCCCTTTTCTGGTGGGACCCTGGGCGAATCGCCCCTGTGACCCCCTCTCCCTTAGTCCGCCACTACTTCGGTGTCTGCCTGTCACACCCATTTTCTCCGAAACTATTTGACATTGAAATTTGGCACAAATGTAGGAATTGGTGGCCCAGTCAGAGCTGAGTTGTTTTGAAAGTTTTATTGTTGGCCAACGGATAGTTACCGAGACAAAATAATTTTATTTGTTTATAATTAAACAAATATCTAGGTAGTAAATATTTGTTTTACACTTTTATTACTAGATTCTAGATTGATAACTATTATACATTATTTACTAAGAATAAACGTGAAGATACGTGTTGGATCTTAAGATGTCAGGCCTAATTAACTTACCCTAAGTAAAGATTTTTTTTTTTAAAAGCATCACGGTACGGAACACTAATTGTGCAAGTCCAACTTGCACTTGATTGGTTTTTATTTGTTTATATATATATATATATATATATATATATATATATATATATATATATATATATATATATATATAATCGTATATCCCTTCTACTATATGGTGTAGGCCATTATACATTCTCATTTTTTTTCCCTCTCAACCTCCACATATAAACTTCTTCCATCTGTCTCTATTCTTTGCCATTTTCACTGCTTTTTTCCAGGATTTTCCCTTCGCCTTAAGTACACTTCCAATACTCCCATTCCAGGTTTGTCTAGGTCTTCCTCGCTTCTGTTTTCCCTGTATTCGGGCTTCATACACTTGTTTCACCTGTCTGTCATCCTTCATTCTTTGTACATGTCCCCACCATCCCAGCTGTCTTTGTACATGTCCCCACCATCCCAGCTGTCTTTGTACATGTCCCCACCATCCCAGCCGTCATTTCGACGGCTTGTATCTTGTTTTTCTGCCTGTCTGTTAGGGTCCATGAATCAAATCTATATGTCAGGATTGTCCTAAAAATTGCCTTGAACACTTTTATTTTTGTTTGTTCCGTCACCTCTTTCTTCCTAATGAATTTATTATTTATTGCATAGTAAAGTTTGTTCGTTTTTTTGATTCTTTCATTAATTTCTTTGTCTTGTTTTCCAGTTTCATCCATTATCACTCCCAGATACTTATATTGTTTCACTTGTATTTTATTCCCTTCTATGTAAATGTATATTAAATTTCATACGTTCTTCCTTAAACGCTTTATTCCAAATATCGAGATTTCCTTGTAATTGTCTCTCATTTTCCGCCACCAGCACAATATCATCAGCAAAAGCCGCTTCAGATACTTCTATTCTTTTCAGCTTCCATTATCCTATTGTCATTCTTTTCACTTTTATTTCGCACTTCTCGATTATTTCATCCATGTATACAGCGAACAATGTTGGGCTCAAGCTTCCTCCCTGTTTTATTTTATTTGTAAATCAGCCTTATTAAATCGCCATAAGAGAATTTATGTCCAAACATACCTAAATTACCTTATTTTCAATTAGCAGTAACCCTAAAACATATACTTTTTTGGTGAGTTGGTTGCTTATCTCTAACAGTGATTATATATTTTTTGAAAAATAGGATATTTTTTTTTTATTTTGATTTTATTTTCGGTGTCTTCCGAAATCTTCAACCCTAGAAATAGATTTTTAAATCGGTGAATTATAGGACATTTTTGTGGATTATAAGTTTTTTGTGGAGTGGAGGGGTTTTTATAAAGAATATCCTTGGGACATACCTGAGACACCCGTTGAATAACCAGTGTTTGTTCTTATAGGCTATTTTATCAAAGATCTTGAGAAAGAATATCATTTGACATCGGTACAATTTTATATTGAACGAAAATTATCACCAGTGCATTACGTTTGATAATTTATTTAATATAAAAAAAAACTATTTGGCTTGACAATAAGGTGGGAGTTTTTTAAAATATTTTTCAGTACACACATTGTTGGACAACGGATAGGTACCGAGATAAAATAATTATATTTTAGTTGTTTTTAATTAAACCGTAGTAAGTATTTATTTTATACTTTTATTGCTAGATTCTAGATTGAGCTGCTAGATTGATTTATTGGTATTGGTAGTTAAGATGCTATATCTATTATACATTATTCTAAGAAATCTCTCTATCTAAGAAAAAATGTGAAAATACATATTGGATCTTAAGATATATATGTCAGGGACCTAAACTTAGCCTCGGTAAGGATTTTAGTTTACTAAAAGCAATCACCGTACGGAACACTAATTGCGCAAGTTCGACTTTCCCTTGGCCTTTTTTTTTAAATTTTTTAAAAATTAAAATAAATTTATGAAAGCATAGTAAAAATACTTTTTGTTTAAAAAATAATTATGTTCGAGTTCTTAGACTTAATTTAAGATTAAATATTTAATTGTGAGGAAACCTGTACAGACTTTTTTAAATTTTAATGATGCGTGTATAAACATTAAAAATATATATATATATATATATATATATATATATATATATATATATATTATATATATATATATATATATATGCTGTTAAATTTAAGATCGACGAGTTTATACAATATCTCATGAAAAAAAAGATAGGGAATATGTTAAAAATTGTCGATTTTTCAAAATCGCTTTGGAACTTAAAAACTCAAGAAAAAAAAAAAAAAAAATCCTAGTATGGTATCTTTTATTTCAAAAAATATATATGTAATAAAAAAAACATTCTGTACAGTACATTAGGAGAAAAAATGACACTCAACTTTTCAGAGGTCAAAAGTCATATTAGTCCAAAAGGAGCAATATTGGCCAAAAAACTGTTTGTAACCCCATTACCTGAAAAAAGTTGTATTTCTCAAAAGAATTTAAATTCTAGGGATCAACATATAATGTTGCTGTAGTAGAATATGGACCAAACCTTAATTACACCTGGACATCAGAAGAAAGATTAGCAAAAAATGTTGAAAACTATAAAATGCTAATAAAAGAGACAGTAAACAGAACAAATCAGGTAAAAGTTGCTGAATGATTTTATAGATAGTTAAATTAATACGTTTATTAATATTGTCGTAAGCTTTTAGGACACCATCTACTTTTATTTGCTTAACCGATGTTCAAACGTCAAAAAGTTACTCCAATTTGAAACAGTCTATTCGCAAGATCCCCGATTTCTCATTTAACCAAGACCATGAAAGATGGCGTTCCATGTTGTTAAACTTTATTTGACAGAAAAGAAATATTTACAAATACAACTTATAGCCTACTACTACTTTATGAAATCACACGGCAAATTACTTACGGCCAAAACTATATCTAGATAAAAAACAATTGACGAGAAAGAATGCACAAAATTATTAAATATAGAGGAATTTGAGGAAAATATGATATATAATATATATATATATATATATATATATATATATATATATATGTATTCTTGAAAAAATGTGTTTCGAGAACATTTTTCGCCATCAATGTATTCTTTGGTATGCTAACAATGGCGCAATTATCTTAGTAAGTTATCCAATCGCCTCCTGCATCAATAATAGCCTGACATCATCGAGGCAAGTTGTCAACCAGATTTTCTGCATACTAAGGCAATGATCTCCAAATTTTTCGCGAGACAACTGAGTCAAAGTCCTCAGAGTCTTTCCTCTGAGCTTTCTCTTTACAAGGGACGAAACATTCACAATAGGATTGGCGTCCGGCGATTGTGAGGGCTACTCTAGTATCTTATCGTGGGCCCAAGCGAGCCGCTTCGTGACGTGATTTTCGCCCTGCAAAAGTTTCTCCAACGTGCTTCGGAATTTGACATTATGAGCACGAAGATGTTATCAAATAGTCTCATGGGACACATTCAAGCCCGATTTTCTTAATTTTGCCACTTCTTGACGTAGTGTCAATTTCGGGTCCCGTGAAAACAGAGACACAATTCGTTTTTCGACTTTCGGAGTGACTTTGCCGACCGAGCCACGTTTTGGCAAATTGTCGACATTTTTCATCTCGTTGAAACGATTTAGCCACTTCTTCACAAACGATACCGACTTTTTAATATAGTTAGCGGCCCCGGAATGTGTTATTTTAGGTCTCTTTGGATGGGAACAATGAAACACTGCCTCGAACCAACGTGCAAACAAGTGACTCATTTTGGATTTTGCGTTATTTTGACGAAAGTTCGGTATCAACTGACACTTTTATTGAAATGCGTCGTAGACAAAGGTTCCCTCTACCGATTTTTTTTTGAATCGCTAGAATTGCATCTATCAAAAATGAATTATCGCGGACACGTTCTTGCTTCACAGACTGTACTTAAATAATTATATTTTTTAAAAATGTTTAAGTTTCTTTTATTAATAACTAGCCGTGTCCACGGCTCCGCTCGCATGGACTTCATTCACTATTATCGTCACTGCTTATTCCTTATGTTACCTAACGTAATAAAATATATCCTATAACCTGGCCATAGAACATATGTATTTTATAAAAAAAAACACCTAAATCGGTGGTTCTTGAGTGCTAGGCGCACTAACGGACAGACAGACAGAGATACGTCGCGTTTTATATATATTATAGATTTTTTTTGATATATGTTAAGATTTACAAAAAAAAAACACGTAAATCGGATAAGTGTTTCTCGAATGATAAGTGCACCAATGGACAGACAGACAGACAGACAGACGTTGCATTATATATATATATATATATATATATATATATATATATATATATATATATATATATATATATATATATATATATATATATATATATATATATATATATATATATATATATATATATATATATATATATATATATATATATATATATATATATATATATATATATATATATATATATATATATATATATATATTATATTCTTTGCTACATGGTATTGTTCCATATTTAATGGTTTAGGCAGTAAAATGCAAGAGAACGCGCTAGCGCCGAACTTTTTTTCGACTTGATTCACTATTATCGTCACTGCTTGTTCCTTATGTTACCTATCATAATAAAATATAGCCTATAACCTAGCCAGAGAACATATGTATGTTTTAAAAAAAGCACTTAAATCGGATAAGTGGTTCTCGAGTGATAAGCGTACTAATGGACAGACAGATAGATAGATAGACAGACAGACAGAAAGGTTGCATTTTTTATATATTATAGATACATATTATAGAAGATTATAGATAACTTGGCCAGAGAACAAATGTATAAATTAAAAAAAAAAAACATTTTAATCGGATAAGTGGTTCTCAAGTCATAAGCGCACTAACGGACAGACAGACAGATAGAGAGACGTATTTCATTTTATATATGTTATGTTCTTTGCTACATGATATTGTTCCATATTTAATGGTTTAGACAATGGACTGCGAGAGAACGCGCTAACGGCAAAGTTTTTTCCGACTTGATTCACTATTATCGTCACTGCTTTTTTCTTATGTTATCTATCGTAATAAAATATAGCCTATAATCTGGCCAGAGAACATATGTATGTTTTAAAAAAAGCACGTAAATCGAATAAGTGGTTCTCGAGTGATAAGCGAACTAACGGACAGTCAGACAGGCAGACAGATAGACAGACAGAGAGACGTTGCATTTTATATATATTACAGAAGTATTTAAACAGAAGCAATGCATAACTACGAGGTACGTTCAAGTTCTTAGATCTCCAAATTTTTTTTTAGGGACTGACAGTCGAAGAAAAGATGCGATTATTGAGTTTAAAATATGCAGGCACACTTTATGAATGCGTAAGACAGATGGCACCATCGTACAGCGCACAGAGTTCGTATAGTATTGAGTGTATTGCTCTATGATTATTGTGTTGAGGGATTGATGGTAGTTAAAGTAGAAAATACACGTGATTAAGGTGTCTGACTTCTACGCCGGAGACCCGAGTTCGAATCTCGACTAGGAAAAAAAGTAAAAATTAAAAAAAAAAAAGACTTTACAACGTGACGGTCGCTTCTCCCGGAAAAGCAATAGCAAGCCACCCGTAGTAACAGGCCTAGCAAAGCTTTGGCCGTTCGGAATCGGCATTAAACTGTAGAGCCACTTTGTCTGTGGCACGCCTACATCCATATCGCATATAGCACTTTAAGAAGATTTGACTCTAAGCTAAGTTTTTGTGCTCACATAGACAAATAACAGAGGAAGCAATACAATTGTTTTGATTTGTCTTGAGAAATTGGAAATTATTTAACAATACTGCGGTACTTGTATAAATAAAATTAGTAAGAAGCAAATTGGAATATGGTGTCTTCATATGGTAACAAATTTATAGTAAATATATATTAGCGTGGGAGCAAGTGCAAAGAAAATTTTAAAAATATCTTTCTTTTAGAGGATGAAATGTACCCACAGAGAGGGATAGACAATACAATAAAAGTAAATCAATTTTACCGCTCCTTGACGCAGCATCAATTTTGAATCCCGTGAAAACGAAGACATGATTCGTTTTTCGACTTTCGGAGCGACTTTGCCTACCGAGCCACGTTTTGGCAAGTCGTCGACATTTTTCGTCTCGTTAAAACGATTTATCTACTTCTTCACAAACAACACCGACTTTTAGCGGTCGCGGAATGTGTCATTTTAGCCCCTCTGGATGGGAACAAAGAAAGACTTCCTCGAACCGACACGCAAAGAAATGATTCGTTTTCGATTTTACGTGATTTCGACGAGAGTTCGGAATCGACTGATACTTTTACTAAAGTGCGTCGTAGACACATGCCCCCTTTACCGATTTTTTGTTCAAATGCTAGAATCGCATCTACCAAAAATAAGTTATCACGGACATGTTCTTACTTGACAGACTGTAAATATATTTAAGTATTTTACAACGAATTGTTTCTTTCTTGTTTCAGCCTTTGGATCTGATTATTTTTCCCGAGTCAACTCTTATGTATTTAAATTCTTTTTCTGATTCTGCTGCCCAGTTACCAACGACAAGTGGTACTATCCTATGTACCTCGTCTGACGGAAATTATGCAACATTTTTAAAAGAAATATCATGCGCAGCTATTCAATATAATACGACAATTATAATAAATTTTACAGAGAAAGTGGCTTGTTCGAAGGGAAGCAGTACTTGTTCGAGCCCAATATACTATAATACCAATGTAGCCCTTGGTCGAAATGGAACCATTATAGCAAGGTAAGAGATACTACTTAATATATATATATATATATATATATATATATATATATATATATATATATATATATATATCACCACTACACCAAACACTTTATCTTTGCACTCGACGCGCGTTTCGTTAACCATGTTAGCTTCATCAGGAGCGATGATTGACTCATCGCTCCTGATGAAGCTAACATGGTTAGCGAGACGCACGTCGAGCGCAAAAATAAAGTGTTTGGTGTAGTGGTGATATATACTGAGTAGTGTCATTGTGCCAAACATTCCCAACTTAGTTAAGGTAAGAGATAGTTGATCTTTTTGTGTAATTATTTTTAATCTTCTTTTTTACACTGATTACTATGTGGAGTTACGTCAGATATGCGAGAATATAGTGGCCAAGCCTTCTTTTCGAATTGCCTTGTCATAATATATGGTAGCGTACTAGTCGATTATTTAAGTTAAGACTATTGTTTAATTAATTTCTTAAACATTGAATATTTCAGTTTTTTGTTGAAATAACCTGAATAACCGGAATTTATTTTTCGCTTAATCTGAAAACCTAATTTCATTATACATTATTTTTAGTGGTATTGGTCCTGCTACTTGGATAGCTTATTAATCTAAAGAAGCTTGATTTTTCCACTCAATTGTATTTTTTCTTCTAGAGATCAATAGCCCGGATGTCGCGACATGCTGTACTAAACATGCTATTCCGTGAAAGACAAGGATACTTGGAAGGCCCTTTTTAGTTGGAAAATAAAAAAGACAATTTGGACTTTAAAAAGAAAATAATTAAACCTATTAACAAATGTAAAAAGACAGCAACTATACATAAAAAATGAACTTAAAACTTAAGCTTCTCTACTCTACAAAAAAAAGAGATAAAATTTTTGGTTTCTTCAAACTAGAAGGAACGGAAATAACACCGAATGTATCAAAAGAAATTGCCTTTGCGTAATCAAAATACTAATTTGCATCTTGAAACTTTCCTGATGGTATCATTGTGAGTAGAAGAAAATTAATCAATTAGATAGGGGACAGCCGACAACCTCGGCCTTTTCCAGTGTATTAAAGTACAGCAACCTAAAACCGACTAAATAACCAAAGCAAAATTTTGCATCCCGTAAAACCTTTGCTTTTTTGAATGCAATTTTGGAACTCGCCCATTAAGTAGCATCTTATTTTAATCGGGTTTTCTTAAATTGTTAAATATCGATTTCATGATACCGGTAATGAACGGCTGTTAGTGACCTCCCTAATTTAGAACTGAGAAAAAATCTTATTAATTGATTGTTAATGTATTACGCAGAATAAGGAAAAAGTTATAGAAGGTAGAAATGTAAATTAAACTCTTTCAAGCGTAGAATTACAAAACACATTAGATGGAGAAATGCTAATAAATTTCAACGATCCTAAATTAAAAACTATTAATCATAAAAAAAAATCGGTACCGAAAATTAGACAAAATGAAACATGAATAACCTTTAACAACCCTTCAGAGAAACGTAATCTTTTGACAAATTAAATCAATGTAAAAAACCAAATATCTATTTCAGTTGCTCTCATTAATAACTTTAATACTACTATTCAATAAATGAAAAATTATTTTAATCGTGAATTAATCAAATTTTACTTATTATATAAAAAAACAAAACATACTGTGAGAACTTCATGTTTATTGCAGATCGCACGAATTAGATAATAAACATGTACACAATTTTTAATTCTATACTGCAAGACATAGAAATAAAAAGACTACGGAAATATTTAAATAAAGATCAATTTCAAATAAAAATAACTATAAAAAATACCCACTTTTTTAAAATTTATAAAAATTTAAAATTTTATCTTAAATAATAAAATAATTTATAATTTACACCTTCCAATTTTTAAATTTTATATATTACAATTTATTTGATGCTTCTGTATATGGAGAGTCAATGTAAGATAGTTATTCAGAGGAAAAAAATTAATATAAAATAAATCGTATTATGCATTTATCAGCAATCCCTGCAAGAAAATTTACTTGAAGGTTCCTATATCCTAAGGAAATATGATCAACAGTGCTCCAGAAATCAAGCCTTGCTCATTCAACATTTATCCCAAGATGCTGCTTTAACTGATATTTTACTTTTAGACGAGTTTTACAGTCACAAGATAGAGGAGCGCTATTTATTCTTATTTTTCCACAATTCCTTTTAATACAAGAATATACCGATTTGCAAAATAACATTTTTCATTTGGTAGCTTTCTTTATTATAATTTACAGTATATATCGAACTCTTCGATAGATTTCTTGTACAAAATAAAAATTGTAGGTATCGCAAATGGAATCTTTTTGGGGAATATGGCAAAAGCAGACCAATCACGCTGGACCTACCAATAATTGAAATAAAGGATACTACTTTTGGTATGATGACTTGTTTTGATATCCAGTTTGGTATTCCAGCTCTTAATTTAACACAGTTGGGAGTAAAAAATATTATATTTCCTTTAAATTGGATTTCTGAATTACCATATCTTACAGGTAAATATATATGTTGGAGTTTTTTCATCCTGTATTTATTTGCCATCTTATAAATAAATAGGTACATACATAGTACTAATTAATATTATATCAAATATAAAATGTCCCAAATTTGTTCTATATAAATAATCAGTAATATTAAAAAATGAAATAAAAGCCTATAAACAGAAAAATGCAAATGGCAGATTTAAATAGACGAATAAGATTGGCATGGACAGCTTTTGGGAAAGGAAAGTATATATTACTATACAAAAATAAAATATTCAAGCATACAAAATAACAAAAATGCAAAAGCAGTGTGTTATCCCAGCCCTGATGTATGGAAGTGAACAATCACTTACAAAACAATAAATATCAAGCTAAAGGAGTCAACATCGACGGAATGGAAACAATGACGAGAAAAAAATCCAGAAAGACTCATACTAAGGTAGTATGATAAGCAGCAGTGAGGTAGTGGACGAACAGAGCATAGGACAAGAACAGATAGAGAGAATATGAACGATTTTATCTTGGCGATGAATGGTATATTTAGTATTTTGTAAAGGCACATAGATTGAAAAAAATCTGCAAAATATTCTAGAAAACAAAACTTGTTCATATTTATCAATTACTTCATGGCATGAAACCCCAGCAAATTATCGTATGAAAAATTGCATTAATCTCTGAAGATCTTCGGTTTTGGATCTCTATTAGAAAATAACAATATACGATTAATTTTCAGAAAAGGAGCAATCCAGGAAAATAATTTCTGGTACACCACGAAATTCACCGGAAACTGATTTTTTGTATATAGTGCAGTAAAAAAAGCATTTGAAATTGCACAGTCTAGATACAGCAATATTATGATTTCATCCTCTCTGGGGTACCACCAGGAGTATTGTCTTGAGTTTTAAACTGTCAAAAACTTGTGCTCTCTTATTTATCAACAATTTAAGTTTTCAAAACGCGTTCTTTGAGCTTAAATGTGAATAACTCCGGTTATATAAGTCGGATTGAGCCAAAAAAAAAAACAAATAGTGCATAAGGAAATTTCCTACAAGATCTCATTAGTTTTAAGTCGTTCAAATGTATACATAACCTACCAACATACATTGAGTATACAGGGTACTTCAATTGAAAAAGTAGGCTAAAAACTTTTTTATTTTATTGTACAGGTCGACTAAGTGAACCGATCGGCTTGAAACTTTCAGAAAATATACCTTTTGTTATAGCAAAAATATCCTGAAAATTTGGTACAAAAATATTGAACCAGTGGACACAATTGAATTTGTTTTTTAAAATTTGGTCCAAAATGGATCTTTTTTTTTCAAAATTTGGGTCTCGACGCCAGTCGGAGTCATTTTAACATCTTTTTTACATTTTTTTATTAATGAAGTAACAAAAAATACGTTTTTTCGCTAATTTTGAAGAAAAAAATTGAAATTTTTTATCACATCTGGTAGAGAATCGTGATTTTAAAAGAAAACATTTTCGTTAACGTGAAAATGACCGAAAAATTGTTGTTATTTGATACAAATGTAAAAAAAAAACGGTTAAAATGACTCCAAATAAAAGTTTTTAGTGGCATCGGAGATCTGGCGTTGAGACCTAAATTTTGAAAAAAAAGTTCCATTTTGGACCAAATGACATAAAATGGCGGGCAATTCAACTTTTAAATAACAAATTCAGTTGTGCAATATTTTTGTACTAAAATTCCGGGGTATTTTTGCTATAATAAAAGGCATATTTTCTGAAAGTTTCAAGTCCATCGTTTCACTTAGTTGACCTGTACAGGGTGAGTCAACGATAGAGTTAAGTTGATTATCTTAGTTGTTTCGGGAATGACGAAAAAATGTTAAATACAATAGTTTTAGGGAATGTTAAGATGCACAGTTTAAAATTGTTTTTGAGTATACAGGGTACTTCAAAAAATAACATATGTTTTTTTTTAAATGGAACATCCTATTTTCTAATTTACTTTTAAATTCTGCGTAAAATTTTATATACTTTTTAACTAATAACGTTATATACCTAAACCCAGTAGTTTTTCTAATATTTCAATTTATTTTAAAAAAAATAGTAATTTTCTATTTTGTAAAAAATTGCCAGTAGAGCCATTGTTTCTGAAGATGGAATACTCATAATTGATACGAGCGTTCTATAGAGATGAAAAAAAAATATATGTAAAGAAATTTGAGTTAGATGCTACAGGGTGTTCAAAATAAATTTATACATTTCGACTATTTTAAATTGAAAAATCTCAAATTTTTTACACAACACACCCTGCATATTATTATTTTTTCTGATAGATTTTACAAAACCCTCCAACTTTTATTAAGTATGACATATTCCTAGTTCTAATAGTTTTCGATTTGTTTCGAATTTTTTAATTTTCACCCTTGTTTTTAATACACTTACGCTATTGTGAAAACACAAAACAAATAATTAATAATAATTTTAATATAGTTTCACTTATCTAATGATTAATTATTATGACGTAATAAATTTTCAAAAATATGCCCGTCTTCTTGAATACACATGTTTGGTTGTTTTACTATCTTTTCCTTTACTTTCCTTAGCATAAAGGGCGTTATTGTCCTGCACGCATCCCGTATCCTATTTTCCATATCTATTGGTGTTTTAGGGGGATTCAGATAAACACGATTTTTAATGTAGCTCCACAAAAAGAAGTCTAAAGGTGTTAAGTCACATGATCGAGGGGGCCACTGAATGAATTCATCCCTAACGATCCATTTTTGTGGGTAACGATCGTTTAAAAATTCCCGAACTTCCCGGTGGTAATGAGCAGGAACTCCATCTTGTTGAATCCACGTTTGTTCCCTTTTAAAGTTATCAAGTTCTTCAAGAAGCTGAGGTAATTCGTTTTGCAAAAAATTTAGATATCTAGGCCCGTTAAGCGGTTCTCGGAAAAAATATGGACCAATAATTCGAAAATTTCACACCATACATTAAGCGACCAATGGTTTTGGTTTTGAACTTCCCGGACGTAAAATGGATTAACTGTTGAATAATAATGCATGTTATGGCTGTTAACTACTCCATTACTGCGAAAAGTAGCTTCCTCAGAAAAAATTATTTTGGATAAAAAATTTGGATCGGCCTCTATTGCTCCAATTATGGTGGTACAAAAGTTTACACGTCGTTCAAAATCACGGTTTTTGAAGTTCTCGTGGTGCGATTAGCCGTAGATTGGGATGTGTCAGATAAGTCAGCTAGTTGACGGCTGCTGACCTGGGAGTTATCTTCAACATGAAGTAAAATCTCCATTTGTTTTTCTCATTGGTAACATTCTGGTTTACTACTTTCCGTTTCGTATACTCAACGTTACCACTACCATCAAACCGTTCCATTAAGCACTGAAAAGATTTTCTAGATGGTATACGTCTATTAGGGTACTTCGCTCCGTAAAGCCTTACTGCCAAAAGACAATTTTTTTCCGCCTCGCCCAGAATATAAACCATAGCACACATAACATAACATAATCGATAAACCTCTTTTACCCGTAGGTGTCGAGGATCGTTCTCTACTTTCTTTCCACAAATTTACCCCACTCAGCTCTATTTAGTGCTAGTTGTTTCGCCTCAGCCCAGGATTTTCCTCTTTTCCTCAGTATACCATTCACACTATTGTTCCATGTTTCCTCGGTCGCCCGCTTCTATTTTTTCCTGTCACTCTCTGCCCTCTACACCATTTTGACGTACCGATCATCATTCATAACCAAATCAATTAATTCATTTTTAGGAAAATCCATAACTATTACCTTTACACGTCACTTACTACAACAAATTAAACTATTTTTACTTGCTTAATAGACATGTCAAAATTTGACAAAGTCTACATTTTTGTTTTGTCTTGGCAACTATGATGTTATAGCGTAAGTGTATTAAAAACAAGGGTAAAAATTGAAAAATTCAAAATAAATCGAAAACTATTAGAAATAGGTATATGGCATACTTAATAAACTTAATTTTTCAATTTAAAATAGTCGAAATGCATAAATTTATTTTGAACATCTGTAACATCTAACTCAAATTTCTTTACATCTTTGTTTTTCATCTCTATAGAATGCTCGTACCAATTATGAGTATTCCACCCTCAGAAACAATGGCGATACAGGCAAATTTTTTACAAAACTGAAAAATAGTATTTTTTTTTTTTAAATTGAAATATTAGAAAAACTACTAGGCTTAGGTATATAGCATTATTCAATTCAAAGGTTATAAAATTTTACACACAATTTAAAAATGAATTAGAAAATAGGATGTTCCATTTTTTTTTAAAAAAAAAAACGGCCACACTTTTTTGAAGTACCCTGTATACTCAAAAATAATTTTAAACTGTGCACCTTAGCATTCCCTAAAACTATTTTATTTAACATTTTTTCGTCATTCCCGAAACAAATAATAATAATAAAATAATCAACTTAACTCTATCGTTGACTCACCCTGTACAGGTCAACTAAGTGTTAAAACGATGGACTTGAAACTTTCAATTGTTTATAAACAAAATAGCACAAGTTTTTCGAGATCCAAAACGCAGGACAATACTCCTGGTGATACCCCAGAGAGAATAAAATCATAATATTGCTGTATCGAAACTGTACCTATCTCATCATTATTTTGACGTTTTTTTACTGAACTAATAGAGTATCAAAAACTTACATTTGAATGTGTCAGTTATACTATTAAAATAGCACAACTTGTTAGGATATGTAAAAAAACATTCTTCAAACCATAAAATCTTACCGTGGATTAAAGAATTATGTTATTATACTACGAAACTCCATGTAAATTTTTAACAACCAAAAAGTGGGCAGCAGGTGGCAGTAGAATCATCCCTGGGTAAACAGCAACAACTGAGGCAACGAGGTCACCATATAATATTCAGGGTGTCCCAAAAGATATGGTCAATAATTTAAGATTGGGTTAAATTAAGGTCAGAAATTTATATAAAATTTTTTCTTATGTCCCCTCCTTACCGAGCTACAGCCCCCCAAAGGGGGCATCCGGAAAATCGTTTTTATTGATTATTTGCGAAATCGTTGTAAATTAACACTTCAAATTCAGGTAAGGTGCACTGATTCGAATAGTGATACTGAATTTGTCGACATTTTCACAGAGGCTTTAAAAATAAGGGAAGGCGTTATAAAAATCACCCTAATTCTTTGTACATTGTAATGTATATTTTTTATTTCAATTTATAAAAAGTTAACATATCGTACTAAAAAAGGTAACTTCGGCAGAACACGATTGGATGTACCGTTTTCGGGATATATTGATTGAAATTTTTTTTTAAAGGTCCAGCGCACGTGCTGCAGGGAAGTCCCTAAAGCGCTACAGGAGCAACATGTGCGTGGATGGAACGATTCATGTTGTTCTTGATTCGCTGTAAATTGTACTCGGTGGGAAACGCAGTCCTGGGCAAATTATTCCAAAGGGATGATGTTCTCCATATAAAAGACTGCTTGTAAAGCATTGTACGAGGAGTAACAAGCTGCACCTCATACGAATGTGAAGTATTAGCGCGACGTGTATTTCTAACATGCACCGCTCTGGAAGGAATTAAGCGGGCTACATCCTTCAAACACTTTCCATGAAAATACTTGTAGAATAGACTCAAGTTGCCAACCGTTCTTCGATGTTCCAGCGAATCAAGGCCGCCGGTCAGTTCCGGGTCTCCAGTCAGACGAACAGTTCTTCTCTGAATAGAATCCAACAAATGCAGTGTATGTTTGGGAGCGGAGCCCCATACATGGGAGCAGTATTCCATAGTTGGTCGAATTTGAGCTTTGTAAAGAATTAACAGTTGTTGTGGAGTGTAAAGCTTTCTGGCTCGAAATAATATTCCCAACTTTTGAGAAGCTCTCCTTGCTATGTCTGCAACATGTTCATGGCATGACATATTTGCTCCCAAATTAACGCCCAACAAATTGAGTGTGGATATTAGAAGAATGGAGTGCCTTGACATAACTATGTCGGGTTCAGCAACGTTAACTTTTTTAGAAAAAACTGCTGCCTGGGCTTTTGTAGCCTTAAATTCCACTTGGTTACTATTACCCCAAGTTAGAATTTCTTCTAGGTCTTTGTTAAGTTGAATAACTTCCTGCTGTCTGCGGATATTCGTCTGAGTAGCCGATGTCTGAGCGTTCAAAGTGAATAAAGAGATAAGCGTACTGACATCTGCAAAGCTGGAGATTGGATTCCCGGTCTTTTCCAGCAGATCGTTAACGTAAATGAGAAAGTGAGTAGGAGACAGTATGGAGCTTTGGGGCACATCGGCGTTGATAGTGAAGGTGTTAGAAAGAAATCCGTCGACTACCACTCGTAAAGAACGTTCTCTAAGGAAACATGAAAGCCGTAAACAGAACTTTTCAGACGTACCATAAGAGCGTAGCTTAGCCAACAATTCATCGTGCCAAACACGGTCGAATGCCTTAGGTATGTCAAGAGCAACTACTCGAGATTCTCCAAAGTACGTTGTTCCAAACATGTGTTACATAAGTTAGAAGATCTGTTGATCTGTCCATATTGGTGATCGCTAATAATGTTGAATCCTTCAAGATATTTTAGAAGATGCTGATTGATAGCCTTTTCCATGACTTCCGATATTATTGAAAGCAGTGCGACTGGTCGGTAGTTATTTGGCAAGGTCTTCTTGTCTTTCTCAGGTATCGGCTGAACTGTGTCACATTTCCAGCAGAAAGGAAATATTCCCTTTCTGCAGGATAGGTTGAAAAGTCTACAGAAAACTGGTGTTAGTTCCCTCGCACAGTTTTTGAGAACTATGGCAGGTATTCCGTCGGCGCCAGAAGCTTTTTTGGTGTCTAGCTTCATTAAAATACGTTTTATGATACGCTGTCTGAAGACAATATCGGGCATCCTTGACTGCACTATAGGAATAGTAGGTGGCGTTTTTCCTTGGAAATCGACAGTAGAATATGAAGCAAAGTCTTCGGCCAACAAGTTCGCTTTCTCAACAATGCAATAGAATTATCTGGCCGTGTGTGAGTGGTATGGCGGATTTGGTGATATTTTGACTAACTGCCTTAGCGACTGACCAAAAGGACCTGGAATTGCCGGGACAAGCGAGAAGCTCGTTTCTAATTCGTTGATTGTGTACCTTCTTGGTTTCATCGATAATTTCTTTGGTAGGCAAGGTGTTTAGAAGCAATAGCTTCTTTTCATTTTCGGTCAAACTAAGGCTTGCCGTTGGAAGGGCATTTCCTCGAAAAAGGAATGTAAGCTTCCATACCAGTCAAAATAATATCGGAAACCTCCTTGGCGCAGTCAGATGAGTCGTCGGAACTAGAAACCAAACGTCTAACCAAGGGAAAGTTCGAAAAGATTCTATAAGATCTTTCCCTTTACCAGATTTGTAGTGCCAAATCTTGCGCGGTTTAGGCGCCTCTTTGTCACTGATTGGTAAGATACTCGATGTCGAAAGCAGTTTATGGTCGGAAGAACCTAACGGCGGATTTACGGTGACCGTGTAAATCTTCGGATTGGTGGTTAAAAATAGATCAAGAAGACTGGCGAAGTCCCCGTCTCGATCAGGGATCCGTGTTGGTTCGTCAATAAGCTGCGTTAAGCCACAACTGATTGAGAATGATTCCACTTCACGACCTTGTTCGTCGGTAGTATTTGAATATTTAAGCCAGTTGATGTTGTGGACATTAAAGTCGTCCAGGATGGCAATTTCGCCATTTGGATATGATCGATGGTGTCTGCAAGAGAAGCGAAAATTGTTCTAAAGTTAATATCACTTGATGGTCGATAGAGGATACAGATGAACCTTGTGGTTTTTGGAGTCGTTATTTTTAACCAGACAACATCAAAGTTTAGGTGCTCCAGAGTCTCTTCACGTTGGTAAGAGAGGTGGCTTCTGACAAAAAGACAGATTCCAAAGTTACGCCTAAATCGGAAATAGAAGTCATACCCATGAAAAATTACCTTTCATGGGTATTCATTATTACAAATAATATATTATTAATCTCGTTCAATAATTTTTTTAATGATTATTGTTAGTTATGTTTCTTTCTACTAAAGAATAGAATATTTACATTTTATAATTTTTTTGATATTCGGTTTGGATATTATTTAAAATTTTTGGTAAAAAAATAAGTAAATTAAATTTCATAAGTTATTCGAATTAAGTAGGCACCTGTCACAAGAACAAGTAAAGTAAATGTCAAAGTACATGTTTAAATAAATTTGAAAGTTCGATTTTGTTTCGATTTCATTATGTCAAATTTTAGTTTTATTAAGTATTCAGACATACATTTAATGCAGGGGCTAGCTTTTGATAATTCAACCAAAGCCTCTCGACTATACATCATCGGTTTCCTGATCGGGAATTACCCGATCTAAGAACTCTAAAACATGTTGATCGCAACCTGCGGGAAACAGGTGGGGTTGGTTTGTGTTACACAGACTGTGAGCTTAAAATAGAGCTGAATATTTTGTGGGTAATATTGTACCAAAACCAGGTGGAGTAGGTAGTCCAAGAAATGTTCGAACTATTAAAATGGAATAAAATATTTTACATTTGTTAGCAGACGACCAAATAGTATAATAAATGTACTTCCAAAGCAATTACTCCATCCATTTTACTTCCAAAAAGCTTACCCCATTGATGATTATCTTTCAAAATTAGAATATGCTAATTAGGTTTTGAAAAAACGTCGAGGACATAATACGTTGATCAGCGAAGTACTTTTTACCGATGAGTCAGAATTTTCCAGGGGGAAAAGTAATAAGTTCCCATAATCTTCATTTATGAGATGATCAATTAACGTCAATTTTTGATAAATGTCTGGAATTGAAATTATCTGATTAAGCCATATATTATTAATGGATGATTAAATCTTGAAAGCTATTCACAGTTTCTTTATGACGAATTAAATAATTTATTAAAAGACGTTCGATTTCAAATTTGTCGTAATTTATAGTTTATGTACGACGGTGCGCTGCTACATTTCAGTAATTTTGTTCGAGAATATTGAAATAATCAATATTAGTGGATAGGTCGAGGTGGTCCGTTTCCTTGGCTATCTCGGTCCTCGAACCTTAACCCCTTGGCTTTTTAGTGTTTCATACGGAACACTTATAAGATCACTCCGGTGTCTGTCCGTCTGTCCGTCGTCGTCTGTCTGTCTGTCACAACCGATCTTCTCCGGAACTATTTGACATAGTACTAATATAGGAACTAATGGCCTCATCGAAGCCGTGTAGTTTTGAAAGTTAAATTTTGACTTAAGAGGTTTTGGGGGATGAAATCGGAAGTGAAAAAAAATTTTTACCAAGTCATCGAGTGGGGTGTCTAATGAAAGCTTGTAAAAACATGAGTTCGAAAATATATATAATGTAATACTTGCAAACACTTTTCTTTGTATATTTTTTTAAAAAATCGCGGAAAATCGCTGTCCCCCTCCTTATCTCGAAAAGTACTGATCAAAAAATTTTGAATAAATTCCGGAATATTCTCCACAGGGTGTAGATTGATCGAAAATTAACACGAGTGCATTTACCTTCAATAATTTATCTGGTATATAAAAAAAACCAAAAATTTTAAGGTTGTCAGTTTTCAGTAAAAATCGAAAAAAAAACTTTGTTGAAAATCATTTGGGGTGTGTTTTGTGAAGTCACTGATCATTTTATACCTCCGTAACAAAATTTTTTTATTTTAAAAGCAATCAACGTACGGAACACTAATTGCGCAAGTTCGACTTGCACTTGACGGGAGATTCTCAAAATATTAATTCGACTCCTGTCTAATCGCGAGCAAAACTGTTAGAAAGTCTTTTCTTTCGTTGTGCTGAAATAAAGAATTATCTCAGTATGCTCTTTAAAGTCCAATGTAGCCGCACAGGGAGGCCATAGTAAGCATATCCCTTAGTTTTTTTTGTTATTTTATTAATATTAATTAAGAAGTTGTGTTGTTTGTAATAATGAAGATTACGCTTGCTGCTGCACACAGAAGTACGTTGGCTCTCAAAAGGTATTTGTCTGAGTCGTTTTTTCAATCTACTTGACTCAGTACTGGACTTTCTTGAAAACAGAGACGAAAAACTTCGCAAAAACCTGATTACATTCAAAAATGACATCGCTTATTTGACAGACCTGTTTAAAATGTTTAATAAAGTCAATTTACAATTGTAAGGTGATGAGTTGAATTTAATTGAAACAAAAAACGTCATAGCTGCTTTTGTGGGAAAACTTCTTCTGTTCAAACGAAATCTAAGTAGAGGTGAATACAGCCACTTCCCACATTATCAGTAGTCTCTGCAAAATAGGAAGATTTACTTGCTTACTTAATGTCAGTACCTGAACGTTCTTCATGCTGATTTTACGGAGCGATTCCAGGATCTTTTAAACAAGAATATACCGAGTCGGGTTTTAGATCCTCTCGCAAATGCAGATACAGCAGAATCATCATATTTAGAAGAGGAACTCGTAGAACTCACAACTAACGAAGAACTAAAAGTAAAATTCAGAAATGGATACCGAGAGTTCTGGCTTCAAAAATCAATACCAGCTCTCTACCCTGGATTGTGGGCAAGAGTACAGATATTTTTAATTGCTTTTCCTTCATTGTATTTGGCTGAGCGTGGGTTCAGTGCAGCAGCTAATTTACTGTTTAAGAAAAGGAACAGACTGCACATTACTGAACGTGGCAATTTGCGAATGATGTTAACGAAATTGGAACCTGACATTAACAAATTGTTAAAACTTCATTAATTGATTTTGTGTTTATTTTTAAATTTTTAATAAATAATTTTTTTACTTCATTTGATTGTCGTTTTAATTAATTTCTACTTTGTGACTCCTAATAGATAGATAGACAGATAATATGTAACATTATTTTAATACTTGGTATAATTAACTATTATGGAATTGGATTTTTTTTCTTGCAAAGGAGGCGGTGGTTCAAAAAAGGTTGGGAATCTCTGATCTAGCCCGATCATAGGAAATTAAGAGGCTAAGATCTGGTAACCTTGGCGGCCATTTTATTGGATCGATCCAACGATCTCCAGAAGTTATTTTTTTTATCGCTCACCTCCCCAGTAGGGATTTTACCATTTTTACATATCCCAAGGATATCGGCGAGGATGTTTTAATACCCGTCAACGTTGTCCAAGTGCTGAAACATATATTTTTGTATTTTACGGCACCTTTTAAACAACGCAGTAGTGCTGCCACGGACCTTATTTGAATTTCTACAAACAGCTTCTACCTATGTACGTGGCCCGGCCAAATATACTTAAATAAATTAATAAATAAGTATACCGACCTGCGGGATTGAACCCTCGACCTTCTCCACAGTAGCAAAATACTACGCCACCCAGCCACGGACAGCCACCAAATTTAAATAGTTAAATAGTCTGCTAGCATTATGGGCAGGAATACCATCCTGTTGAGAAATGATTTGTGTTAATTCGGCAACAGATAAACTTCAATGAAATTTGTGATTTGGTTTTCTAAAAAATTAAATATTGTTCAGTATTTTAAAGTTCTTCAAAAAAAATGGGTCCTATTATTAGCATTCCTATAACGCCAAGCTAAACATTAATGCTAAATTTGTTCTAAAGAGTACCGTCTGTCACTAAATAAAGATTTTCGGCTAACTAATACCTAGTATTATTTTTTTTAAACAACCTCATGTTAGCTAACTGAGATTCTTCGATGTTTTTTTGGCCCCTCCTCATACTAATAACATTTAGATTTAATGCGCTCTGGTTAAAATTAACATTTTAATTAAATAAATAAGGCTTCTAATTAGGCTATTTTGTATTCACTCTTAATTTATAACCCACAAATATCAAAAGAACAGCTTAAATTATGTAATGATGATAGATGTGCCATTTTAAAAAATGCACCTTTGGTTAACTACGATTTCTAAATATCTTTTAAATATGATTATTTCGAAACTCTACAACCCAAGAACTTTTTCTTTATCGTGTACAGAATTCTCTATTCTCACTAATTGGTCACTATTTTCAACTATAAAACTTACAAAATTTGGTTACTTTCTAAGTAATAAGCGCTAGAAAATACATTTTAAGATCTTCAGCTATTAGTGTACCCCGATGCGAAAGGTTGCAAAAACCAGTCACAATTTTTTTTTCTCCTTAACCCATAGAGCAATGAAAATACTTTTTTACGTACGACTTTTTCAATATATTAAATGACATTTTTAGAACTTTATAAATGTATTACTAGTTTTCACAAATTTTCGCATGAAAAAGCTGCTTATACATTAAGACTGCTCTCCTTTTTTTATATTCTTCTTTAAAAAGAGGCCTTTTTCAAAGACTGTAAAAAATCAGCAAGAGTTTATCATTGTATGGGTATATTGAATTCCGTTACGTCGTCAAAGGCAAATTTTGTTAAAAAGCTCTCATTAAATGTTAACAAATTGCATTTTGGCATACAGATAGTTTTTTGGACACAGAATACGATAAAAAAGTTTGCTGCTCTAAAGTGTATGCTAAGCCTTCAAAATCGAAAATGAAATGAAAAATTCGGTTTTTGGCAAATATCTCGAAAAATCAAAAAAGCTATCGAAAAACTAATAGCACCACGTGAAATAACGGGAAATTTTACCAAAAAATAGTATATAGATTATTTTTCTTTAGTTTTACAGTAATTTTAAAAAATTACTTAAAATAAAATGGCTGGTTTAACCCTTCAGTTGTAGAGGGAGCCATGCTTCCAACCTCATTTATGATTAAATTAACGTTTCTGTATATCTGTATATATATATAATATTTTGAAATTAGCTATTAAGGGGTTTCTTGGGGTGCTGATTAAGAATCCGATGACAAATTTGAGAAATTCAAAATGGTAGTTCCAATGTCATAATGCCAGAGAGTACGTAAATTTAATTTAGAATTTTTGTGTATTCAGTAACTGTTCTTTTTGTACCTGGATGTTTAATAAAATATAAATACGTTATACTTAAAGCTTAGACTTTTATCTTTTATTTTCTACCTTTAGATATTTTTTTTAAGTTTCAGTTGTACGATTAATAATAAGCAAAAAATACGTTTATCATGAACATTTTTTAAGAGCAAAATTAAAAGAAAAGAGAAAGTTTTTTTTAAAAGTTTTTAATATTTTCCTAATATCAAGTATATTTTTAATTGTAACTAAAGAAAAATAAATTATCCGACTTTTTTTGATCATTTCGTACTGCTTTGAACGTACCATAAAATTGCCGGCGGCGCACTAGAGCACGCAAATTTTCATATTTTAAAACTCAATTTTTAAATAACGGAGACAATGTGGGTATTTTTAATTATTCTTATATTGAAACTTAAGGTATAATAATGATTATAATAGTGATATCTGCACGAGGAGTTTTTTTTCAATACTATATTTTATTAAATATTTGTGATTTACTCTATGCCCGTTAAAATCATTCAAACACAAATTTCGTTCTAAATTTTATAAATTACAAAACAATAAAAATAAAAACTATTAGTATCATTGGAAAGATGAAAGTCTCCCCTTCAAAAATATGCTTTTTATTTTTTTTACACTCTGAATACAATATCGATTAACCTTCAGTGGTGCGCATAAACTTTCAAATTAACCTATTTGGCCCGGTACACTTTTTGAATCACCTATCCGAATTTTTAATAAATTCTCACGCTAATAAAAAAATCTAGATAAAAACCTATATACCGTTTTTTTTGTAAAATTTCCCGCTCCTTCACGTGGTGCATTAGTTTTCGATCTCTTTTTTATTTTTCGAGATAGTACCGAAAAACCGAATTTTTTATTTTATTTTGGATTTTGTGGGCTTAGCGTACATCAAACTTTTTTTTTTATCATATTCTACGTTTAAAACACTACCTGTATGCCAAAATAGGGTGTAAAGAAATTTTAATATTTTATTATGGTAGTCTACATAATCTTTCTCGTAAGACTTCAAGCTCGAAGCAGGGGTTCGTCAGGGATGCCTCCAATCAAATATTTTTCAATATATACAGTGAACACATCATGAGAGAGGTGTTTAACGACTAGGGCGGTATAATAATAGGGGGATCTAAAATAAATAATCTACGATATGTTGACGACACAGTAGTGTTGGCGGCCACGAAGGAAGAACTCCGGTAAATCATGGATAGACTTAGCATAGCAGCAATAAATACGGACTTCAGTTGAATAAAACAATCAGCCTAATATTACAATCATTGCAGAGTATGAAATAGTAAGTCACTTCGATCACCTCGGTTCAGTATATAACAAAAATCCTTAGATGTGAGAATGAAATACGCAGACATCTGGTAGGGTTAGAACAGCGACCTCCAATCTAGTAAGAATATGGAGAGACAATGACATAAAGAAGAATACCAAATTACGGCTCATCAAACCACTAATATTTCAAATTGCTACATACGTGACCACAATTTGGACTATCAAAAAAATAATGGGAAATGAATCAGCGCATTTGGGATGTGGATATACAGAAGGAGGCTGCGGATACCCTGGACTGCGCACCGTACAAACGCCTTCATCCTAGACGAGTTTAGCATCAAAACGAGACTTACCATTATAATCAATAGAACTCAAACATTTTGGTCACATAGCAAGAGGGAAAGGCACAATACAGAGCAGCGGTTGATCATGGAGGGCAATGTCGAGGACAAAAGACCGAGAGGACGGTCTCCCACACGGTGGTCGGACCATATTAAAACAACAACTGGCTTTACATTTACAGAAGCATCACATCAGGTAAAAAAACAGAGAAGCATGAACTGAAATCCCATGATATCACCACGTCGTTACGTAGGACGATATATAAAGGAAGAAGAGTCTACATAATAAAATAAAGTTAAAGTAATGCTTTATTTTTAATTCTAGACTTATTAAGCCATGTTTCATGGACTAAGTATTTCAAACAAAAATTATCAAAGTAAAATATCTTTTATTCATTTTTTCCAAAATAAACAGTTTGATTTTTTTAGCAAAGCTATTGTTTTCCAGCCCTACAAGTCCAACAAATGTGGGCCCAGGAATTTAATGTAGTACTTCTTGCTGCTGGATCTAGTATACCAAGTAATGGTGCTGGTGGTTCTGGAATATTCTTAGGTAAATAGAAAATATTTCGCCATTTTTAATATTAATAAATAAGATAATATACAACCAAAATTGAAAATTTTGTCAATAATTATTGATTCTGAGTAATATCAAAAATTACAGATCTCTAGAATATAGTGTATTCGCACCTTAAATGAAAAATTAAATACTTTAAGCACGCATTGTTTTTTTTATGATATCCAAAAAAAAAACACTTTATTTCAGTATTTTTAGTGTTCCGTAAGATCACTTAAGTGTCTGTCTGTTCGTCTGTCACACCCAATTTTCTCCGAAACTATTGACAGAGAAAGTTGAAATTTGACACTAACATAGGAATTGATGGCTCCATCAGAGCCGTGCAGTTTTGAAAGTTAAATTTTGACTTAAAGGGTTAGTTTTGGGAGGTGAAATCGGAAATGAAAAAAAGATTTTTTTTTACCAGGTCATCGAGTGGGGGTGTCAAATGAAAGCTTGTGAAAATACGAATTCAAAGATGTATATAATATAATACTTGCGCATATTTTTCTTTGTATTATTTAAAAAAAAGCCCTCCCTTATCTCAAAAAGTAATGAACAAACAATTCTGGAATATTCTCCACAGGATGTAGATTGAACGAAAATTATCGCGAGTGCATTACCTTTAATAATTTATCTGGTATATAAAAAAACGAACCGAACATTTCAATGTCATCAGTTTTCAACAAAGATAGGAAACAAACTTTGTTGAAAACTCATTTGGGATCTGTTCTGTGAAGTCATTGATCATTTTATACCTCCGTAACAAAAATTTTTATTTTAAAAGCAATCAACGTACAGAACACTAATTGCGCAAGTCAGAGTTGCACTTGGCCGGTTATTATTTTAATATGTTATATACACACACCTATGGCCACTTACTAGAGAAGCTAACGGTAATTTTGTTAATTATTTTATATAGTGAGCTTTGAAGGGATAAATTTCTTGAATATGTTGCTATCTTTCCGGCTATTATATTTTTATAAAGTTCAACCTTCATATCGCTATCGGGTTTAAATGAATAACAGGTGGACGCCAAAGAGAGTTTTCACTGGCTAGGAGTTACTTATAATTCGACACTTAATACAGGTCACCAACTAAACGCAAATTATTTTAAATTTTCTTTTTAGGAAATCAGGGAGCATTAGAAAGTAGTATTTTAGCCAAACATGGTACAAAAGTTATGCTTCAAACAGTGTCAGCGGATTTACAATCACAATACAGTAATACTACTTTTGATGAACACGATGTGGAATCTATTGATGACTTGGCATTGGCGATGGATGATTTTTTCATGTTAATGGATTCTTCCATCGTAGGTAAAGCTAAAAAAGAAATATTGTTTATATATTGTTGAAATCCTTTAGAATTTTTTTAGAAAAGTGACTTGCCCATTCAGGTTGATCATGATCGCTGGTAATCGTTGTAAAATCAAACTAACTGTATCGCTGTCTAACGTTTCAAAGCACGCCTGCCCTCTGTCGAGGGCTCTTTAAGGCACTAACCTATGGAGGAATTATTATTAACAATTATCGCTAGGCATCTCGATCGTTAGTATCCTAATTCAGCAATAAAAATCTATTTCAACTACTAAAAATGAACAAAGTTCAAATTTCAGTAGCGACCATTGTTTTCTTATCTGTCAATCCATCTCAGGATGGGCTTTGCCGTTCATCAGCTGAGCTAAGATCGACAAACGAGAAAACGAGAGAAAAATTTAAAATACTTATCACAGTACTGGCGTAACATCACCGTCAGGTAAATAAATTGTGTCTCCGGCTTGTGAAAGCCGAAAATTTAAAATCATACCAGCCTTCCGTAGGGGGTTCTTTAAGGCCACCGATCAACAGAAGAGATTATTACTAATAATTCTTACAGCGAGGTGCATCCCTAGTTGGACTCATAGATGAGAGAACCGTAGTCACTGTTAAAATATGGACTTTGTTCATTTTTAGTAGTGCACATAGATTACACAGGCCAACAAAATAAATATTTGTAAAAACTTTATAAACCAATAGAATTAAGTGTTATGTATTTTTGGGTGTTGAAACCGTATCTGGTATCAGTTTTTTTGTATCACCCACAGTTCTCTCACAATATGATATCGATTAAATTTCAAAATAGGGGAAAAAAAATCCTCTTCCTGCTTGAAAAACTGAGCAAACTGTTGATCTCTTGTTCTATAATGGTAAATAGATGTTCCAGATTCCAATAAATGTTTTTCTTTCAGCCTAGAACCAAGCCATTCTGCTTTTTCCTTAGTCAAACCCAAATCTCTCACTGAATCATTTAACTTAGCTTGTGTAAACAACTGTGGTTTTAAATTTTCTAGAGAACCTAGAAACTCAGCATCATCCGGTCGACTTTCATTAAATTCGGGGCTGGACTCTAAAACGTCATCAATAGACTGAGGTGGTTCATGTCCTACCGGCTAATTAGCTGAAGTAAAGTTAGGATAGACGATTACTTTCTTATTTTTAGAGTTATATTCAGAAACATCAACGCTGAAAAAATAACAATCATTTGAATAATTTTCTTGCTCTCTCCATACCATGGGTACTACAAATCTAAAAGCTTTCTTTCCTTTCTTATACCATTTCTTAAGATCCTCGATACAGTATGTTATGTTAACATACTTTGAGGAGCCCAACATTTTTCTTGATTACCGATTTCTATACCAAAATATGCAAAGTATACTTTTTTACAAAGTCAGTAATGTTTCTTTGATGTTTTTTAACTACAAACTCACCACATATATAACAAAAAGTGTTGGGAGAGTTTTTACAACCACGATTAGCCATAATTTGAGTGTGAATTAAGCACATGGGTTAAACATCGCAATTCGAGGTTATATTAAACAAACAGCTGTGACATTTATCGGAACTGCCAACCTAATAACATTTGATTTTTCTGCCAACCTTATAAAATTCGGATTTTATTGCCAACCTAATAACATTCGAATAATAAAAAATAAACTTTTCGCATTTTGAATATTAAAATGTGAAAAATAGGTGGGTGATACGATTTATTATTATTTTCAGACTCAGCACACCAAAAAACATAGGAATCAGGTAAAATTATTTAAAAAGTTTTTTTCGTCGTTGGCCTGTGTTATTATTGATAATACTAACAATAGATGTGCGGCTAGTTTATCAGTAAACCTAAGTTTGTTTATTTTTTCAATAATTATGCCCGTTCTTATTGGATGAACTGATACTGCAAATATATTCTATATTATTACCAGAAGTCTCGATAAAAACTGGATACCACATTTAACTTTTCTGTGTATTTTATTTGAAAAAAATAATCAACAATACGTAATTTACATTACCTGAGCAGGTACTTTCTTAAAATTACAATTCAACATCTTTTATAGAGGTTTGCATGTAAATATTTTTAATGGTGAACCTCAAAAAGAAATCAACAACTCTAGGGCTTATAACTAAGTATAAATTCTTTTTAAGTAAATCAAAAGATTTTATTATCGGTTTTGTTGGATACCTCAAATATAATTTGCTATCGCAAGAAATATATAGTACTTGTCAATGACATAAACATCAATCTTTTAAACGCAGCTTGTGTAAATAGTATCAGTTACTAAAATTGTATATTAGACTTTAGTTTTAAATAAAAAAAAACGATAAAAATACCAGGTTTAAGAAAGATTCATAATATTGCATAGATCATTAAAAATAATTAAACCTATAACACTCATTCGCCCAGGTTTCAGTCGTTTCCCAATTATTTTAAAATACCAACTCTAATATTAATGAGTCGACACTGATCTATGGTAGACCTAATTATAAGATAACCGGTCAAGAGCAAGTCGAACTTGCGCAATAGCGTTCCGTAAGTTAATTGCTTTTAAAATAAGAAATTTTGTTATGGAGGTATAAAATGATCAGTGACTTCACAAGACACACCCCAAATGAGTTTTCAACAAAGTTTTTTTCCTATCTTTACTGAAAACTGATGACCTTGAATTTTTTTTTTTAATATACAGATAAATTATTAATGCAGTAATGATAACTTTCATTTAATCTACACCCTGTGAAGAATATTCCAGAATTTTTTCGAAATTTTTTGATCAGTACTTTTCGAGATAAGGGGGAAGGACAGCGATATTTCGCAATTTTTTTAAAAATAATAAGAAAAAAAAGTATTACATTATATATTTTTTTTAACTCATGTTTTTACAAGCTTTCATTTGACACCCCACTCGATGACCTGGTAATTTTTTTTCACTTCCGATTTCACCCCCCAGAACCCACCCCTTAAGTCAAAATTTAACTTTCCAAGCTACACGCCTCTGATGAGGCTATCAATTCCTATATTAGTGCCAAATTTCAACTTTCTATGTCAAATACTCTCGGAGAAAATCGGGTGTGACAGACGGACATCGAAGTGATCCTATAAGTGTTCCATACGGAAGGCTAAAAAATAAACTGATCAGTTCCCTGCTTAAAACAAATTGCCACTGTGTCACTTTAAAATAAATAATTTCAACAACACGTATACTAGGATGGTCACCAAAAATCAATGTTCGAATTTTTTGGCGGGACCCTCCTAAAAGTTGCCAATTGACTAAGAAATGAGATTGGTAAAGTTTCAGCTCAATTGAATAACGTTAACCCATGCCTCATCAAGGTTGAAGTTTTGACTTTTTATGACAATTGATTTTTTTATGAAAATGTCTAAAAACATTGCAGATTCAATTACATCGGCTTTCTAGATTTTACTTATTTTATTTTTTTAATATGTACATAACAAAGGGTTTAGTTAAAACTTTTCAAAAGTAAATAGAGCAAAAATCCAAATTGAAAATGGAGTATTTAGGAGAAAAGAAAAGCAAAAAGGTATAGAAATGAGAAGAAATAATGTTCAAATGCAATTTATTATTAAAAGTTTAGTTATAAAAAAAAAGAAGCAATATAAAGGAAAGAATTTATTATTATTTACATTTACAATTTATTATCAGATCAAGGTGGTAATGGCTTAGATAAGGTAGCCTTTGAAGAGTCAGGAAAAATTTTCTTACATTCAGATACAACTTGTAACAGAAACTGCTGTTGTTCTTCATTTTTCGTCAAACAGGAAGTGGAGTCTTGAATTAATTTTACACCTCTTTCAGCTGTGTCATTGAAAATCTTAAAACTTTTTACTATTTTGTTAGCTTTTAAATAGTGTGAATTGTCACACCATCCATCGGGATCAATATTTAAAAAATTTGTATCAATTTCAAATCTCTTGAACAAATTTAGAGTTTGATGAGAAACAAAATAATCAATTTTTTGTCCAATAAATCATCCACTTGTTCGAGATTGAGCCTTGCTGTTACATTCCTATCATCGTAACTTTTTTCTTCAACGAAAATTAATTTTAGACATTTTGCAGCCATGCTTGTTTTAACACTTTTTGTAAAGTTTCTTTAAAAAATGAAAATGTGACTAGCTCCGAATGGAGACACCACAGATGATTTATCATTTGAGACAGTGCCTTGTCTGTAAGTTCTTTATCAGTTTGTCTGTATTTCACAAAATATTTTAACAATTGTAGGTCTTGGTTGGGGGCCAAAGTGGGTTTGGGGGTGTTGGACCACGCTTCTTCGTACAGTTTTTTCTAATTTCATAACACAATCTTTCAGGTCTCTGGTTGGTATCTTAGCTTTCTCCCAAAAAATTAAAACTTCCTGTATTATAAGTCTTGCAGCTTCTCTGGTGTTTAGTTTAACTTGCCGGATATTATAAAATAAACTGCGTAAACTTGACAATCAGATGGTAATTTACTGACACTGATTGATGAGACATGTGGCCGATTTCTTTCTGCCTTGAACTCAAACCCGAACAAGCATGGCTCGTTGATGCTGTAGAAGACATTGTCCCTCAAACCTTACAGAAAAATAACTAAACAAACGTTTACGTTGTTGAAATGTTCATTGCTTGAAAGGGAAATGTAAACTAAAACTCTCTAACTTCTCCCCGGGCATGCCAAACAAGAAACAAAAAAGAAGGCGTGTGGTTTATGACACTCTAGGTAGAATTCTCTGATAAAAGGGTCCTTAGCAATAGTTTTTTTGTAACAAAAACAAACCTTTTAAAAAACAGAACTAAGTAACAGGTAGGTAATTATTACCCTGCAATTCCTAAAATTATTTATAAAGTTTAAAACAAATGACAATTTTATGCCTTATTATATATTGTATAATCATGTATTTGTATAATTGTTTATAATACAAAGGAAACAAAAAATGGTCAAAAGTATTTAAGTTAGGAATCTTTGTTGCCATTTTTCACTTTCGTTTTTTAAACAAGTCGAAGGTCGAATTTGAGGATTTGAATCATGTCCGGCCTTGGATGATGAATATCTTCAAATATAAAAGTTTTAAGAAAAAAGTCGTAGAAATAAAACTTTAAGACAACATTTCCTATGAAATGAAACAAGAGTCAGGTTTCTAGGAAGAATGGTTTTCATTTTATGAGGGGAAAAGCCACGATTTTTTGCAAAAAATCGAATTTTACAGCTTTAACCTCGACGAGGCACGGGTTAACGTTATCTAATTGAGCTAAAACTGTGCAAATCTTATTTTTTAGGGGTCCCGCCGGCATTACGAAGAAAATATTTTTCTCCTCTATACCTTGTGACCACCCTAATGAATACTTACATAAAATAATAAGCACAGATGTAGAAAACCATGAATTTCCAGGCTATAATAATTTCTATAAAAAAAATGAATTATTGTCTGAATAATGGAGCTACCATTTAGTGCTTAAAGTAATTAATGGGATAAATATGTAGATACGTAACATAAATAAAACAGAAGATAAGAAACTGGGGTTTTTGGGAATAGATTGTTCTAATTAGAATTTTGTGTTCTAATCTTGAAACGTAAAGATCACTGAAGAGATCTCGTGCAATCATAGGTGAAATGTCGGAAAACTACATCAAATTGATAGGATCTAATCAAAAGTTCTCCGATTTTTCTTCTAAACAAAACCGTGAAAGTTTCCGTCCCTTGTAAACAAAAAATGATTTTAAAAAGAACATTTTCATGAAAATAAAAGTGATATTAGAAATATAGGACATCAATATAAAAATAACTTGTCTGATATAAAATAATGAAGAGTTAAGTCATGAAAAAGACATTGGAAACATATTCGTAAAATGTTGTAAAGGAGCAGGTATAACCTTAGCAAACAAGGTTAAGTTTAAATTTAAGTCACTGGCAGTTGTAGAGATGCAATTTAATATCAATTAGCAACGAAAAGTTGCTTCGGAAAATTAATAGTGTAAAAACTCAGAGTATAAACAGCAAAGATAAGTAGTAGAACAAGCGGGCTTCTGGGACCGCTCGATGGCCACTTTTTAACCGGCCTTGACCACAAGCCGAAGAAGTGTATTTCAGGAGGTTTCAGTCTTTTGGCTGAAATCTTCTGGAAGTTGGGTCAAAGAAGGTCGTTCTTCGTCCGCATAAGTGTGTTAGTTACGTTTTAGTTGACCTTTGACCTTTGTACAAGAATTCCTGAAAATCTACAAGAAGTGCTGAAATCTCAAGAAGTGGTCGTCAATGACGTCACAAGTCCAGTGGTTGTTGATCAGTGCCCTTTTGGCACTGAATGACCTTGAAGAGTAAATTTGACGTCACAATGGGATATATGTGTGGTAAATGTTGTGTATTAAATTAAATAAGTTAAAAAAAGTGGTGCCTGTAGTAGGATTTAAACCTCTATATGTTGGTTTCAATACTGCAAAACCGGGGACTTAACTTACTTAGCCAAATAGGATTCGTAAGAGAGAATGTAATAATTGGGATGACATAAAAAAGGTATGCTGAAAAATGTGCAAGAAGTGCTGAAATTGTTTGAAATTCGTACAAGAAGTGGTCGTCAATGAGGTAATATGTCCAGTGGATGTTGAACAGTGCCTTTTTGGCAAATAAGTTGTCGAAAAGGTGTAAAACTAGATGTAAATAGGTGTAAAATAGGTGTAAATAGATGTGAATAGGTGTAAGTGTGTGTATCCGAAGAAGTCTGCAAGAAGTAGTCGTCAATGACGTAATTTGTCCAGTGGCTGTTGAACAGTGTCTTTTTGTCAAGTTTAGATGTTGAAAATGTCTTTCTAGAGGCAGAATCGGTGTAAGTAGGTGTAAAATAGGTGTAAATAGCTGTGAATAGATGTCTTAAGAGCTTGCAAGAAGTGGTCGTCAATGACGTAATTTGTCCAGTAGATGTGGAAACAGGGTATCTTAACTTCATTAAAAACTTCGTAAACTTTCATTAGAGGAGAAGTTTAGCTGTTATTGGTATCGTTGTACGAAAGTAGGCATAACATGATAAAAAAAGTGTTATTTTGATAGGTTGAATGTGTATGTAGTGTAAAAGGATGATAAGAAAATTGTTGTTGGTTGGTTGACTAGGTAAAATGGCTTCCATAAGGCATGTATTTGATTGGTTTGTTGTGTATAGGGGTGATAAGAAACTTGTAATTGGTTGGTTGAGTAGGTAGAATGGGTGTTGGTTAGTCGAAACTGCACTTGTTTGATATTTTGGAGTGTAAAAGCTATGGTGTAAAAGTTGATCAAAAAGTAATATATTAGTTGGAAATTGTGTTGAAAAAGGCCTTATTGGGATGTAATTTCGATGTAAAAATTGGTAAACATTCCCCTAATTAGTTGTATGGCGCCGGAAAGTCGGTAAAAATGTCGAAGATAAGGCTAAATGTAAACAAAAAGTATGACTCATGCTAATTTCCTTGAATTGAAACCAAGTAAGCTTCTGCGAATTATTCTAAAAATAGAAATGACGTGATAGCTAGAATGTTCCAAATGGTCTGATAGGTCACAAAATAGACAACAAAGGTCAAAAATAGCTGATAAGGAGTTGCTTTGAATGCATACAAGTGTAGTAAAATTGGTGATATTTGTCAAGAATAGTCAAATAAGTATGAAATGAGCTTAAATTAGTCTAGTTGGAGCCTCGTTGAAATTTTGTGTGAACTCGTTGGAGATTTTGTTACATGAAAGCAAAAGTTTAAACACATATTTGTCAAGAATAGTAAAATAATGAGCTTAAATGAGTCTCAAAAACGAATTTGTCGGAATGTTTTTTGAATTCGTTGTCTTGTAGTAATAGTAAAATTTTAAATGAGCCTAACCTTTTACTGTTGTAAAAGTTGTTGTTTGTTTTTCACAAAGTTAGTTTTGTTGAGCGCTTAGTTTGGCTTCGTTGGATTATAATAAAAGTAAAATATGTAGAGAGATGAGCCTAGCCTAGCCTAGCCTGTACTCGTTGTTATTATTATGAGAGGAGAATAAAACATACAAGTATGAGCACACAGATTTTATTAATACCAATGAATAAAACTCGTCGAAATGGTATACAAAAGAGCCTCGTCTAATTTGATTAAAAATCTTTACAACTATTCTTATATTCCTTAAAAAGGAGAAAAATTTGAAAAACTACTTACTAAAATACTTAAAAGTACAATATAAAACAATATAGTTTACCTAGTAACTATCTAAAATCTTAAGATGTAAATAATATTTTGTCTGGTACGAAATGATGATGAGTTCAACAAAAACAGATAAGAAAGGTTAAAATTAGTTGATAATAAGTAGATTCGAATACATTGAGAATGTAATAAAACAACAAGTTGATAGTCTGTAAATATAATATCAATATTATTTGTCTACTAAAAAGCAAACAGGAAAAAACTATGAATTGGTTTAATTAAATACTTAAAGTACAAAATCTCTATAAAACAATAAAACTAACTAAAATCTTAGATGTAAATAATATGTTGCCTGGTACGAAATGATATCACAAAAACCAGTTGTTAAAATGAGAGTTCAAACAAATTTGATAAGTAAGAGGATGTAAAAATGTATTGGATAAAGTACAAATTGCAATGTTATGCTTTACTAATAACTATATATTTGACTAGAAATATTAAATATGTATAAATGAGAGAGAGAGAGTTCAGTAAAAACAGATAAGAAAGGTTAAAATTACTTGCTAAGACGTAGATTCGAATACATTGAGAATGCAAAATAATTGAAAGACCAATAAATTTACGATATTTCGTTGTGGGAACAAAAGTTGTTGTTTGTTTTCAAGTTACTACCACTACTTAGTAATTTTGATATTTGTATAAATCAAAATTTGTTTCCAAAAGAACAAAGATTTGACTAATAATAATAAACTAAGAAATAGTCTGTAAATATAATATCAATATTATTTGTCTACTAAAAAGCAAACAGGAAAAAAATATGAATTGGTTTAAATTATTGACTTACTTAAATACTTAAAAATATAAAATCTCTATATAATATTAACTAAAATCTTACTACTATTAAAATTATTATAATACATTAGAATTAATCATCCTGGCGGGAACGTTTCCGTATAGTGGAGGCTGAGATCTTTAACTTTGCTGAATACGGGTCGCTCATTCCTGCTAATGCATTAATTCGATTGGTATATCGAAGACATTTGCGGCCTATATGATGTATCGTGTCCCTGAACCATTCATAATATTCTTTGTCCATGATCAGATTCTCGTGTAATGGTCTGACCAATGCACAAATCTTGTCTTTATAATAAGTTTGCATCTCTAACGGTTGCAAACAATTTTTACATTTTGTTTTACCTAACTGACTCAACATCAGGGACCAGCTCTTCATTTGAACCATTTCAGCACTCCAACAAAACTTCAACGTTGCACCACTCCGCGAACATTTTATTTCTACACTATATAAAGTACTTTGAGAACGAACTGATGTCATCGCGTATGCTTTTCTTCTCTAATTGTAATTGACTCGACATAAGACTTGTGTGTGTGTTTATATATTAAATACAGTAATCATCCGATATGCATTTTTTAGAAATATATACTAATTACACAAGTTTATCAGTATAAATGCAACAAAACAGTTTAATTTGGAAAATTACCACTTATCTAAATAATGATGTATGGAGTCGACTAGTAGCTAAAAATCTCAAAAATAACAAAAACAAAAGGATTAATTTAGTTTATAAAATGATAAGAGATAAATGTCGAAAACATGTTTATAATAACAAATATCTGGTGATTGGAAAATTTGGTCTGACTTAATTAGCGCTATCTCTTTGAAAACAAAATGCAAAATACAAAATAAGAATATCTGGTGGTTGGAAAATTTGGTATGATTTAATTAGCGCTATCTATTACTTAAAAACAAACTGCAATATATATAAAATAATAACAAAATCTGGTGATTGGAAAAACAGTAAAAGTATCAGAGAAGTCAATTTTATATTAGTTCTATAAATATATATTTAGATAGCAATTTATCATTTATTTAACATTGTATTAAAATTTTTTTTTTGAAACAGCTCAGTAGATTTACAACTAGGTTAGATAATTGTTCAATCAACCTATTACTATTCTTATTATGATTGCAATAAATACTACATTGTATGCATTTGTTTGATGTCGACAACGATGACAATTCTTCATTGACACGTCTTAGTACCATACGAATGTGGAAACATTCACATGTATCGGGTCCTTCTCGAACTCCAGGATGTGACCATACACATGATACGTAATGTGTTTCTAAATTATTATTTGTCGTAACTTGTTTGCGATCGATAAAAGGTGTTAAATATTCTCGATAAGATATTAGTCGAATCCTTGTTCACAACAACATGATAATTTCTTGACAAAATCATCAATTTTTCTACAAGTTTTATATACTAAATCATCTTGATTGAATAAATTTATTTTGCAAATAAGATGAAATCTTTGACAATTTAATAAATGTGTTATACTGAGATGCTCCTATGATCAACTGAGAAGGGATATGTATATTTAAATTGATATGTTGTGACTGGGGTTAGTAGTAGTAGTCAGTATTTGATAAACATAAAATTAAATAAACAATGAGTGAAGATCGTCAACGAGATCAAGTATATGTAGTAACAAAAAGAAATGGACTTTGGATTAATCGTAATGCTGTCGAATTAACACCTGGTAAATTGTTAAGTGGAGTCGGTTTATATCAAAATGGAGGATGTATAGCATGTGGTGTTCGTGATAACGATCTGTTTTCAGTGGGACAACAACAACAAGGAATGCATTCGAAATGTCAGGATATCTGGAAGACTGGTACACATGATCTTATAGATAAACATGTACAATCAATAATTCCACGACCGATTGGTGAACGAGAATACCAACAACAACAACAACAACAACGAGAACAAAGAGGCAACCATTAGAAACTCCTTGATAATTCTTATTACCTTTTTAATGTTTAGTATTTAAGTAATAGATATATGTATATTTGTCCTAATAAAGTCCTTATATCCTTAAATATTTCTTACTACTTTAATAAAACACACAGGTTTGAAATTGAAAATATTTATTAAGCTCGCTTTTTCAGTAATTTTTCTACAATTAACATTGTTTTTTACGAAAAATTCCAAAGTTTAGTATTAATTACAGATTGATTTTTGATATATATTATGGGATGAATATTGATAGCCATGTCAATAGTGTCATACAATTTGTAGTACTACATTGAACTTTAGCATTGTAGATTAGATTATGATCTAAACAGGAAGGTTTTGTAGGTTTAAATGTTGACATGTTCCATACATTTAAAGTATCTATATCAATCATCTTGAAATTGGGATTAGTATGCAAATTAGTAGTAGAAGCAGCAATGTTGTCTTGGACGAATCGAAAAAACATGTTTTCCTTTTACATACAATACATCAATATTGCCCAGTACTATATCTAAAATTTCTCCAACTTGATTGTAATCTACATAGCCGGAAGAATATCGTAAACCATGTTCCTTTTCAACCTTACAAACAGCTCTTTTATTGAGTCGAGATAATTGAACAAAGGGTATTTTCGGTTTCAATACATAATGACTTGTTTGTAAACCATTTGATATTGTAATTTTTTTAGCATGGAATTCTTCCACATACACAATATCATGATTATCATCATCGGCAGCAAATAAAAAGTTAAATCCCTGAATATCGAGAACAGCCAACTTCATCGTGTCACAGTTACTTTACAACTAATACAACTTTTACAAAGCACACATACATATATAATATGACTTTGTCTCTCCACAAAATAAGTCAGAATTGACTCACTATAGAGAAAAATGATATGTATTTTCCTTGTTTACCTGAATTGATTTCAATCTTACTCTTGTTTTGTTTTTTTAATAGTGTTTGTAGTGAATAGAATAAGGTCTCTAGAAATTTTAATGTTAAAATATTAAACAAAAGTTTTATACGAGAGAAATATTTATTTTCGTCTTAAAAAAACATTTATGTTACAAAATATCTAAAATCTAAACTATAATATCTGATATCCTAATTTAATTACATCCTCCCAACTTAAATATTCAATATCATCATCCACATCCATTTCACTCTCTGATTGGTCAATCATCTCTTCCTCCTCATCCTTTTTCTCCTTTAACCATTTTTGTTCTAATATACTCAGCGGGATATCATCATCATCATCATCATCATCATCATCATCACAATCATCATCATCATAATTATTTTCATCATCATTTTCAACTTGAACAGTTTGTTGTAATCTTTCTTTTAATGTATTTAAAGGTAAATTTTCTTCTTCCTCTTCAGTAATTTCCATTTCCCTTAATTCCAGTAGTCTTAGTAACTCTATATTTCGTTTAATAACGTTGTTTGCATAATCTTCTTCTTCATTAATAAGCGACATTATTAAGTATTATTTTATCAAGTAACTATTAGACGAATGAATTTTGTATTGATTTTAATACCATTCTATACACCTATTATATAGGGGATTTAATCACATCATACACAGTCGTCATGAGAGTCAATTAGTCTATTGACTAAGCAAATATGTAAACTAGTGGAGTCGTTTTGTCTGTAAAAATGTTGTCTGATAAGGTTTTAAGTAAACAACATATTAGTAAAAATTTGATAATTTATTGCTCAAACTAGTCACATAAATTTTCCAAATATCAAATGACGTGATTTATTTTTTTCCTGTATTTACTATATAAGCATTAACATTCTTACTCAGAGTCAAATTATATCTCAGTGTGTGTAGTGAGAAAAATAGTTACTTTCAAAAAATGTTGTTGATTTTTGAATCGGAAGATATTAAAGTGCTGCCTATCAAAACGCTGTATATATTAATAAAAAACTTATTCGTGTGAGTATTGTTTCATATAATTTACTACTTATATATTTAGCTTTGATTTTAATGATTGACTTAATTAGTATATAGATTATTATATTCTGGTGTTAACTATTTAATAAAATCTCTTTTATTTCTTTCACAGACGTGGTGTTCATAAAATGGAAATAGTTAATAATACTAATCAAATTAATGTATACTTGGAAGGTGATGAAGCACCAACGACTAAATTAGAGGAAATTACGTGAATATTACCTATAAGATATCTACAAGTAGAGGCAGAGAGAGTGCAGAGGAGGAAAAAAAACATTTTTGGATGCAATCCAAAAGTATCCAGGGATAAAATCATATATATTAAATAATAAATATACTTTATAGTTAATAAATTGTGAACAAAACATTTACCTTTGGTTTATTTGCAATTTCCTTTTATATAGTTAGATATAGGACACATGTGAACACAATATAAATAAGTATTTATTTAGTTATTCATCTAATATTGGTTAGATCTCTTAGGATATCATTTTATGTAGATACTGGAAATGAATTAGGTAGTAGGAGTAAAATAATTTTATCAAAAATTTGACTTGATTCGTTATATCAAAAAGAGTGAATAATGTGTGTATGTGTATGTTTAGTAGAAAACGAGATAAAAATCGATAAAGAATGGATTCCTCATCACCGTCATCGTCACCAACAAGTTGGAAATGTCCTTCATGTCAAAGTAAAATAACCTATTTGGGTCATAAATCTTATGATCAGAATACTTATTGTTCTAATTGTACTCGATATTACAAAAAAGCTTCATGGCAAACTGTATGCAGTCTAGGCTATATACCAAAAAAAATACTTTGGAAAGACAAAAGGACAAATTGGAAAATGAAGCCAAGAAACAATTTACTAATAAGGAAAATAATCAATATTAAAATGTATTTGGATAGATGTGTTTTATTTATTTGTACTATTTAGTAAACTTTAATAAAAAACATGTTATTACTTAAACATATCGTCTATTTTATAACTGGATACAATTTTAAATACACAAGTATCAACTAATTACATACTAAGAAATTTTTAGTTGAGTGTATTCTTCAATAAGATACAAGGTATACTTTTCGATTCTCTCCAACAACCACTACATAAATAAGTAAAATTCATGTTTGTTAAGCAGCAGTTGTTATTTCTATGACTATTTCTAAGATACTGATTTATTAAATTATTATTCCTCCAGACTACATAGTTATACGAGCACATTGGTTACAATAAACCCGTATTCGAGTTGGAGTTCTTTGATGATTTGCATATGGAACCCTGGAATCTCCAACAACTACTACATAAATAAGTAAAAAATTCCATGCAGACTAGTTCAAGGGTGTAATATTATGTCGTTTCTATTACAAATAAAGATAAATTGTATTACTGTGCAATGAGTAGTTCAAATGCACCAATATGATCTATGTGTGGTCTTTTTAACTTTCTCCTCCTCCTTCTCGTAATTTTCTATTATTTTTTTCTACATGTAGACAATCGAATAATATATTTATCTTTCGTTTCCAAAAGTACTTCTTCTGGTTCTAAACAGTCTTTTAGATTTACGAAAATTTTCGTTTCATCTTTCCTCTGTTGTTTTAAATCCTTTTGACATTTGGACAAATCGTTATCTAACTGATAGATTTCACGAGTCAGATCGGTCAAATTACTTTTAAAATTTTCAATTTCCTCCTTTAAATCGGCAATTACGACATATGCTACTTTGCTTTTTTCTTGACAAATTTGCAATGTTTCCGTTAGATTGGTTCTCAATAAATTCAAGTCCGATTCCAATTTGATATTTTCCTTGAGCAGAGCAATATGTTTCGTGTAATTTAACGATGTTGTTAAATTCGCAGCCAGGTATTCATATTCTAGAATTTTTCCCATACAAATATCATTAACAGCTTGTTCATTATCGTATAAATCCATATAATTGTCCAGTGATTTAATACATTCCTGATACAAGTTTAAACTGGTATTATAAAGTGAATGATAATCCTCTAATAAATATTCGTAATTTTGATTACAAGAATTATTAACGATGACGTCATCATCGTAGTTGTTTGTACTTTGAACAACAACATTTTTAAACAAATAGTTTAACAATAGATAGAACGTTGTTTTTGTTGACATTATGAGCGAATGATTTAATTAAAATGAATCAAAAAATTTATTTAACTTCTGTTTTATAGAGATCGTTTTTCTTCCCGAAAAGACTAAGAACCTCTTGTTGTTTCAAATATGGAAAATGTAACCTTTAACTGTTTAAAATGGGGATGTAAAGTTAACAAAACTATAAATAGTTACTATCGAGATCGAGTTAGAATACGCAAATACTGTACATATTGTTTAATTAATTATGTATATAGGAAAAATAGCCTAATTTCCATGATTCTATCAATTACGACGAAGACAAATAGTAGTAGGGAGAGATAAGGATACTTGTAGAAAACATTTATACACATCATATCATTCATTCAAAAATGCCAGTTGTTGTACGAGTAAAATGTCCTCAATGTAAAGGTGAAAGTGAAATACGAAATCAAAAATGTTTGTCGTGTGTGGTCAAAGATCAAATCAAAACAAGAGATGGAGCAAAACACGTACCTGCTGAATTTCTTTCCTTTGGCAAAGAAGAACGAGGAATCGAGAGAGAGAGAACTGCTGCTGCTGCAAGACAAGGAAACAGATAAATCAGTTTCCTGTTGATCATATATAAAAACATACATCAACAATACAATCATATTATTTGTATACTTGCTATTGACACATACATATAAAATAATAATGGCTTGTCTAAGAGCTTGGTGGAATGAAATATCCAATTTTCCCGATTTACCAGCGAAATTTATCATTTATTTTCAAGATTTTGTCAATTGGAATATCATATCAAGAAAACAACATTTAGACGAAGATCTAATACGAACTTGTATCAATAAAGTCAATTGGCAACTTGTTTCCCAATATCAGCAATTAAACGAACGATTTATGGAGGAATTTGCCGGAATGTTGGATTGGAATGCAATTAGTATCCATCAAAACTTGACTGAAGATTTTATCCGTCGACATAGAGAATAAGTTAATTGGACATTTATTTATTACATGAAATGAAACCCTACATTGATCAACTTGAGAATTGTTGTTGTTAAATCAGTATAATCTCAAGTTTTCTCTTTTAATTTAATAAAACCTTTTTGTAACAGTACAAGTTGTTCTTGTTATTTTATATTCATACTGCTAATACTTTTATCATTGCATAAAACACGAGTTATGTTAATTATATTGTACATTCAATGTATTTGAATTTATTCCTTATCTGGTAAATTTTAACCTTCTTATCTGTTTTGAACTCTCGCATAAATTTTTATGTGATTTTGTTGTTATAAAAAGATTGAATAAATACAAGCACGACAGTTGTCTGCGCTTTTCTCTCTCACAACATATTTATATTTTGTTTGTTTGGTGTGTGTAATAACGTAATCAGGTGAGTTTAACAGGTTTTATATAAACCATATCATATCTAATTTGAATTGTTGTTTGCAGTATGTCCTCTTTAAACGTTGAATCTAACATGCCTACAACATCATCATCATCATCTAATCTAATAATTGATATGGATACAACAATTCCTACTACTAGTACTACTACTAAGGAAAAATTTCCACTTGTTAAAAAATATATTTTTGGATGGTCTTACACATATGGGACTACTCAAATTTCTCAAGAGATATTCAAATGTACACCTCTATAATGATGTTAAACATGAAAAGGAATCATTAAAGACTTTTAGACAAAACCTGTACACATTAACAATTGTGAATAAAATGCAACAACAACAAAATGAAAAATCTCTATTTGAACGTTCACCACTATCTCAATTGTATTTTTCGTTAATATTTGACTCGATTGAAAATTTTGATGAAAAGAATATCATTGACTGTATAGAGGAAATTCCCACAGAAATATTTGAACAATTTCCATCGGTAATTGTTATCCCTAATAAGTACAATCTTAAGGATATTGTTTGGAAAATTATGCAACTACAAGAGATAGATTTAATTTCAGCCATAAAGTATGTAAAGACTCAATTTAAATTTTTCACCTTATTGTCCAAATACAACCTTTTCAACCAATATATCTTTTTACCCCATTATCCACAAATGTATGATAAAGCTTACTTTTCCGACTTGTATGTACGTATAGAAAGAGCAATTCAAATACTCAATGACGATGATGATAACGATAATTCGAAAACAATTATTCCGGGAAATAATTCTTGTTGGAAAGCCTATAAATCAGATGCAGGTTTCGATTTTTGTCCCGCAGGGAAAGCCACAAAGATTGAACTGATTGAAAAAGTAAATATTCCTATAGGATTCTATGGACAACTTGTTGCAAGATCCTCTACGAATGCTATAGGAACTATACGAACAGGCATCGTAGATGCAACCTATAACGGACCTCTAATTATTTATTTTATATCGGATGAAAATATCTTATTGGAAAAGTATAGAAAAATTGCTCAATTACTTATATGTCCTTTGGTAAATGCCTCGATCGAAAGAAATACTACAAGTCTAAAGAGGAGTTTTATCAGAAAATCCAACAATTTTGGTTCTTCGGAAAAATATAAGATTCCCGCTGCTCAATTTTTGGGTGGACGACAATATTGTGCACAACCGCAAACAGATATTGACATTGCCGAATTTAATCAATGTTTTAAAAATTTAGTATATTCCGATTCTGAATAAATTATTTTATTTACCTATATGTTTGTTGTTGTACCTCTAATTTTTTTTACCTATTGTAGTACAAACTGTATTAGATTTATCTATTATTAGTTTTTAAGATTTATCTATTAGTATATAACCTAGGAATAATTTTGGTTAGAAAAATAAAACAATGTTTATAAGGTTTTTTGGATTTTATTAAAGACTACAGCATTTCCAGACAAAAAACTTTTTTCACAGGAAGCCTCGCAATTTCATCCCATACTTTTTGTGTCGGTTCCTTCTCCAAACACACATGAATACGTCTCCTTTGCCTTTTTATTTCCAACAAAATATCTCTGAAAATAAATAATAATTATAATATTGCTAGTAAGATGATCTATGAATTTTACTATTCATACTCACTTGAATAACTCTTGGAGTAATAACATATTTGTCGATAAGGCATTCAAATCTTCAGATTCAAATATTTTTATAATTTTCTCTTGAACATTTCTGAATTCTTGAGAATCAATATCAACTTGCCTTTCTTCTTCTCTAATTGTAATTGACTCGGCATAAGACTTGTGTGTGTGTGTGTGTTTATATATTAAATACAGGCTATTAATCATCCGATACGCATTTGATTTTTTAGAAATATATATTTATCTATTATTAGTTTTTAAGATTTATATATTAGTATATATTCATAAGTTTAAGCTAGTAATTTGTTAATTTGGTTATAAAATAAAACAATGTTTATAAAATATTTGTATTTATTTAAGAGACTACCTAAGTATTTCATCATAAAAAACAAATTTCACAGGTAACTTGTAAAATTCCTCCTATAATTTTTGTGTCGGTTCCTCCTCCAAACACACATGAATCGTGTTCTGTCCTCTTCTTATTTCAAACAAAATATCTCTGAAAATCAATAATAATAATATGTTAGACAAGAAACAAGTAAAATTTTAGAAAGGTGAATAGTAATACTCACTTGAAGAACTCTTTTAGTAACACATATAACATGTCTAATGATATATCATCATCTATTAAGTCGACTGCGAAAAAGATCATTTCGTTCAAACTAGTGAGAATTACACAAAAAAACAAAATTGTAATTGACTCGGTATAAGACTTGTGTGTTTATATATTAAATACAGGATATTAATCATCCGATACGCATTTGATTTTTTAGAAATATATACTAATTACACATGTTTATCAGCATAAATGCAACAAAACAGTTTAATTTGGAAAATTACCACTTATCTAATAAACTTGCATCATGCAAAATTTCCAGTCTATTTGTTATTAAAAACATGTTTTTCGATATTTATCTCGTATCATTATATTTTTATAGACTAATTGACTTGTTTTTGTTTTTGCAATAAAGCAAAACTAATTAAGTAAGACAAATCTATAAAGTTTAAAACATAAATAGAACGATTTATTTAATATAGTCATCAGTTCAAACGTTTAACTTGAACAAAAAATAGTAGTTTTTAGTCAGTTAGTCAGTCATTCGATAGATCATCATTCAATATGATTGAATGATGTGTTTATTGACATTCAAGGATATAATTGTTCTTTTGGATATGTAATCAAAGAGTTGGCAATTTATGATGGTCATCGTTGTGCAAATTATTTATTTAAACCACCATTCTCAAGAACTATGATATCTAATGCTAAAGATCAAAAACTGATTGATTGGTCAGAAACATATCATGGTTTATATTGGGAAAATGGATTTGTTGAAATAAACGATATCGAACACATTTTACAAGATGTATTGAACATTTATCAAACTCCATATCAAATTTACGTCAAAGGAAATGCAAAAGTGAATATTTTAAAGAAATTCTTAAATGAGGACTATATACACAACATTCCCATTCAACAAGAACCTAAATTAAGTCAATTTAAAATGATTCCAGAATGTTTTTTTCATAAAGATATTAATCCATGGCATTGTGCATTATCCAATGTAAAACTACTATATAATTATCGAAATTGTTGGAAATAAAGAACTCTCTCTCTATTTCTTCTACCAACAATAGTAGCAACAACAGTAGCAACAAAATCAGTTACAAAATTTCCTTTTTGCTTTTTAGTAGACAAATAATATCTTAATTTATTATTATTATTAGTCAAATCTTTGTTCTTTCGGAAACAAATTTTGATTTATACAAATATCAAAATTACTAAGTAGTGGTAGTAACTTGAAAACAAACAACAACTTTTGTTCCTACAACGAAATATCGTAAATTTATTGGTCTTTCAATTATTTTGCATTCTCAATGTATTCGAATCTACTTCTTATCAACTAATTTTAACCTTTCTTATCTGTTTTTACTGAACTCTCTCCCATTTATACATATTTAATATTTCTAGTCAAATATATAGTTATTAGTAAAGCATAACATTGCAATTTGTACTTTATCCAATACATTTTTACATCCTCTTACTTATCAAATTTGTTGAACTCTCATTTTAACAACTGGTTTTTGTTGATATCATTTCGTACCAGGCAACATATTATTTACATCTAAAATTTTAGTTAGTTTTATTGTTTTATAGAGATTTTGTACTTTAAGTATTTAATTAAACCAATTCATAGTTTTTTCCTGTTTGCTTTTTAGTAGACAAATAATATTGATATTATATTTACAGACTATCAACTTGTTGTTTTATTACATTCACAATGTATTCGAATCTACTTATTATCAACTAATTTTAACCTTTCTTATCTGTTTTTGTTGAACTCATCATCATTTCGTACCAGGCAAAATATTATTTACATCTTAAGATTTTAGATAGTTATTAGGTAAACTATATTGTTTTATATTGTACTTTTAAGTATTTTTAGTAAGTAGTTTTTCAAATTTTCTCCTTTTTAAGGTATATAAGAAAAGTTGTAAAGATTTTTAATCAAATTAGACGAGGCTCTTTTGTATACCATTTCAACGAGTTTTATTCATTGGTATTAATAAAATCTGTGTGCTCATACTTGTATGTTTTATTTTCCTCTCATAATAATAACAACGACTACAGGCTAGGCTAGGCTCATCTCCCTACATATTTTACTTTTATTATAATCCAACGAAGCCAAACTAAGCGCTCAACAAAACTAACTTTGTGAAAAATAAACAACAACTTTTACAACAGTAAAAGGTTAGGCTCATTTAAAATTTTACTATTATTACAAGACAACGAATTCAAAAAACATTCCGATAAATTCGTTTTTGAGACTCATTTAAGCTCATTATTTTACTATTCTTGACAAATATGTGTTTAACTTTTGCTTTCATGTAACAAAATCTCCAACGAGTTCACACAAAATTTCAACGAGGCTCCAACTAGACTAATTTAAGCTCATTTCATACTTATTTTACTATTCTTGACAAATATCGCCAATTTTACTACACTTGTATGCATTCAAAGCAACTCCTTACCAGCTATTTTTGACCTTTCTTATCTATTTTGTGACCTATCAGACCATTTAGAATATTCTAGCTATCACGTCATTTCTATTTTTAGAATAATTCGCAGAAGCTTACTTGGTTTCAATTCAAGGAAATTAGCATGAGTCATACTTTTTGTTTACATTTAGCTTTATCTTCGACATTTTTACCGACTTTAAGGCGCCATACAACTAATTAGGGGAAGGTTTACCAATTTTTACATCGAAATTACATCCCAATAAGGCCTTTTTCAACACAATTTCCAACTAATATATTACTTTTTGATCAACTTTTACACCATAGCTTTTACACTCCAAAATATCAAACAAGTACAGTTTCGACTAACTAACACTCATTCTACCTACTCAACCAACCAATTACAAGTTTCTTATCACCCCTATACACAACAAACCAATCAAATACATGCCTTATGGAAGCCATTTTACCTAGTCAAAACCAACCAACAACAATTTTCTTATCATCCTTTTACACTACATACACATTCAACCTATCAAAATAACACTTTTCTTATCATGTTACGCCTACTTTCCTCTAATGAAAGTTTACGAAGTTTTTAATGAAGTTAAGATACCCTGTTTCCACATCTACTGGACAAATTACGTCATTGACGACCACTTCTTGCAAGCTCTTAAGACATCTATTCACACCTATTTACACCTATTTTACACCTATTTACAACGATTCTGCCTCTAGAAAGACATTTTCAACATCTAAACTTGACAAAAAGACACTGTTCAACAGCCACTGGACAAATTACGTCATTGACGACTACTTCTTGCAGACTTCTTCGGATACACACACTTACACCTATTCACATCTATTTACACCTATTTTACACCTATTTACATCTAGTTTTACACCTTTTCGACAACTTATTTGCCAAAAAGGCACTGTTCAACATCCACTGGACATATTACCTCATTGACGACCACTTCTTGTACGAATTTCAAACAATTTCAGCACTTCTTGCACATTTTTCAGCATACCTTTTTTATGTCATCCCAATTATTACATTCTCTCTTACGAATCCTATTTGGCTAAGTAGGTTAAGTCCCCGGTTTTGCAGTATTGAAACCAACATATAGAGGTTTAAATCCTACTACAGACACCACTTTTTTTAACTTATTTAATTTAATACACAACATTTACCACACATATATCCCATCGTGACGTTAAATTTACTCTTCAAGGTCATTCAGTGCCAAAAGGGCACTGATCAACAACCACTGGACTTGTGACGTCATTGATGACCACTTCTTGAGATTTCAGCACTTCTTGTAGATTTTCAGGAATTCTTGTACAAAGGTCAAAGGTCAACTAAAACGTAACTAACACACTTATGCGGACGAAGAACGACGTTCTTTGACCCAACTTCCAGAAGATTTCAGCCAAAAGACTGAAACCTCCTGAAATACACTTCTTCGGCTTGTGGTCAAGGCCGGTTAAAAAGTGGCCATCGAGCGGTCCCAGAACCCCGCTTGTTCTACTACTAAGATAATATGTTCGCAAAATGTTATTAAATTAGATTAGGACTATCTGCTAAGACCACTAATAAATAATTTTTTTAAGTAGTTATTTAAATAAAAAACGGTTAATATAAGATATGCAATTTAAATGATTAAAGTACTACAGATTTGAAAATGCAAGTTGCAAATGTAGCAGCAATGATGTTCTGGGTTAAAAAAAAACTTCTAAAAGGTCCAGAATAGATTTTATACTAGAAAACGCTATTCTTCTATTAATATATAAAGGACAAATCAGACCATCAATGCTAGTAGATAAGGCTGTGTATATTCTGCCACAAAACCCCATAATAAAAAGCATGGGGCCAAAATTCTGCAATTTTCGTGCCATTTTTGAACCACTTTCAGAAGTGAAGATCTGCGCAGACACAAGATGACATCATCTAGTGATTATTGCAGGTATAATAGCGCACCTGTTGTATATTATGAACGGGTGATGTCTGGTGTATTCCTCGGGAGTGCTCTACCTAGGTACTCAACTTCTTATATTATCTAGTATTTCACAAATTCCCATAACCCTCATAGTTCATGTATGTGTTCGATATATTGATTGCCATGTTTGATAACTATTTATTGGAAGTATTTTAATATAATCAAAAAAAGCTAAGTAGAGGCAAGGATTCAACCCATCGATCTCTATATTGAAAATGTTGCAGCTATGCCATTGTACAATCTGGTAATAACGTGTTTATCATCTTAGAAAAATTTGAAGGTAATAAAATATGTAAATTTTTAAATAACGTAGTTTCTGCAAAAAGTGGTTTCTTTAGCCGAAGGAGTGATCGAAAATGAAATCGATCGGTGGTCGTTGGGCAAAAGGACTTTAATAGTTTTTGGTTAGAAGGACATTACCTAGGATCAACTTCAACAAATTTCTTTTAAATTCGGCGTAAAATTTTATAACTTTTTTATTAATAATGTTATATACCTAAACTTAGTAGTTTTTCTAATATTTCAATTTTTTTAAAAAAATACTAGTTTTCAGTTTTGTAAAAAATTTCCAGTAGCGCTATTGTTTCTGAAGATGGAATACTCATAATTGATACATGCATTCTATAGAAATGAAAAAAAAAGATATATGTAAAGAAATTTAAGTTAGATGCTACAGGGTGTTCAAAATAAATTTGTACATTCCAACTATTTTAAATTGAATAATCTCAAATTTTTTAAATGGCACACCCTGTATATTATTATTTTTTCTGATAGATTTTACAAAACCCTCTAACTTTTATTAAGTATGTCATATACTTATTATACACTTGTTTTTAATACACTTACGCTATAACATCATAGTTGCCAAGACAAAACAAAAATGTAGGCATTGTCAAGTTTTAACATGTCTATTAAGCAAGTAAAAATAGTTTAATTTGTTGTAGTAAGTGACATATAAAGGTAACAGTTATGGATTTTCCTAAAAATGAATTAATTGATACGGTTTATATACTGGGCAAGGCGGGAAAAAATTGTCGTTTGGCAGTAAGGCTTTACGGAGCGAAATACCTTAATATACATATACCATCTAGAAAATCTTTTCAGTGCTTAATGGAACGGTTTGATGGTAGTGGTAACGTTGAGTATACGAAACGGAAAGTAGTAAACAAGAATGCTACCAATGAGGAAAAAGAAATGGAGATTTTACTTCATGTTGAAGATAATCCCCAGATCAACAGCCGTCAATTAGCTGACTTATCTGACACATCCCAATCTGCGGCTAATCGCACTACGATAAAATACAAGTATCATCCCTTTCATATGGAACTACACCAAGAACTTTTGTACCACCAAGAACTTTTGTACCACCAAGAACTTTTGTACCACCAAGAATGGAGCAATAGAGGCCGATCCAAATTTTTTATCCAAAATAATGTTTTCTGATGAAGCTACTTTTCGCAGTTATGGCGCAATTAACAGCCATAACATGCATTATTATTTATCCATTTTTGGTCCGGGAAGTTCAAAAATAAAACCATTGGTCAGCTTCTTGAAGAAGTCGGTAACTTTAAAAGGGAACAAATGTGGATTCAACAAGACGGAGCTCCTGCTCATTATCACAGGAAAGTTCGGGAATTTTTAAACGATCGTTACCCACAAAAATGGATCGGTAGGAATGGATTCATTCAGTGGCCCCTCGATCATGTGACTTAACACCTTTAAACTTATTTTTTGTGGGGCTACATTAAAGATCGTGTTTATGTGAATCCTCCTACAACACCAATAAATATAGAAAATAGAATACGGGATGCGTGCAGGACAATGACGCCCTTTATGCTAAGGAAAGTGAAGGAAAATATAGTAAAAGACTAAACATGTGAATTCAAGTAGACGGGTATATTTTTGAACATTTATTACGTCATAATAATTAATCATTAGATAAGTTAAACCAGATTAGAATTATTATTAACTAGTCGTTTATATTTTCACAATAGCGTATGTGGATTAAAAACAAGGGTAAAAATTGAAAAATTCAAAATAAATCGAAAACTATTAGAAATAGGTATATGACATACTTAATAAAAGTTGGAGGGTTTTGTAAAATCTATCAGAAAAAAAATAATAATATACAGGGTGTGAGATTTTTCAATTTAAAATAGTCGAAATGTATAAATTTATTTTGAATACCCTGTAGCATTTAACTCAAATTTCTTTACATATATCTTTTTTTTTTCATCTCTAGTATTTCAATGGCGCTACTTTTTTTAAAATTGAAATATTATAAAAACTACTAGGTTTAGGTATATAACATTATTAATAAAAAAAGTTATAAAATTTACGGAGAATTTAAAAATAAATTAGAAAATAGGATGTTCTATTTAAAAAAACATATGTTATATCTATCAGCCACACTTTTTTGAAGTACCCTGTATACTCAAAAAATAACTTTAAAACTGTGCACCTTAACGTTCCCGAGACAAATGAGATAATGAACTTTACTCTATCGTTGACTCACCCTGTACATACGCCTCTCTTTTCTTCTTTGCCAGCTCCTTAATTTCTGACGTGAACCGTGGTCTTTTATTTATTTTGTTGATGTTTACTCGTCTCTGACACACATACTAACTGAAGTAAATATAAATCAACCCAACTGCACTATTTAGGCGTCGTCGTGCTCAAATCGTTTTAAAGAAGTATGAAGCTTTCAATGTTAACGCGGTCCTTGCTGGAGAATTTTATCAAAATAAGGCTGATAATTTAACCGAAAAACTAAAATATACACATAATGTACTAATAGATGAGAAGTGAAAAATACAGAACGTAAAATATTCAATAATTAAAAAATATGTTGTGTTCTACAGTTGGAAAGATTAATTTTAAGATGGCTTTTATTTCTGAGGTTGAAAGAATTGATGACATCTTAAAGGATCTGGAACCTAACAGAAATATATACAGCATAATAAAAGTAGTATTCCACGATTCAATAAGTTACTAAAAAAAACATCACTAGACCAAAAACAACATACTTTCGCATCTCTTATTTGTTGCTATTTCAAAACCTTACAGCATCATGGTAGCAGACTTACTACACGAAGAGAAACTGTACGAGATGTTGTAGACATAATTAAGACTTCAATTCAATTCTCTAAATTGGACACATGTGGCAAACAGAACAGAATTCACTCAAGTAATTAATATTTTAATCAAAAAACTGAAACGAACTAAATTAGCTCATGAAAAAATGCATAGTCCTATATGTTTACGTGATACAGTACATAGGAGTGAAACAGCTACTCGCAAGGTTCAATGTAATGACGTGACCTCCGCCTTTGAATTTCGTGTCAGAACTGGTGTTATTTCTAATATTCTTGTTACTGATCTGAAGCCCTTTTTAACTGATCGTGCTGCACCTTCACTATAAACGCCGGTGTACCTCAAGGCTCCATACTGTCTCCTACTCTCTTTCTCATTTACATTAACGATCTGCTGGAGAAGACCAAGAATCCAATCTACAGCTTTGCAGATGACAGTACGCTTATCTCTTCATTCACTTTGAATGCTAGGACATCGGCTACTCAGGCAAATATCCGCAGACAGCAGGAAGTCATTCAACTTAACAAAGACCTGGAAGAAATTCTATCTTGGGGTGACAGTAACCAAGTGGAATTTAACGCTACAAAAACCCAGGCGGCAGTTTTTTCTAAAAAAGTTAACGCTGCTGAATCCGATATAGTTATGTCGGGGCACCCTATTCCTCTAGCATCGTCACTCAATTTGTTGGACGTTAATTTGGGAGCAAATATGTCCTGGCATCAACATGTTGCAGGCATAGCAAGGAGAGCTTCTCAAAAGTTGGGAATATTATTTCGAACCAGAAAGCTTTACACGCCACGACAACTGTTAATTCTTTACAAAGCTCAAATTCGACCAACTATGGAATACTGCTCCCTTGTTTGGGGCTCCTCTCCCAAACATTTGAGCATTTGTTGGATTCTATTCAGAGAAGAGCTGTTCGTCTGGTTGTAGACCCGGAACTGACCGACGGCCTTGATTCGCTGGAACATCGAAGAACGGTTGGCGACTTGAGCGTGTTCTATAAGTATTTTCATGGAAAGTGTTCGAAGGATGTGGCCCGCTTAATCCCTCTCAGAGCGGTGCATATTAGAAGTACACGTCGCGCTGATACTTGACATCCGTATGGGGTTCAGCTCGTTACTCCTCGTACAACGCTTTTCAAGCAGTCTTTTATATGGAGAACATTATCCCTTTTGAATAATTTGCCCCAGACTGTGTTTCCCACCAAGTACAATTTACAGCGATTCAAGAACAACGTGAATCGCTTTCTCTGCACACGTGTCGCTCCTGTAGCGCTTTAGGGACTTCCCTGCAGCACGTGTGCTAGACCCATAATATATATATATATATATATATATATATATATATATATATATATATATATATATATATATATATATATATATATATATTGTTTTTAAGTGTGTTCCAGTTTAAGTTAGTGCTATCTTCTGTGTCGATTTGGTTATTGGTAATGTGTGTTGTAAACGGTTCACCTATAATTGTTTTGTGCTTGATTCAGATAGTTATTCGTTGTACTTTTGCACATATTATGGGGGTTTCTTTTTCGCAAGCGTAGGCGATATTCGTAATTTACAGAGCAATGTAATGTGAGCCTATATTCACCAATGCCAGGCATCTTACATCTAGTAGTTAGGGTGTATGGCTCTGTTAGTACTTATACAGTCAATCACCGAGTGTGTTTTGCTATTTTTGCCTAAAAACATGTTGATTCTCATTTCATTAAAAGCAGGTAACTCAGTTAATATTTCTTCGCGGGAATTTAGGGTTTCTTCATTGAACTCTATTTAATTCCTTCCACCACTTCGTCGCCAACTCTCGCATTTAGAACGCCCAATAGAATCACTCCTTCGTTGTCTGGAATCTTGTATAGTTGGAGTTGCAATTGTTCATAGAACTCGATGGCATTTTGCTCTTGCTTACTGGTATCTGGGGCGTATACTGATAATAAACACATTGGTTTGTTGCTAAGGATAAGCTCTATTCTCAGTATGCGGTCCTTTAGATATTTTATGGATTCAATGTTGACTTACTTACACGTTCTGTTTTTGCACGGCCGATGTGTATCACAATATAATTTTAGTATCTTGATATGCCTCTGCGGTTCTTCTAGGTTTCGGCTATGGCACAGATATCGATATTGTGATTATTCAGTTATAGTTAGTTATCTTTGTAATTGTATATTTTGCCTCTTGAAATACTTGTCCATAGGGGCTGTATTACAAATCAATAAAATTGATGGTTAAGTAACCAAATAATTAAAGTTTGAGTGATTTCAAATAGTCTGACGTAATACTATTAATTGATTTTGTTAAATTAGAAATTCGTATCTTTCAGTACGGAACGACGCAGAATCGAAAATTAAGTTATAATTTAATATTTTAGATCACAATTCCACTATCTTAGATACTACACACGAAAATATTAATGCAAGAGTATGCCATGGAGATAAGAAGAATACTCTTTGTTGTGACTTTAATGTTTCACTGTCAACTAATCAAAACATGGCTAACAAATCTGGTAATTATTATACTTATCACATGGTAGCTTTCAACGGAATTAGGTCCTATTCAAAACTATATTATGGAGGTGTTGAAACATGTGGATTGATTGCTTGTCTAAATAGGTCTTTAGCTTCTTGTGGTACAAGGTAAGAACTATTATAAAATCTTTATGGTCTGATTCACTAAAGCTAAATTCGATATATAGAAAGCACCAGCATTCTCGTATTAATGTACTTGCGCGTATGTTATTAAAATATCTCTTAGTAAAGAGACTTGTGACAGAGTAACAATTCAGGCTTCAAACTAAAGTGTTAAGAAGATTCACTAATAGTTTCCAGAAGTACTGATAACTCAACATTCCATGATGAAATATATTTTAAAAAGAGAAATTATATTAAACACTTACAGTTTGTCAAGTAAAAACGTGTCCACGATAATTCATTTTTGGTAGATGCGATTCTAGTGATTCAACAAAAAATCGGTAGAGGGAACCTTTGTCTACAACGCATTTTAGTAAAAGTATCAGTTGATTTCGGACTTTCGTCACAATCACGTAAAATCCAAAATGAATCACTTGTTTGCGCGTTGGTTTGAGGTAGTCTTTCTTTGTTCCTATTAAAAGGGGTCCAAAATTACACATTTCTCGGCCGCTAAATACATTAAAAAGTCGGTGTCGTTTGTTATTTTAACGAGACGAAAAATGTCGACGACTTGCCAAAACGTGGCTCAATAGGCAGTCACTCCGAAAATCGAAAAAAAAAACGAATCGTGTCTTTGTTTTCACAGGACCCGAAATTGACGCTGTGTCAAGGAGCGGCAAAATTAAGAATATCGTGTTTGAATGTGTCCCATGAGACGATGTCAAATTTGATAACATCTTCGTGCTCACGATGTCAAATTTCGAATTTCGAAGCACGAAGATGCCAGGCGATTATTGATGCAGGAGACGATTAGACAATTTACTAAGATAATTGTGCCATTGTTAGCACAACAAAGACCACATTGATGGCAAAAAATGTTCTCGAAACACATTTTTTCAAGAATATGTGCGGCCACGTTCTTACTGGACAGACTGTAAGCTACTACAAGAATCTTACCATTACGACTTAGAATTATTGAGGTTCAAGTTCACACCTATTAAAAGCCTATTTCGATAATAAATGTGCAAGTATATTAAGATGGAAAATGTGGAATTTACTGCTTAACTAAATATCTTTTAGGTTTAAAAATTATTCAAGTATAAATTGGCCACTTACATTTAATTCGATTAATATAACAGGATATTTTACACCATCCGACCAACGAGTACAGTTTGCAACAACCTTACTTAGTTCAATTCGTCCTTTACCATTGAATACCATAACATGGCAAAAAGAAATTATTACCTCAACGGTTATTCGTAAACTCATTCTTAAAGAACGCCAGAATAGACTCCTTACATTTGGGATTTTTGGAAGAGATTTTGAGCGAGATTGGGATCCAATAAATAGAAACGACACATCTGAAAATATATCCAACAAAATCAGTGTTACGAGTACAACGTTAGTATTTTCTTACTTATTTCTATGGTATGGTAATGTACTTTACACTTTGTAAAATTTTTTAAAATATTCTAAAAATACAATTAGGTTTTTTTTCCAATAATTTATGATATTGCAATTTTTATATAACTTACTTCCTAATATACATAGTTAAATTTGTCATTTTTAGGCTCCATGTTTGTCCAATTAATTTTCAAAAAAAAAAAAAAAATATATTTCCTTTTTCATACTTCGCTACATAGTATTGTTCCATATTTAATGGTTTCGGCTGTGTATTGCAAGGGAACACGCTAACGGCA
>CM032448.1:61802075-61827694 GCA_019049505.1 Pachyrhynchus sulphureomaculatus
GTTTTTGGCTGGAAAAAACGGCTCTAGCTTCGTCCTCCGGTATTGGCGGCGTCTGCCTTTTGCAGATTACCTCTTATTTTATCAAGAACAAACTAAATTTATTGATTTTATATGGTTAAATGACAGTCCATTCATCGACTTTTTTAGGCTTTAAAACTAGGTCCGGCGACGTCTGCCCTTTGGGGCGCTCGGTTTTTTAAGTGTCGACAAATGTTATGGTACTTGATTCAAGTGGTTAAACGACAGTCCGTTTTGGGCCTTCCTGGGCACGGGGACCGCAAAATCAACGTTAAAGGCTTTTATTCGCCTCGCCCAATAGAATGAACAACTAGGCAGAAGGTTAGTCGACAGGGCAAAATTTCCCTCTTAGTCTATTATGTATACGTACACATTAGTTGTATGTTTTTAATGTTTGTTATTTTAATCCCAATTACTGCATTATTTGGTATTATTTTTACTTTCCTTGCCAAAGAAAAATATTGTATTCCTAAAAAATCACATTCCAAAACTTTCGCTTTTCTTCACATTTTAGGGTTCCTAGATCACGAAAAACATCGTTACTCATTTCCGTCTGTCTATTGACCTGCCGATCTATCGATCTGTTAGTTTGTCGGTCTGCCGGCACGATAATTCTCGAACGAAATGAGATAGTAATGTCAAACTTATATACATATATATGGGTATATGTATATGAAGTCCATAGTTTTGGGCGATATCGCTTTGATGAAGTTGGTGCTAGGGGGTCGATAAATTTTGTATCGTTTTAATAGTAATATGGTAGTTTTACCTGGCTTGTTTCTCAGATAATAAACAAATATTATGCATAAATATTTATAGCGACACATAAAACTGGTGAAAGCGGCGGGGGAGAAGATTAGAGGGGTGTTTCCTGTATAGGGCATTGTATGTTTTTTTAGAGGTTTTTAAAATCGAAGATTTCAAAAATCAGGTAATTTTTTTCATTATTTTTAATTTTAACCCAAGAAGGTTAATGCGGTGGGATAGGAGGCTAGAGGGATTGCTTCACATACACTACCGTCAGAAAGTATTTGCACACCTAGTTATTTCAGTCCCAAGACAACAAAAACTCAGATAATATATACATTTTTTAATGAATTATTATTTATTTTCACATTATTTACAGTCTAGAAAATCAGAAAAATATTCATGATTTTCCAGGATTTTTCTCATCTATGTGACCTCCCTTGTTTTTTAATTACCGCTTTACAGAGTTTTCGGCACTCTGTCCAGTAGTTTCTTTACAGTTTCTTCGGTTATTGTAACCTATTCTGCTTGTAAAAGTTCCCACAAGTGATTTTCTGATGTTGGATTGAGTGTTCGAACACACCTGTCCAAATGGTCTCACAGCAATCCGATGGGGTTCAAGTCGGGTGATTGTGGAGGCCAAGTCATCCACTTCCTCCTATTAGTCCAAAAGTTCTCTAATTTATTTAGCAGAATGTTTAGGGTTGTTGTCATGCTGAAAAATAAATTTCCCCTGAAAAATATCTCTTCCATTTGAGTTAGCAAAATTTCCTGAGACTGTTCTTTTCGCATGTCTCCTTCTATCTTAAATATTTACCGTTGCCAAAACAACTCCAAACCATTACTGAACCTCCACCATGTTTTACTGTAGACAACTGACAGGCTTCCAGCATCCTCTCTCCAGCTGACCGCCGCACGTAAACTCGTCGATTTGAACCGAAAATTTCGAATTTAGATTCATCGCTCCAAAGGACGGAATTCCATTGTTCTGATGTCCAATTTTCATGTTGTCAGGCCCATTTTGATCGTTTATGTTTATTCACTTGCCTAAGAAGTGGTTTCCTCATTGCAACTCTCCCGTGTAGTCCACCTTCTGCTAACCTGTTCTTTACGGTTGTCACGCTGATGGGGATGGGCCGCTCCAGGTTTAGTTGAGCCGTGATTTCTGGTGCGGTTAGGCGGTGATTACGTTTGCTGGACATTGTTGTAGCTCTGTCTTCAGCGGGAGTCGTTTTTCGAGGCCTTCCTGAACGTTTTTGGTTGGGAATTCCATGTCCCGCAGACATTTTTTTTACGATGTAGTCCGCCGTTCTCCTTGGCATCCGCATATCACTCGCGATTTATCGACTCGAGTGACCAATTTGATGTCTCGCAATTATCAGAGCCCGATTTTCAACGGAACCTTTTTTCGTTTTTGACATTTTCACAAAACAATTGAGCCTGTATCAGTAACAAAGTACTGTTTGTGAATGGTTAATTTCCAAAAGGACAGTGGTATTGTAGCATAGTTTTTATCATAAAATGCCACTAGAAATTTCCATAATCCCTAGAAACTTGAAATGAGTTCTTACTTCAACTGGAATTCTCAGAAATCACCTCAAAACGATTATCATGCAAAACTTGGAGATTTGTTCTAATTGGTTTTTAATTTGTGATATCACCAAAAAGGCTTATCTAAACAATTTCATGATGGACACTTGTTAAGAACAATTCAATTTACCTAATATAATAAAAGGATTTAATTAGGTATTACATTTTGACAGTTTCATTGAAATTTCTAGGTGGGCAAATACTTTCTGACGATAGTGTATATCGTATTATATGTCCTTTTCAGAGTTCTTAGACCCTACGAATATGAAAATTAAATTATTTTTTCATTATTTTTAATTCTTATAGAAGGGGCAGGTTTTTTATATGGGAGAATGGATAAATCTTAAACGTAGTCATTAATAATAAGACATAGAGGGGCTAAAGGGGTGGAAAAAGTAGATAGCAGAGTGACATCGTATTTGTCATGTTGTCTTTTTCGGGGTTTTCTACGGCAAAGAATCCCAAAAGAAGAAATTCTTCCATTATTTTCATTGATAACTTGGGAAGAAGCTGAGAGGGGTGAAGGTTTTTGTATCGTTTCAATTGTAATACGAGAATCTTTCCTGGTTCTTGATTGAGATATTGAATAATTATTATAAAATTCATTTTTTATAATAAATATATATCAGGTAAAAAGAATGAGGGAGGGGGCTAGAAGGGTGATTTCATATATATCGTAATATAAATATGTTTCAGTGTTCTCGTTTTTCCATATATAAATCTTTTTGATGTATCTTGGGTTTTGGTTCATCAAATGAAAATCTTTGAGTTCTTTTGAATTTTTTTTTATATTATTTTGACGTTTCGCCCCTGGTTTTGGGCATTTTCAAAAAACAGTTTTATTTTACTATATTTCGAAAATAAGTGACCGTGATTGATGTATTTCAGTCGATGGTTAGTGTTAAGACTCTTCAGTCTCTCTTCAGTCTTAACACTAACCATGGACTGAAAAATCACGGTCACTTATTTTCGAGATATGGCAAAATAAAACTGTTTTTTGAAAATGCCCAAAACCAGGGGCGAAATATATATATATATATATATATATATATATATATATATATATATATATATATATATATATATTATATATATATATATACATATATATATATATATATATATATATATATATATATATATATATATATATATATATATATATATATATATATATATATATATATATATATATATATATATATATATATATATATATATATATATATATATATATATATATATATATATATATATATATATATATATATATATATATATATATCATATATACAATCAGGTACTGCTTTAGATTCAAAGGGAAATTATGGCACTTTGCTGACTAGAAAAAATTCCATAAAGTCCATCTCAGATTTATGATCATGAATTATTTTAAATTCTTAAAACCTGAATTTATTCCTCGCGTCATCCTATACATTTTTCTATTTTTTCCTGTATGTATAAAAAACGAATAAACATATATGGCTCCTTATAAAAGTGTGTAAACTCCTAGGAAGGCGGAAAACTATAAAATATTATTTATTCGCACCTGTGATTTTATAGTTTAACTCAAAAATGATTGTTTAAAATTTTATTACATATATATATATATATATATATATATATATATATATATATATATATATATATATATATATATATATATATATATATATACGTATAAAAATCGGAAGTTTAACTACTGGGGAACGCCCTTATGAGGAGAAGAGATGAGCAATCAAAGATCTATAAGCCCTAGTAACTGCTTTTTTATTTTTGTTATCAAGCTTTCGCTGCCTAATTGGTAGCTTCTTTTGGATACTGAAATGCAAACAAGGTACAGAAAAATAAAGCTAAGACTCTCGTTATGATATGTGATTTATAAATTTATAACGTTTTATGAGAAATTACTCACAAAATTCAGCAGTTAATTCATCTTTGATGAATATGGTAAAATTTGCATTTCGTTGGTCAGGTAGCAAGTATAATCACAAACAACATGAGAAAAGGACACTTAGAGAATTACATAGGTATCAGAAAATAAAACATTGTCAATAACATTATTTAAAAAACAATTTTTAAGTTAGAAACAACTGTAAGAAACTCCATGATGTTGAAATGGTACTCCATTTTAAATTTTTTGACATCGTATTTAGTAACGTTCTAGTAATATTTGAATCCGAACCGGATATTGTTGGTAATCTAATCGTTAGCAGGTCGACAAAAAACACAAACATTAAAGTTAGAAATACAGTAAATTTTGGTGGATGCTACTATTGGAAAAGTTATTTATTATTTATTATATTTATTCTTTAATTCTTTAGTATATTTATTCTTTAATTTTATAACAAGGGACCCATAAAGTAATTTAAAGTATTTAAAATGAATACAATTTTTGGACAAGTTATTTATTATTTATCATATTTAATTTTTTAATTATATAACAAAAAGACACATAAAGTAATTAGAAACATTTAAAGAGTAGGAATAACAAAAAAGGGAAACGTCGATTTTACTGGAAACTAATTTTTTTCATAAAAATCGTTCTTTTGTATTGGTTTGGTGTGATTTTGTGTTAGCACATAGGTGTAAATAGAGCTCAATCCTTCTATGTCTTTTTTTGTGATTGAAATTATTTTTGGAAGGTTTTTATGTAACACATCTCCCAGAAACTTCTTCTGAAGTAATTAGTTTCAATATCCAGAATGACGCTGTTGTTATATTGTACTCTGTGGTCTGTATTATTTACGTATAAACTCAAGCTGGTTGCGTTAGGTTTATGTTTGCTGTCACTTTTGTGTAAAGCTAATCTCTTAGAGAGCTTTTGTGACGTTTGTCCGATGTAGACCAAACCACATTGATAAGGAATGCCATAAATTATATTGGATTTTTGTAAAGTATCGATTTTGTCTTTTAGTTTAGCATAAAAACAATTAATTTTTTTTAAATTATAGTTAGCAATCTTAATATTTGTTTTTATAAATAGGGAAGACAAGGACTGAGAGAGACCTTCAATGTATTGTAACTTTCCTACTTTAATGTCGTCATTGGAAGCGTTAGTGGGAACAGGTGGATTGATTTGAAGAGGGGATCTTCGAAAAATTTTTTACAAGAGTTTTTGGATAGTAATTGTCCAACAAAATGTTTTCTAACAGTTTTACATTTTTTTCTCTGAAAGAAGGGTGGCAAATCTTATCTATTCTATTTTTTAAACCTCTGGTGATGTTCAGTTTTTGTTTCATAGGGTGATACGAGTGGAATGGGATATATCTACCAGAAGTTGATTTTTTCCTATACCAGTCAAGTTTGACTGTATTATTTTCAGAGCATACAACCTTAGTATCCAAAAACGGAACAGCACAGTCACTTTCTTCTTCAACAGTAAACACTAATTTATGATTGAAAGAATTGTAAATATTAAGCGTAAAGCTGCTAGTAAATCGTTTACATACTGAAACAGCAGGGGAAATTCAAAATCCACCTGTGAAATGACACAATAAAGAAGTTTATTCATGACGATTTCGGCCAGAATTGGCGAAAGAGCACTTCCCATTGGGACGCCTACTTTTTGTCTGTAAAAGTGAGAAAAATGTATGTTCATATAAATAAGTAATGGTTAGTAGAAACTGTTTTTTAGGAATATTACATACCTCTTCTATTAATGTGAAATGTTCATTCAATATCGATATAATAAGATCTAAAGTAATGTTAGTAAAAAGTGAAACTACATCGAAAGAAGCAAGGACAAAACCTTCTGGTAAAACGAAACCGTTTACCTTCTCTGCAAATTCGAAGGTATTTTTAAATATGAATTTGTTGAAAGTAGAAAAAGCTGTTTCTGAGAACCTTCTACAGACGAATATCTGAGAGGTTCGGGCAAAATGTGGTTAAGAACATGCAAGCGTATGATAATATCGAGGATATCCTGGCCAGTAGTCTCATTCTTTTCAGCACCATCGTAGAAAATATCTAAAAAACTAATAGAGATTATCCAAACATATATGCAGTTTTCAGGGAAATATCAAATTATAAACTCATTCGACTTAGTAAACAAAATTAAAAATATTCATTTACCAAATAACACGACCCTAATTTCATTTGATGTCACTAATTTCTTCCCCAGTATCCCAGCTAAAGATACAATTACACTAGTAGAAAAACTGTTAAACAACAAATCAGTTAACTGTATCAAAAAACATGAAATATTAAACTTACTTACCGAATGTTTAGAACAAAATTACTTCGAATTTAATAACACTCTTTACACCAGCACGGAAGGCTTAATTATGAGAAACCTTTTATGCCCGTTACTCCCTGAAATATTTCTAGATTCGTTAGAAAGCCAAATTAATAAACATCCCTTTTTTAAACATTTTGTATATTGGCACCGATATGTTGATGATGTTTTAGCTTGTTTTACGGGTACAGAAAGGCAATTACACATTTTTCTTGAATTTATTAATAACCTCCATGCATATATAAATTTTACAATTGAACTAGAATCTAACAATTCAGAGAGGGAATAATAAACATCAATTTTCAGTATTCCATAAACCGTCTCATACCGACACAACCATAAACAATTCTCCCTGTCACCCAATTCAACACATAAATTGGCAGCCATTCACAGTATGATTCATAGGCTAGTATCTCTCCCCCTTAATAAAAAGAATTTTCAGATAGAACTTAACATCATCAAACAAATCGCACTTAATATTCGTTATTCATCAAATTTAGTCGATAAAATCCTACAAAAAAAGTTATATAAAAGAAACCATCGATACGATTTATCCTAAAAGCAAAGAAAATGCAAACAATTACAAAGTTATGTCATATATAGGTCACTCAACTTCAAAAATAGGTAAAATCCTCAACAATGTAGACATTAAAGTAGCTTACAAAACAAACAATTCTTTAAGTAGATTTATTAAAAATAGTAAAACTAAAACTAAAATCTTAAAAAATCAGGAGTTTATTAACTAAATTGCGGTGATTGTGACAAAACATATGTATGCCAGACTGGTAGATATTTTGGTAAAAGATTAGATGAACACTATAAATGTTTTATCAAAGGAAAAACCAAATCCAATTATGTAAAATCGAAAATGGTTACACCTTTAATAATAATTTCAAAATTCTACACAATGAGAACAAAAGCCACAGAATAAACCTAATTGAGTCTCTAGAGATAAACAAACTTAAAAATTCCAACTGTCTATTGAACGATCAGGTAGACCTTAATAATTTACCTTTGTTAAATATTTTCTATTAATATTTAATTAGTTAATGGTAAAAATAAATTTTCTTTCCTTGTTTCTACTTATATATTAACACCTTTACTTTTTAATGTTCAGTAATTCAGAAAGTAACGTCTGAAGAAGCTACTGTGATAGCGAAATATGTTACGGTGTATGACAAATATAGTGGAAAGTTTGTGTAAATAATTGTTTTCTAATTTTTTCACATTTTACATAATAATTGCCATAATTTTCTATCGAATCTAAAGCAGTAACTGGTTTTACGCTCATTTTACTGCAGGCACATGTGAGTTTTTTACCAAAAGTTGAAATGATATTAACTATATCAAAGAGAGACAGCGTCAAAATATCGAAAATTGGGGATCACCAACAGTTAACTTACTGATATTATATCGGCACCAACAAAGAAAGACAGTTCTCTTCTTTTGTTATAGCAAGAGCAATTGATTCAATTTACCAATAATTGAATGTCGACGTTTGATCAACATATAACGTCGTCAAAAATTGAAAATTGAAAATAAACCAATATATTATTAGTTATCTTGCATGAATCGCATAGACGCTAAGTTAATATTTTAGGCGTACTAGTGACATTTAAACAATTGTTATTTTTCGTAGTTTCGAAGTACATAGAGTCATTGTCCATTGACTTTCAATAGAACATTTTTCAAATTTATTTTTCGATGGACGAGTTTTTACTAGTGTAATATGAAGACCGTGAGAATTATTGTGACACAAGTATGAATGAGACTATGTAATTTCTTCATTTTCAAGTTACAAATTCACTTAGTTAGCACTAGATATTTATTCTGAAGGAAACGTTTACTCTGACATTACTTCAACCTGTGGCAGATCATCTGACTATTTTCTCTATCTTTTTAAACAACCAACAATCTAAATAGGCTCTATTCGAAGCATTCATTTTTCAATGTTGGGATTAATATTTTCTTATATTTCTTATACAACTTTTTAACTATAACTATTTATCTAACCTAATTCTACAAACAGTTTCAAACAAGAACATTATTCGATTTTCGTTTTAGAGGTGATTAGGCTTATAATAAGTTTAAAAGCCCCATACTTTTTCGATTATGTTTAAAACAAAATTATGATAGATATGTTATTTCATATGATCCAGATAGACACCAAAACAGTTTTTAAATTAATTACTATTACAAATTCCTTACTTTTATTATTGTTCATACGTACTTTAGTTTTTCATATTTCCTATCCAGCCTCGTCAAAATACCGATTTGTATTGATCCCATAGGAACGCAAAAAATTACGGATCTGATTATCGGCGTCAGCTGGCAGCAAAACATATTTTTATGCAATGGCAAGTTCTGACATAGGATTTAATTAAGGAGGTAATTAAGATTGAAATTATTGCAAACTTTGTACTATGACGTACAAATGACTTTTAGAAAAAGCATAAATATTATCCACCCAAAAAAGTATAGGATTAGCTAGGTGATTGTGAGAAAGAGAGGTGAACATATTATTTTAGAAATTTGACCTGACATTATTAATTTTATATAAATAACAGTTATTTCACGACTTTTTCCTAAGTAATTGCTAAAAAAAGGGCAGTGAGAAATTGAATTTGTGCAAATTTACATGCATTAATATGAGATCAAGAATTATGAAATCTTGGTTTTTGAAGTATATATCAAAATAAAATTAATGTTCGATGTCGTGTCTTCGGATTAGATTAGTATTTTTATGATCCTAAATTCTTATATACCAGCTTACAGTCAAACATTGACCAATAAACATAGATAATGGTAAATGAGATTAGCGAATCGTCTATATATATATATATATATATATATATATATATATATATATATATATATATATATATATATATACATATATATAAAGATGCCTCATGTAATTGTAAACGAAAGTTCGGAACTTACTCCAAATTAACATGATCTAATACTAAGAACCCTGATTTTCTAACTAAATAACCGGTCAAGTGCAAGTTGGACTTGCACAATTAGTGTTCCGTACGTTGATTGCTTTTAATATAAAAATTTTTTCTATGGTATGTAATGATCAATGACTTCACAATACACACCCCAAATAAGTTTTCAACAAAGTTTTTTTACTGAAAACTGATGACCTTGAAATTTCTGTTTTTTTTTATGTACCAGATAAATTATTAAAGTTAATGCACTCATGATAATTTTCGTTAAATCTACACCCTGTGCAGAATATTCCAGAATTTTTTCAAAATTTTTTGATTAGTACTTTTTGAGATAAGGACAGCGATTTTTTGCGCTTTTTTACTGGCTTTCATTTGATTCCCCCTCTCGATAACCAGGTATTTTTTTTCATTTCCGACTTCACCTCCCAAAACTAACCCGTTATGTCAAAATTGAACTTTCAGAACTACACGGCTCTGATAAGGCCACCAATTCCTATATTAGGGCCAAATTTCAACTTTCTATGTCAAATAGTTTCGAAGAAAATCGGGAGGGGTAGACAGACGGACAGACAGACAGACGGACACCGAAGTCATCTAATAAGTGTTCCGTACAGGAAACTAAAAAATCGTTGTGGTTTCTTTTTAGATAATAATATTATCATTATTCTGTTTTAAATATAATAAAAAAGTTTCTTGTAAAAACTTAATTAACACGAGGGCTGAAAAGTTTTTGGTCTGACACGTAGATGTCGCCCTTCTCAAAAAAATCCATTTGATTTTTAGGAAGTGTCACATTTCGACGATTAGTTTATAAGTTACAGTGGTTTTAATGATGCTATTTTTGATATTTTCTGTGGAAAAAATCGAATTTCGTGTGTTGATTAAACACTGTTTTTTGATGGGAAAAATACCACTCAAGCAAAGCAATGGCTTGATAAGTGTTACGTGGACTCTACCCCTGGAAAATCACTTATCATTTGCTGGTATGCTAAATTTAAATGCGGTCGTACAGACACAAATGATGCTGAACGCTCTGGGCGCCCAAATGAAGTGGTTATACCGGAAAACATAAAAAAAAACAAAATTGTTTTGGATGACCGTAAAATGAAATTGCGTGAGATAGCTGACACCCCAAAAATATCAAAAGAACGTGTTGGTCATATTTTGCTTTAACATTTGGGCATGAGAAAGCTCTGTTCGAAATGGGTACCGTGTTTGCTCACAGTGGACCAAAAACAACAACGTGTTGATGATTCTGAGCGCTGCACACTGTGTCGACTAGTACAAGTTAGCTGGACAAAATTATTTTTTCACTTATTTCAATTGTTTATGTATATTCTATGCATATTAAGTTATTTTAAGAAAAAAATTCATCGCGTTGGTTTTTTTTATGGGCGTGGCTAATTTTTTCCCCTAAATTAGTCAGCCACGCAGACATATTTAACGATAACTCGGGAACAACTTGTCAGATTTTTATAAATAAAACATTAAAAAATGCGTAACAAAATTTTATTAAAGTTGATTGAATATTATTTTATTCTATCTTTTATCGTTTTGGAGTTATTTAGAAATTAATGGAGAGAAAAAATTTTTTGTCGTGTAAAATTCATTATTTTTTTCGGTAAAAAAAGCGCAATAACAAAAGAAAAACAAAATATTATACATTTTTTCTGACAGCTGCGTATCTGGAAAATAAAATAAGGTATTAATCATGAAAATCGGTTAATAAATGTGGGTTTTATTCACAATTTACCGCAGGTACTCAATATCGATAAAATTTGTGTAATACAGCCACCCTTGCATATCGCGGTAGGATTGCATCAGCTTGGCAGATAGATAACGGAACTAAAGGGCAAAGGTATTTTGTATGGTTATTAGAATTAAAAATTATAATACAGTGTCTTTCATTTAGCTGCATTTCGCTTACCTGTATTTTTTGTCCAGCTGCACAAAACATTGTATAACAAAAACAAAATATTCTGCGTATGTGCACGAATTTTTCTACAAACTTGAATGTGCAACTAAATGAAAGACACTGTATTATTATTTTTAATAATAACCAGATGAAAAATCATTTATTGCATTTGTCAATTAAAAATAAAACAATTAATCCATATTACTTAGTTTTATTGACACAAAAAGGATAAACTCAAATAATACCTGCCTTTCAGGTAGGTAACTTGTGCATTATACATACATAAGTAGTTGGTATTTTAAAATGTTTTTGATTTTTTTAAGGTACATATTTCTTGCTGTTCGGTTCAAAAAAAAAATTGTTTTTGAAAATTCCAGTTAAAAATTGTTTTTGTTTAATTTTTAAAATAAATGTTATAAATGCTCTGTAATAAATTTAGCATAATGACACTGACTGTAATTATATGTAAAATAAAAATACTCATTTATTGATAAAGAAAAATTTACAAGTCAAGGTTTACATGCTTAGTACAAGCACTACATGACTAAAAATAGTAGCTGAACCTAATAATCATCATCAGAGTCTTCTGATGAGTCGTTTACTGTATAATCGTCATCATTTTGTGGCATTGTGCGACAATATGATGACGATTCCAATCTTGACTCTTCTATGCTAGGGCTTACAATTAACTTTAATACATCTGTACATATTTTTTCCGGCTTTTTTTTGGGAATCTCTCGAAGGCTATTGATCAAACGATCAGATGTTATAATTAACATGCACAGTAAGTCTCTATTCGTGGCAACACGCGAGCACTTGCGGGTGTTGTACTCCCTAAATCTGCGGCAATCTTTGTTCCTTGCTTCTTGAGCCTCTTCGGAAAGCTGCCCAATTGGAAGCAATGCCGCTTTGACGACTTCTGTGCTGTGAATTAATATTTTATGCACAGTAGCAGGCATACAGTACCACGAATAGAGACTAAGATAATGTTTTCTGGTTTCAAGACAAAATTTTTTTGAATTCAACTAAGTTTATCTCGAATCCAGAAGACAATGTTCTCAAAATAACATCAAACTTTTTTATAATTGTAACATCCAACCCTGTGATCTGAGCACTCATCTCAGCATTCTTAAAAAAGCGACGGGCTGTATTTCCATCATTTGAAGAACCAAATCCTGGCTTTGGTTTATCTACAATGAGTCCCATCTTGTTCTTAAATTTCAATTTGATTTCCTCGGAACGAATCTTGATATCTGCTTTGTCTTCGTTGCTTCTAGCCTGCCATTTCTTAATATTCAACTTGTAACTGATATGTAAAAGACATTCGAAGCAACGAATCCAAGCATGAAGTGTAGATAAACCAAAGCCAAAATGTTCTTGATTGCTGTTAAAGATCGCGGGGTCATCGTTCATCGTCTTGGGGGTGGCGCCACAGATGAAACACTTTTGGGATGAACTAGTTTCCGTTAAGTCGTTACACACCTTTCCGTCTGTCATTGTCAGCAAAAGTTCGTGTTTTACAGAGATTTGAGAATCACCAAAGTTGATAAGTGTTGGAAGAAGAGCATTAACTTCTTCCAACAATCTATTTATCTCCACTAATGTGAAGTCGTTCGTTTCTTTGGCAAATATAAATTTGATTGGACGACAATACAAAGTTGATGAAGGCCGAGGATTTTGCCAAATAATTTTGGACCCATCATATAACTTAAGGGGAACTAAAGAAAATGCGAAAAGAAATTCGTCCGTATATTCAGTGTTCTCAAATCTCTGTTTGTATGTGCTGTGCCCAGAATTTCCATCACATCCCCATTTACTAACAAGTGTAAACGATGAACTTGTTGGGAGCACACTGCTGATAACTTCATTCTGTGCTAATACTAGACGTTCCACTGTTTTATTTAATAAGGCTTGCAAATTTATTTCAGCACGAGTTTCTGTTATAGCAATGTGCTCCTCTGCAGGGTAACAGGCCTGTTTGGACTTTTTTAAACGAAAATATGACGGAAACACATTATGCCCCGCCTTCATGGACCACTTCCTAGTTTGTTTGTAAGAATGCGTTGTTGGCTTAGAATCTATATAGTAAGCTAAGGCTTCGTCACTACTTAATTGCCTAGGATTAACGGAACTGGTATTTTTAGACTTAATAATATTATCTGGCTTCTCACTAATGTCTCTAATCACATTGGCAATTTTCCTTTGCCCTGCTGAAGGCACAGCAATTTCGGCAGCAGTCACCAATTCACTGACACTTCGGGATTCTACGAGATCCACGACGCGACGTTTCTTCGTCTTAAACGACGGTTCCTCGAAATCTTTGCGAGGTCTTCCTGCAGGAGTCACATTCTCACTTGATGTTGAAGGTTGTGGCGCAAAAGAACTCGCAGTAAACTGTATGTCTGCTTCATCCAACCAATTCTTATTTTTAATTAAAAAACGCTCCTTCGACTTTCCTGAAGCGAACCATTTGGCACCACTTATTAGACAAGTCGGACATCTTCAACTTTATTTCTTTTTACCTGCTTTCAGTAATGTCACCAAAGTGAAATTTTGAAGAAAGAAAGTCATATACACGCGAGTATTTTTCATTCTTCGTGTGTTTCAACCACTCCTCAAAAAAGGCTAGCCTTGAAATAGAGTAAACGTGTTCTGGAAAAAAAGGAAAAAAAAACATGTTGTACTGAAGTGTGCTAAACAATATGTGTATTTTTACGAAGAATAAAGTTATTTCTGTGTAATATCTAAAAACTAGCCCGGATAGAGGTGAATGTCTGTATATTCTGAACTTTCAAAGTTTTTTTTTTTTTAAACACGCTAAAATATATAGGCTATTTAAAAAAAATACTAAAAATTCAAATTAATAGATTCTGATTAAAAAAATACATTAAAAAATAGTACTTACCCTCAGTATTAATATTCATCACAAAAAGTTTCACAATATTACAATATGTCACTAGGCGATGTGCACGAAAGTGTCGCTAAATTGCAACTGATTGATTGAAAGAGCTGCATTAAACTCATTACCTGACTTCTGACGCTTATGACTCGCCACTTGCAAATTTGATAAACAACCTTTTTCTCGGAATTCGGGGTTTGGTGGTGTTGTTTACGTTTTGCAAATAAGATTTCCTGGAAATCATAACATGAATTTTGTCCACCTAGCATGTTCTACGCGATACACTGTGCGCTGTTTGGACCTGTTTAAGCGCAATAAAAGGATTTTTTCATGCAATATGTGACAATTGATGAAACATGGATTCACCACTACACACCGGAATCAAATCGGCAGTTAGTTGAGTGGACAGCAGCAGGTAAAAGCCGCCCGAACCGACCAAAGACATTACAGTTAGCTGGGAAGGTTTTGACCTCTTTGGGATGCGCATGAAATAATTTTCATCGAATAAAGATGCCTTATGTAATTGTAAACGAAAGTTCGGAAGTTACTCCAAATTAACATGATCTAATACTAAGAACCCTGATTTTCTAACTAAAATAACCGGTCAAGTGCAAGTTGGACTTGCACAATTAGTGTTCCGTACGTTGATTGCTTTTAATATAAAATTTTTTTGCTGTGGTATGTAATGATCAATGACTTTACAAAACACACCCCAAATAAGTTTTCAACAAAGTTTTTTTTACTGAAAACTGATGACCTTGATTGATTTCTGTTTTTTTTTATGTACCAGATAAATTATTAAAGTTAATGCACTCATGATAATTTTCGTTAAATCTACACTCTGTGCGGAATATTCCAGAATTATTTCAAAAATTTTTGATTAGTACTTTTTGAGATAAGGACAGCGATTTTTCGAGCTTTTTTAAAAATGAAACAAAGAGAACTGTGCGCAAGTATTACATTATATATATTTTTGAACTCGTCTTTTTACTGGCTTTCATTTGATTCCCCCTCTCGATAACCAGGTATTTTTTTCATTTCCGACTTCACCTCCCAAAACTAACCCGTTATGTCAAAATTTAACTCTCAGAACTACACGGCTCTGATAAGGCCACCAATTCCTATACTAGGGCCAAATTTCAACTTTCTATGTCAAATAGGGAGGGCTAGACAGACGGACGGACAGACAGACGGACAGACAGACAGGCGGACACCGAAATCATCTAAAAAGTGTTCCGTACGGAAAACTAAAAATCGTTGTGGTTTCTTTTTAGATAATAGTATTATCATTATTCTGTTTTACATATAACAAAAAAGTTTCTTGTAAAAACTTAATTAACACGAGGGCTGAAAAGTTTTTGGTCTGACACGTAGATGTCGCCCTTCTCAAAAAAATCCATTTGATTTTTAGGAAGTGTCACATTTCGACGATTAGTTTATAAGTTACAGTGGTTTTAATGATGCTATTTTTGATATTTTCTATGGAAAAAATTGAATTTCGTGTGTTGATTAAACACTGTTTTTTTGGTGGGAAAAATACCACTCAAGCAAAGCAATGGCTTGATAAGTGTTACGTGGACTCTACCCCTGGAAAATCACTTATCATTTGCTGGTATGCTAAATTTAAATGCGTCGTACAGACACAAATGATACTGAACGCTCTGGGCGCCCAAATGAGGTGGTTACACCGGAAAAAATAAAAAAAAAAACACAAAATTGTTTTGGATGACCGTAAAATGAAATTGCGTGAGATAGCTGACACCCTAAAAATATCAAAAGAACGTGTTGGTCATATTTTGCATGAACATTTGGGCATGAGAAAGCTCTGTTCGAAATGGGTACCGTGTTTGCTCACAGTGGACCAAAAACAACAACGTGTTGATGATTCTGAGCGCTGCTTGGACCTGTTTAAGCGCAATAAAAAGGATTTTTTCATGCAATATGTGATCATGGATGAAACATGGATTCACCACTACACACCGGAATCAAATCGGCAGTTAGTTGAGTGGACAGCAGCAGGTAAAAGCCGCCCGAAGCGACCAAAGACATAACAGTTGGCTGGGAAGGTTTTGGCCTCTGTATTTTGGGATGCGCATGAAATAATTTTCATCGGCTATGCTGAAAAGGGAGAAACCATCAATAGCGAATATTCTATAAAGTTATTGGTGTGTTTGAAGGCAGAAATCGCAAAGAAACGGCTCCAGTGAACAAGAAAAAGTGCTCTTTTTAGCAAATCAATGGTTACGATGGCAAAATTGCATGAATTGAAGTTCAAATTGCTTGCTTATCCACTGTATTCTCAAGATTTAGCCCCCAGCGACTGTTCTCTATTCGCAGACCTCAAAAAAAATGCTCGCGGAAAGAGATTTGGCTCCATGAAGAGGTTATCACAAAAACTGACCCCTGAAGGCAAAGAAATGTATAGAAATTCTACAAAAGCGTTAGACTGATTGTATTGCTCTTGATGTTGATGTTGATGAATAAAGTCGAATTTTGAAAAAAAATGCGTTTTAAGTAGCTAGACCAAAAACTTTTCAACCTACGTATTATTTCTAAAAGTTTTTTTCTTTTCTTTTTGTTATTAGTGCTTAATTATTTGATTTATTCAAGGTCTAATTTTTATAGTTTAGTTTGATTATGTCTGTTGATGATAGAAGAAGATAATTGGTGTTTTTAACTTTCTTCCATGGTGTCCATGGTATAACTTTATTGTATGCTATTGTCAAGAACTTATATGAGAGAGGGGACACATCTAGACCTGTTGGAACACTGTTTCATATAAGCTGGTCTTTTAATTAAGATTTTCTCGATAAAGTTTGGTGTACTAAAACAATAGAAAGGATATTGAAAATTAGTATAATTTGCAAAGGAAGTTTATTTTAACGAGTTCATCTTCTTAAAAGAGGATTGAACGCATTCTTTTTCTTGTTTTTAACAAATGGTGTTATTAATTAAATTGCTTTTTCCTAGAATATCCGTCGTATAGAAAATTGACTAATTCATCGTTTCTCATCTGTTGGAATCAGAAGACGAGTTGATTTTTTAGCATCTGTGTTTTATTAATTCGAAATTAACAAATACATATTACGAATATTCAAAAAATTTATAAAGATTCAAAAAAGGAATGGTCTAAAGTTAATAATTCTGGGGAAATAAGAAATTTGTTAAATGGTACCGCTTTGTATCACTTTATCACTATTCCAATAAAAATTAATATTATTTTGTCAATACACGCTGAATAATCAAGTGTACTTTACTATAACGTTTGTAAAACACTTCGTCTCTTTAGCAGATATATCAAAAAGTTCGATATTAATAAACAAATGTATTCTATTTGCAAGTTATATATTTTTCTATTGTCTAGAAGTACAAAAGTTCGGCATTTTCAAAACTTTATGTTTCGAAGACAAGTTATTACAATTTTTATTAACTCAAAGAGACTTTTCCTCAGAATGACCTCCTCTAAAACATAACAAAAATTGATGCGATTTCATTGATGCTCAGTTTCCCATTTCTTTGTGGAAGTATCAAGATTGATTTACTAAGAATTAGTTAAATATCATTTTAAAAAAATCTTACTTTTTGAATAATACTAGGTCAGATATTAAACTAATTTAAAGGTTGAGGTCATATTACTTCATGATGTCTGTAATATCTATTTTATGAAAAATGAAATTTTAATAAAAAAAATTGTATTTTTTTGTACTATGAACTTTATTTTATTTCAAAATTTGAAGTGCCTTAGATATAATAATATAATAATAATAAACATGTTTGTTTGTCTATGTACTTACTTTCGGATTTCTAAATATTTTAAAACATAAATATAGCATCTCTATACTAAAATCGACATGACGTAACTAAATAATATACAGGGTATTGATAAAGTCTATCATTACGAAAATATCTACAGAATATTCCCGAACCATAAAATCAATCACACATTGTTACATTCATACATTCATATGGAGGAGCTCGTGAACTACTGAAAAATGAATACACAATGTTCCAAGAAAATAACATTTTCGTCAGACCCCAGAATTTGAAACATAGTATGTATGACATGTATATAAAATATCTTTTATTTTATTGATTAATTTTTTAGAATCCTGAGATTTTCCTATTTAACAATTTTTTGCTAGCACTTTTATTTTACGAAATAATGGACCGTTTCCACCTATGTAAAATCTATTATTATTATTATAAATAAACAATATTCTCTTTTTTTAAAATATCTTTCTCTGTAAATTATATTAATTCTGAATTCAATTCATTTTTTGCATTTACTGCATGTCAAAATAATTTTTCTTCATTGTTCATTTTCCCGCCTCAGTAGAGACTAATACTACAAAATGAAAGTATCTTTGGGGGTGTCATAACAATAATTTCAAAGTATTGTGATTTGATTACTTATTCCTTTTCACTTTTACTATCTGTAGAAACTCAACAATTAAATTTAAAGTAGAACATGATTTACAAATTGCTAATATATTTTTTGCCCCATCTAAAAATGTTAGTTGTACAATGCATATTACACTCAAAATATCCTATACTACAATATTTTAGTTTTGGCACTTTAAAAGTACTTAAAAATTATGTGATGTACATTCCTCATGAATTAGAAAGCGACGAAAAGAGAAAATCAAATGTCAGATGCTCAGATCCCATCAGGCATCGCCCAGTGTAATACCATCACATCGGCATAGGAAATGTGAGCTCCTAGGTTCTACGTTCAAGAAACAGAATAACATGATGAAACTCCCAGAATCAAGATATTTTGGAGCGTGGGGGCTGATTCGGAGGCATTACCATTCGGAGATAGAAATTAAAAAATAAATTTTTGCAATATACGAGGTTTAAACTCGAACATAAATTCAGTGCACCAACACTCAAATACACTTAATGTTTCTTTTCTGCGAAACTAAGCTCAGTTCATCGACTGGCATAATCAATTTTTTTCTTATCCTGGGTACGATTTCTATTCCCCGTTTAGACGTAACTTTAAAATGTGTCTTTTTGTCAAAAGCGATCTCTCTTACCAACAAGAATACGCTGTGAAATTCCGAAACCTAAAATTAACAACTCAACAATCTACAAGGCTCATAAGTGATACCAGTTTTAGAACACTTCTTGCTTCTCTTGCAGACATCATCAATTTTTTTTCAGATTAACTATCCAAATGCCGACATTACCCTCATGGGCGACTGTAGTGTTATAATTATTCAAACACCATCTACTAACGAGACCAGTTGTGGCTTTACTTACTTTATCGATGAGCCAACACGGATTTCTGACCGTAATGGAGAGTTCGCCACTCTGATTTTTAATTACTAACTGAGAGATTTACACTAGCCACCCGCCGTTAGGTTCTTTTGGTCATAAACTAATTTCAATACCTAATATTCTATAATATCAGTGACAAAGAGGCGCTTAAACTGCACTTACGAAATATTTTCTAACTATCTTTGGTTCGACTATTATTTTATATTTGATGATTTATCTAACTGGAGACTTCCGATGCTATTTTCGCCGACATAGAAGCTAACATTTCTTTTTCAAAGAGATTTCCTTCCAACAGAAAGCTGAGGCGATCCAAAGTGCACACAAAAAAGCCTATGGACCTGCCATAGTACTCAAAAAATGCGTAGCGAACTAACACCAACTTGTAGAAACTTTTCAATATATCCTAGAGAAAAAGAATATTTTCTTCCTGCTGGAAATGCGTTAGAAGTTCAGCTGATACCCTAAAAGGCGACAAGAACTTGCCAAACAACTACCGACCAGTCGCATTGCTTTTAGTAACATTGAAAGTTATCGAAAAGGCTATCACCATCATTTTTCAAAATATCTTGAAGGATTTAGTATTATTAGCCACCATCAATAAGGTTTTCATAGCAAAGAGCAACAGCAGATCCTCTGGCATATTCCCCACATATTTGGAACATGAAATTAAATATTTTGTGCACTTGACACAGGCATTCGACCATTGAAAGATTGTTGGCTGGGATACGCTTTTATGGTATGTTTGAAATATTTCGTTTATTGCCCTCATGTTTTCTAATTTCTTACTAGTGGCAGTTGCGGGATTTTCTCTGTTACTTTCAATATCAACGCTGGTATTCGCCAAGGCTCCATATTATCTTCTATCTTCTTCTTTAACGATCTACTAGAGAGGATCAGGAATCCAACCTACAGTTTTGCGGACAGGCGGGAAGTTTTTTTTATGGTCTAGCACTTGTGCTACAGGAAAGTCCTTAAAGCGCTCCAGGAGCAGCATGTGTGCGGAAAAAGCGATTCACGTTGTTCTTGAATCGCTGTAAATCGTACTCGGTGAGAAACACAGCCCTGGGTAAATTAAAGTTGTTCAACTTAACAAAAACTTGGAAGAAAATCTATTTAAAGTGTTAGTAACCAAGTAGAATTTGATACTACAGCACCCAGAAAGTAGTTTCTTTTTAAAAAGTTAACCTTGCAGAACCAGATAAAATTATGCTCTAACATTGTTATCCAACTTGCTGAGTTAACTTTGAAGCAAATATATCTTGCCGTAATATATTTGTTATGCATTTTATGTATAGCGATAAGAAGTTTCTTAAAAGCTGAAATTATTATTTCGTGCTACAAAGACTTATATTCCACAAGAAATTTAAATCCTGCGCGAAGCTCAAATTTGACCAACCGATAAGCTCTACGCCCAAACATACACTTGATTTATTAGATTCTATTCAAAAGAGAGCTATTTTTCTAATTGAAAAGAATTCCTTAGATCATCAAAGAACCGTTGGCAATTTGAGCTTCTTCTATAAGTACTTTCATGAAAGTGTTCAATATATGTAGCCCATTTAATTCCTCCCAGAATGGCTCATGCTAGGAATTAAGCTGCAGATTCAGCTTATCACCTCATACCACCCTTTTCAAGAATTTTTTATATAGTAGATTATTATTATATTATATATATTATACCCAGTACTGTTTCCCATCGAATACAATTTGCAGCGATTCGAGATTAACTTGAATCGCTTTTTTCGCAAATTTTTTGTGCATTCCACTGTAACCTTTTACAAAAAGTGAAAGGAACATTTATATTGCCTTTAAAAAGTTCTCTTAGGTTTAATATGCTCATCAAGCGAAAAATTCATTCGTGCCAGTAGCTATACATTTCTTCACTGTAAATTTCAATATTATTATATATTACTATTATCATTTATTACATATATAGAGGAAAGTCATGAAACATGTAATTCTGAATTATTGCTATTGTTTTTGGTTTTATTAATATTTAAAAAATATACTTCCTGATATTTTCACCATCAACAAAGGCGTTCTCCAAGATTCTAAATGTCTATATTAGAAAAAAATATAAAATATACATTTGATGACTCCGTGGATAATATGTTGGTCTCCTCTGTTATTAATTTTGGCTGTAACCGCCATATGACTAACAAAATGTACTTCTGACACTTTACAAGTTTTTAAAGAGCTTGGAAAAAACCATATTGCATATTATATTTGTTAACGTGTTTAAAAAATACTTTACAATTGCTAAACTGCAAGTGAGCACAAGAGCTCGTAATTTGCTTAATTAAAGATCTATAACTATTACTTTCGACGATTTTTGTGATATAGAAAAAGGTAGAAAACTTACAGAATCCTATTTGAGTCTAACTTAAATTGTCTAATTGCTTTTTTAGCTGTATAAGTTAGGGAAATACTTTGTATAGATATAGCTAACCCATGTAAAGTTCCACTTATTTCTCCTCGTACCGTTTTATCCACAGGTAGTTTCAGAGTCAGTGGTAATATAGCATGTATTTATTTTCAAACTTCAGCTATTAAAAAGCCACATAAATTATTATTTTTGCACATATACAACTTTTAAAGTAAAAACTTCTTTCTGCATACATCAGAAATAATGATTCTCATAATTTAATAAAGTATGATATACATTTTCTCAATTTTCTTTACATCAGATGTTATAGTTGAGATCAATCTTGCCGAGAACAATCATAAAGTATTAGGATTGTGTAATTTTAGTTGCCCAACTAAAAATTTAAAGAAAAAAAACACTTAAAATCTTATACTTGTTTTAAATAAACTCTAATGGCAGTGCGTTTATTTAAAAAAAAAGTCTAAAATTGCAGTCTTTTCCTGTAGGTTGACCTAACTTTTGTAGATCACGGTCAAATTTCAACTGAAATTCCATATATGTAAAACAATTTTGTACATTAATTTTCAGAATAAAAATGTGCTGAAGTAATAATGTAATGGTATTTGCTTCAGTTTAGGTTACGTGGTTTGATGAATAATTTGATATGTTTTTAATTAATTTAAAAATAAAGTGACCACCAAATTGGCACTAACAGTTTTATTACGCCCGCTTTGCCAATATATTATTATAATAATTTTAGTTTCACAAATTATTCTATTTGTTGATATGGTCCCTGGCAGATCAACGTATTTCCTCCAACGTTTCTTTAGGTTTCCAATCTCATCACCGAAGTGTATTTCTTCGAGAATATGAAATACTAGTTTACGCCCTGTGTACCTTTCGATTTAAACTTAAGCTTTCTCTAGCTAACAAATCTTTCAATTTGGGGAACAGAAGATAATTCAAGGAAGTTAAATGGGGTAATTAAGGTGGGTGTTAATGAATTTTAATCTTCAGCCTAGTCAGCTGTTTCGTAGTTGCGTTGTCATGACTATTCCATTTTTATGCAGCTTCTTAAAATAGTTTATCCACAAAACAACGTCAAACTCCTCTGTAATAAATTTCTCATTGCCAATCACAAAAATTTTTCACATTTCAAGAAATTGACACTATTACCTTACCGGTAAACGGTCTACTTTTCGCCCATCGGAGCTGTGGTTTATTGTTTGAATAGGTGAATCCAGCTTTCATTTACAGTCATGTTTTAATAAAAATGTAAACAACTTGCTTATTTATGGAACACGGAAGAATTTAAGAACTTGAAGCTTCTTCTCAAAAGGAAAAGGTTACATGATGAAATGGTTGAAGATTGTATTCAAAATTACTCTCGGGAAAAATTTAACCTCGGCTGGAAATAAGATTTGAAAATTTCTTATATTAAAAAAAAAAAGGAATGTTTGAATATTTGTTGTAATATGGTTACAGATCAAAACAACGTCAACTTTTTACTGGATGTACAGTAGTTTATTATACAGATACTGAGCTAGTAATTATAATATACTCGTAAATCATTAATTATTTTTACAAATAATGTGAGTTTTATAAAAAAATAGAGTATTATGTTACTTAAGATATGAGAGCGCTTGATCGTGATTGTCATGATAAACGTTGATAGTTGATACTACTCAGTATATATCACCACTACGCCAAACACTTTATTTTTGTACTCGACGCGCGTTTCGCTAACCATGTTAGCTTCATCAGGAGCGATGATTGAATCTCATTTCTAAATTTGTTGTAGTCTTGCCATATTTTTCAAAGAATACGAACAAATGTCTCTTATTTACACAATTATTTTAACTTTAAACTAAACGAATTGCTGCCTCTCTACATATTTTGATTTCAAAGATTGATTTTTTAAAATTAATATAGTAAAATAAGTAAAGCATCCTATGAATGAATAAAAAAAACATAGAAATATATTTAGCTTAATAAACTAAGTATTTTAAATATTTTAACTTAGAGATTTGTATAATTATTTAGTCATTACTTGAAAGCAATTAAAACGTATGGCGTGGCAACTACAATGCATTTCTTAAAGATATACATAATTTTGAATTCTAGTTAATGCTCTAAACACCCTTATATAGAATACTATAGATTCAAATTGAAAAGTTTCTAATATATTGAGATCTGACAAATATTAATTTAATAATAAATAAAAGTATAAAGTTTCCACAGAATAGGGCATATGTGAAAAGGTTTTTAACAGGTTTGTAATATGTAAGTCCAAATATAACTTTCAAAACTCAAATTGGACCATCAATTCCTATATTTGTAACAAATTTCAACTTTCTCTGTCAAATAGTTTCAGAAAAAATCGGGGGTGACAGACAACTAGACGGACACCGAAGTGATCCCATAAATTTTCCGTACGGATAGTAATTCTAAGGTACTAAAACAATATTTTCTAGTAGCTACTTTCCACGCAAGATAGTTGATTCGATATATTTTCGTTAATACGACCCTGAAAGTTGTCCAAGGTTTTTGATACCATAAATATATTTTTATCATAATTCTTAGTTATATACGTATTTATATCGTAAGCCGGCGTAAAACTCTGTGTGAGTCGCATGTTTTTATATTGCGAATGACCACTTTAAAAGATACAGTATTTATATATATATATATATATATATATATATATATATATATATATATATATATATACATATATATATATATATACATATATATATATATATATATATATATATATATATATATATATATACATATATATATATATATATATATATATATATATATATATATATACATATATATATATATATATATATATATATATATATATATATATATATATATATATATATATATACATATATATATATACAGTCCCTGGCCAAATTATTAGACGCACTGCAAGATTTCATGTAAAATATTAATTACCGAGTGATATTGTACCGTTTTATTATTTTAAATTGATTTGTTTTTTATTTTTATATTATCCAATCAATTACCTATTTATTTGACATAAATAAAACAGCATTAATTTAGAAAAGCATAAGTTTATTAAGTTTTAAAGAAAAGTGAAATTAATGTTAGTAAAAGTCAATATTTAGTTGAGCCACCTTTAGCCGCTATCAAAGCTTTAATTCTGCGCGGCATGCTATCAATGTAAGATTGTACTGTCTCCTGCATTTGAGGATGATGATTCCACACATGACTAATCTTTTCTAGGAGCTGGGTTTTGTTGGTAATCACATCTTTAGCCACTTCTCTTTTTCATCAGCTCCCAAACATTTTCAATGGGGTTCATATCAGGGCCAATCCAACAGAGGGATATTTTTTTCTGCCAAAAAAGCTTTAACAGACCGAGCAGTGTGGCAGGGAGCTCCATCTTGCATGAAAGTGAATGGTTCCCCATTTGGAAACCATTCTCTGAGCTGCGGAATCAACCGATTTTGTAATACTTCTTTGTACTGATCTTGCCTCATTATTCCTTTGACGACGTACAGACGTCCAGTGCCCTTGCCGCTGATGACTGACCAAATCATCACTTTGGTGGATGTTTAACCGTCGGACGA
>CM032448.1:61827794-61860193 GCA_019049505.1 Pachyrhynchus sulphureomaculatus
GGAGAAGAAAAGTTCATCAGCTTAGAGACGGATATTTTCAACTGAGTATGGATTTTTGCCCAATGGTTTCTAGATAATTGTATCCATGTTCCGAATTTTTCATTAAATTGCATTTGGACAGACGAAGCTTATGTAAGCAATGCAGGTATTTTTAACCGTTACAATTCTTATACGTGGGCACAAGAAAATCCTCATTTAGTTGTGAGCAAAGAAATCAAGGCAGATTTGGATTTAATGTGTGGGCAGGAATTTTTAGAGGCAAGGTTATAGGTCTACATATTTACGAAGGAACACTCACCTCTCAGAGATATTTAGAAATTTTAAGGCAGCAAATAGAACCTCTTGTTGATGAACTTGCCGTTAATGGACTTTAGAAACATATTTTTTTCAACACGACGGGGCACCCTCTCATAACACTACAGTTATCAGTAATTTTTTTATCGGCCAATTTCGACAATAACTGGATAGCCAACCAAGGTCCAAAATAACGGTTGGCCGTGGACAAGATCACCGGATTTAACACTTATGGACTTCTATCTCTGGGGAAGATTGAAAGACCTAATTTTTAAATTGCCGACAAACACCAGGCAAGAGTTGGAAGTCGCAGTGATACAAAGTTTTGCAGCTCTCACCCCCTCTTGAAGTAATCAACTTGGTAAGAAGTGTCCAGAAAAGGTGCCGCCTGTGAGTAAATGAAACTGGTCGACATTTCGAACATCTCTTATAGAGAACTGTTTTGTTTTATTTGCTCTACTCTGATTAAATTGTTTATTGTTGTTTTGTTTTATTTTCTACATAGTTTAAAGTACTATAGTATTTAGTAAATTTCATTGCAGTTATGACTCTTAGAGTTACTTCTGGGATTTTTTTTTTACGATTTGACTGCTATCGGTAAACAATTGATATTGCCGCTCTGTCCAAAACCTACTTCACAAATGTGCATTTAAAACTCGCGTAAAAACTGAAAACCTTTATATTTTGAAGTAGATTTAAGCAAAATATAAAGCATGCTATATTTTTAAAATGGTAATTTAAAGCTCTATTCGGGTAAGCAAAAATATACAGGGTAAACCCATTTAAAAAAATTTTTTTGTGCGCTAATAAACTATTAAAAATATTAGTTGTAAAAAAATGTAAGTTACACTGTTAAAAGTGCTTTAAGAATGTTTTTACAGAATTAAAAAATTTTCAATAGGAAAAGAATTAAAAACATTTTTCCAAAATGCAGATTTTTGAAAAACACCCTGTATATCTGAAACGGTACTAGATATCGATACGCGGTTTTCACCATTGAGTTTATCATAACTCAGACACCCACATCAGTTTTTCGTCGTCTATCTCCTTTAGATAAAAGGGTTTACCTTTAAAAGTGTCCAATTTGGACCATCCTGTATATAAGGTGTTAATGAGGTCGGGGGAGTTAGAGGGTTGCTTTGAATATATTATGTCTGTTTCAGGTTCCTTGAATCGGGGATTCTGAAAGTTGTGTTATTTTTTCCAATTTTAATATAAATAAATGTAGAGGGAAATGTCGTGTTTTAGTTGTATAGCTCTGAAACTCTTTCTCTATTCAGCTTATAAATAAAATACTTCTTATTTAAAATATTCACTTGTAGTACTTGGATTAAGTTATACTTTAGTGTAAAGCAAGTCAAGCTCAGTACTTATTAGTGTTCCGTACGGAACACTTATAAGATCACTTCTGTGTCTGCCCGTCTGTCTGTCCGTCTGTCACACCCGATTTTCTCCGAAACTATTTGTCATAGAAAGTTGAAATTTAGTAATAATATAGGAATTTCTGGCCTCATCAGAGCCATATAGTTTTGAAAGTTTTAAATTTTGACTTAAGGGGTTAGTTTTGGGGGTGAAATCGGAATGAAAAAAAAATTTTTTACTAGGTAATCGAGTGTGGTGTCAAATGAAAGTTTGTGAAAAACACGAGTAAAATATATATATATATATAATATATATATATATAATATATATATATATATATATGTAATATATAGATATATATATATATATATATATAATGTAATACTTGCGCGCACTTTTCTTTGTAATATTTTTAAAAAAATCGCGAAAAATCGCTGTCTACCCGCCTTATCTCGAAAAGTACTTGTCAAAAAATTTTGAAAAAATTCTGGAATATTCTCCACGGGGTGTAGATTGAACGAAAATTATCACGAGTGCATTACCTGTAATAATTTATCTGGTAATATAAAAAAAAACCAGAAATTTCAAGGTCATCAATTTTCAGCAAAGATTGGAAATAAACTTTGTTGAAAACTCATTTGGGGTGTGTTTTGTGAAGTCACTGATCATTTTTATACTTCCGTTATAACATTTTTTATTTTAAAAGCAATCAACGTACACTAATTGCACTTGACCGGTTATTTTTTGAACTGTGTGTTTGTAATTAGTGCAATAAAAAAAGGTCAAATAATGATAATATAGGCATAGTTTAAATACAGCAATATTGTGATTTTATCATCTCTGGGGTATCACCTTGAGTTTTGAACCTCGAAAAACTTGTGCTCTTTTGTTTAGAGACAATTTAAGTTTTCAAAATACGTTTTTGATCTTAAAATGTGAACAACTCCAGTTATATAAGTCAGATCAAGACAAAGAAAACAACCTCTTCGTAGTAAAATTTTCAATAAATCCTCGTTGACTTTAAGTCGCTCAAGTGCGTACATAACCTACGAAAATTAAAAAAATAGGCAAAAAACTATTTTTTTTTCATTTTATTGTATAGGTCGACTAAGTGAACCGATCGGCTTGAAACTTTCAGAGAATATTCCTTTTATGATAGCAAAACTACCCTGAAATTTTGGTACAAAAATATTAAACCGAGTCATTTTAACCATTTTTTTTAAATTTGTTAATTAATAAAATAACAACAAATGCGTTTTTTCGGTCATTTTCACGTTAACGAAAATGTTTTTTTTTTTTAAAGGTCTCGCGATTCTCTACCAGATGTGTTATTACCAGCGAAATAGCCCCTCTTGTTTCTCTTAATCTTTAACATTTTAATATACATTTTTTGCACATCATGCTCCAGAAACAATTGCCGACATTACGTAGCACATAATCTATAAAAAATGAATATAAACATGCGATAGTAGTTTTAAAAGGCACTCAAATTTTGCTTACTCTTTTAAATATTTTAAATTTTTAAGTACATACTTAATTTCATTTGCATTTAATATTAGCTACGTGATAACTTTTATCAATTGAGAGAAATAAGTATCAAACTCTTACGTCATTTAGATAGATGAAAAGGTAACCGGAGATTAACAGAGAAACTGCTAAATTATGTCAAATATCTTTTGTTTATAATAGATTCTTAGCCAGACTTGGCTCTCATAATAGTTTTTTTTATGACTTTCGAGTTTCCTCAGGTAGAATTTAATATTACAAAAATTTTCTAAAAAAAAGTTAATGTTTTAGAAGTCCGCATAATTATTAATAATATTCTATTCCACTTACTTCGTCATTCTACTTACTGAGAGCGTCTCTAGTATGTCTTAATACGATTATGTTACAGAGATAATAAAAAAAAAACTGCTCAGAAGCTGGAAGAGCTAGAAAAGTGTATACAGTACAACAGCTTTTAATGCCATATTTAACCGCCTTTTGAATACCGCTCCTGTCTTTGGGGTTGTATCCCTGTCATTGCTAGATTCTGTATAAAAGAGAGCTTTGAAGACATGGAGACAATATAATGAAGGCGAAAGAGATACTAATTTTTATATTTTTTATAATAGAAATAATAACTAGCTATCCTTCTTAATAAAGATAATGTGTACCACTGAGAATCACAGAAGAATTATCACCTTTATCTCTCTTAGATATAGGTCTAACAAGTTAAGTTCAAAATATTACTGTATAGCTTCTTTAAGAAGTCTTGTACGAGTATAGAATTAAATTGATTTCCCGAGACTGTGTTTTTCAAATAGTACAATATGCGGCGATTAGTCAAGTCAAAAACCATTTTGAGGTAAAATTGTCGGATACTGCAACTTTTAAAAAAAAAAAAAAATACTCGTCTCGACGAGTACAGTAACAAAAAAATATTGCGACCGCTGAAAAATTGAGGCAACACCCTCAGAAATAGGAGAATTGGCCCGTTTTTCGGTTTTTTTTTAGCGTATTTTTACAATTTTTTTCTCATAAATTTATGAAACATAAACTAAAAATTCTGACAGATTTTGATTTAAGATAAAAAAACGAAAAATTTAGGGGCTATGGATGTCATTTGAACCTTCTGGTCGGCAGAAATTCGCCGTTTTTGTCGTTTTTTTTTTCCTTTTGTCATTTTTTATGAATAAATAAGTATACTTGCAAACTGTAAGCTAATTTTTTTAGTTTACTCTGGAAATATGTTCTACGGACATTACTTTAATTAATCCAAACATAATTTTAGCCATTTTTTACATATTAGATATATTTTTCACTCCTTATAATATTGATAAAATTTACCGATTCACGTTTTTTTCTTCTGACGAATTTTTTAAACTTTTTTTTCTCATTATACCTTATCTAAAATATCAAAAAATGTTCTTTAGTCCCCAAACTTTTATTTGAGGTACTTAAAAACTTATTTGAACAATTTAGACCAGAGAAATTGGCCATTTTAGTCTTTTTAATTTGTTTAATGCAAAGTTACGATTTTTTAAAATTATTTTATTATTATTATAATATTTTCAGCAACCAAAGTTATTTTTAATTATTATACACTGATTAAGATAGATGTTGAGTGGCTGAGAAAGTCATTTGATCCATTTAGGCTAAAAAAACTGGCCATTTCACTTTCAATTTTATGCTTTCTTTGTTTCAAATTTACAGTTACTTTTAAAAAATTATTTTTTCTTAAATTCATCATTTTTATTACCGATATATTAAGAACCTCGTTTTATGTTTTATCTCCTAGGTTTTATTTAAAGAAAATTAATTTTATTTGCCTTCATAATGTTTTGAAAAAGTAGAATATTTCTATTAAATAAAAAATACATTGCTACGACAATTTAATTATATTTTATTTTTTTATTTAACTAATTAAACTTGTATTATTAAAATTTTTATGTCTTCATATAAATCTATGAATAAAAAAGTAATCTTTTCAACATCATTATTGGTTAATTTATTTTTTATTTGTATAAAAATCGTATTAAATAATATTACATAAAAATATGACGTACAAATATAAAATTTGTACTGGCCAGTTTTTTCAGCCTAAATGGACCAAATGACTTTCTCATCCACTCAACATGTACAGTAATATGTATATAATAATATTTTATGTAAGGTAGTATATACTGAAAAATGTTTTTTAAAAAATTCGTTAGAAGAAAAAACCGTGAATCGGTAAAATTTATCAGTATTATGAGGAGGGAAAACTGTATCTAATATGTAAAAAAGTGCTAAAATTATATTTGGATCAATTAAAGTACTGTCCACGGATTTCCAGAGTTAACTAAACAAAATCAGCTTGCAGTTTGCAAGTATTTAATCACAAAAATGACAAAAGAAAAAACGACAAAACGGACAATTTCTCTCAACCAGAAGGTTCAAGTGACACCTTAAATTTTTCGTTTTTTTAGCTAGAATCAAAATAGAATAGTTTATCTTCCATAAATTCATGATAAAATTGCAAAAATATGCTAAAACGCTCAAAAACGGGTAAATTTTCTCATTTTTAAGGGTGTTGCCCCAGATTTTCAGTGGTAGCAATACTTTTTTCTTAATGTACTCATCGAGACAAGTATTTAACAAACAGTAGCAGTATCTGACCTTTTCTTTTTTTGGCCTGCTTTGGTCATATTCTGACTGGATAAGATGTAAGATCAATCTAAATAAGTATTGTGCATATGCACCGATCCAAAATGTGCATTAAAAACTTGGATCCATTGAAGATATAGAAACTTTAATAGCACGGTTTTAAAATAAAGCTGGTTAGCAAAGCAAAGATTAACTAACTAGTTCAGGTTAGTTCAAAAACATATAGTTCTGATGGAATACCTGCCATAGTACCCAAAAAATGCGTTAGAGGACTAACACCAGTTTTCTATAGACTTTTCAACTCATCCTACATAAAGTTCAGCAGATACCCAAAAAAGGCAAGAAGACCTTGCCAAAAAACTACCAACTAGTCGCAGTGCTTTCAATAAAATCGAAAGTTATAAAGAAGGGTATCAATCAGCATCTTTTTAAATAACTTGGAGGATTGAATATTATTAGAGAAAATCAGCGACCTTTCGTAAGCAAAAATAAACAGGAGATCTTCTAACTTATGTAGTACATGTTTCAAAACAACGTAATGGAATATTTTGGAGAATCTTGAGGCATCCGACCGTGTTTGTCACGATGAATTGTGGGCTACGCCCTAATGATATGTTTGAAAAGTTTTGCTTATGGATCTCATGTTTCCTCAGAGAGCGTGTTTTACAAGTAGTGGCCGACGGATTTCTTTCTAACACCCTAACTATCAATGCAGATGTGCCCCATGTCTCCATACTGTCTACTACTTTCTTTTTCATTTATATTAACAATCTGCTGAGAAAGTTCAGAAATCCGGTCTAAGGCTTTGGAGATGACAGTACGCTTATTTCTTCATTCACTTTGAACGCTTGAACATCGGTAATTCATGCAAATATCCGTAGCCAACAGGAAGTCGTTTAAATTGGAAAAAATTCTATTTTGGAGTGACTATAACCAAGTAGAATTTAACGCTACAAAAAGCCAGGCGGCAGTTTTGTCTAAAAAAGTTAACGTTGCTAAACCCAACAAAGTTAAGTCGGAGCACTCCATTTCTCTAGCATCGTCACTCAATTTGCTGGGAGTTAATTTGGGAGAAAATATGTCTTGGCATGAACATGTTGCAAGCATAGCAAAGAGGATATCTCAAGAGCAAGAACATTATCTCTATTTAGAAATTTTACATTTCACAACAACCGTTAACTCTGTACAAAGCTCAAATTTGCCCAATGATGGAATAATACTTTCATGTTTGGGGCTCTGCTCCTAATCATGTACTGCATTTGTTGGATTCTATTCAGAACAGAGCCGTTCGCCTGATTAGCTATTCGAACTGACCAGCAACCTTGAAGAACGGTTGGCGACTTAAGTCTATTCTACAAATATTTTTATGACAGATGTTCGATGGATGTAGCTCGCTTGATTCCTCCCAAAGCGGTGTGTGCTAGAAGTAAGCGTCGCGCTAATACTCCACATGTCACTTCTCCTACAAATCATTTATATCGAGAATCTCATCCTTTGGAATGATTTGCCCAGAACTGTATTTCCCATTGAATACAATCTACAGCAATTCAAGACCAACGTGAATTGCTTTTTCCGCACACGTGTCGCTCCTGTAGCACTTTGGGGATCTCCTTGCAACAGCCCACTACACAGGTACATATATATATATATATATATATATATATATATATATATATATATATATATATATATATATATATATATATATCTAGATAGATATATATATATATATATATATATATATATATAGAGAGAGAGAGAGAGAGAGAGAGAGAGATACATACATATGGGTGGCGGCCCGTGGCTCCGTAGCGTAGTACCTTGCTTATGGTGCGAAGGTCGGGGTTCAATCCCGCAGGTCGGTATACTTATTTAATAATTTATTTAAGTATATTTGGCCTGGCCACGTATATAGGAAGTAGTTGTTCGCAGAAATGCAATAACGTCCGTGGCAGAACTACCGCGTTGTCTAAAAGATGCTGTGAAATACAAAAATATATGTTTCAGCACTTGGACAACATTGACGGGGGTTATTGTATTACGACATCCTCGCCGATATCCTTAGGATATGAAAAAGAGTAAAATCCTACTCGGTCGGAGAGGTGAACGATAATATATATATATAATATATATATATATATATATATATATATATATATATATATATATATATATATATATATATATATATAACAATTTTATTGATAAAAACCAAAAATCAATATTTTGTATTATCCCCTAGCCCTTATTACTAGTTCCAGCCGGTTTTTCATGGAGCAGGTGAGCTTTTTCACCACTGTCTGTGAGATTTTTCCCCACTTTTCTGCCATCGCAACCTTTAAGTACCTCAGCGAGGCAGGAGCTGGATTTTTGGCTCGAACTCTTCTTTTGAGCTCATCTTACATGTGCTCGATTGGATTCAGGTTAGGATTCCGCGCAGGCCAGTCTAATGTGGGTTTTCCGCCGCACCTATGCAGCTACATGTGGCCTCGCACTGTCGTGTATTAGCACGAAGCTAGCGCCAACAAACCCAGCGTAAGGAACGAAGTATTCCTGCCGGATCTCCTCGATGTACCGGTGAGCAGTTTATCTACCGCTACGAGTCTCATCAGTCACAAAAACCAAATCGGTTTTCACATTCAGCGAGATGCCTCCCCACACCATGACAGTACCTCCTCCGTAGGCGACCGTTTCAGTAATGTAACAGTGCGCATAGCGCTTCCAGGCATCCTACAGACTCGTCTTCTGCCATCATTGCCATGTAAGCACATTTGGGATTTGTTGAAGAATAAACGTAGCGCCATTGCTCTAAGGTCCAGCCGACATGTTCTCGGGCAAATCTGACTCGACTGACTATCGATGAGCTGCTGGCAATTTGGGTCTGTTAGCTGGTCTCTTCGAGGTTAGGTTAGTTTCTTTAAGTCTTCTTCTGACTGTCCAATGACTGAGAGCCCAACCACAAACTTGTCGGAGTTCCTGCTGGACCTTAAGGCAGGTCAAGTGACGATTTCTTAGAGTTGTGTTGACAATGAAGCGGTAGTCTCTCTCGCTTCTTCCTGATCCTGATCTCCGTGTAAAGACACCAGTCTCTTGGTAACGTCACGTCTATAGACTCTGGAGACAGCTGACTGGCTCAGGTGCAGTTGCGCAGCCCTTCTTGCAATAGGGCAATGACTTGTGCCGTTTCTTCCGGGGTGGTATCCATTTTCCGATGACGTAATTAGTGAGCAGGTATAGCAGAGATATGGACGGTTCCAGTTCCGATAAAGTAAAACTTTCTGGAAATCCGAATGTTTTTTGGTATGATAGGAAAATGCAATGTTGCCATGTGTTTTTATAGGGATAAATAGCGCGCAACGCGTACGTTGCTGGGCTAGCAAAAACGGTTCTATTGAGTAAAACCGTTTTAATCAGTAAAACTTTTTGGAAATCCAAATGTTTTTGGTATTATTGGAATGAGAAAAAAATCAGCATTCTAATGATAACAAAAATAATACCACTATTTGAAAATTAAATTCAAAGATTGGTGTTATAAAAGAAGCAAAATCGTTTGAGTCGATTTTTTTTGCTCACCAGTATATATATATATATATATATATATATATATATATATATATATATATATATATATATATATATATATATATATTTGGTACGTATTAAGGCATGTTAAATAATTACATGTATTCATAATATGTTACATCATTTTCCCATTATGCTCGTGTCTGCGCTAACTTTAAAGTAGAAGAAAAAACAAGGAAAATTATTGCCTTATGTAGAATATTGTCTGATTATAATACTACTTGAAGTGATATTCACCATATTGATTTCAAAAAAAAACATTAACTAACATGATAAGATTAACTTAAAAAGGTAGATAAGACGTTACTTATTAAGTAAAGGCAGGGATTCTTTTGTAGTTGATTAAATGTTAATCTGTACCGTGAAAACGAATTGTTGCTAGGTACATTTGTGGAGTTTTTTTAATATCTCGGTAAGTTATTATTAAAGATTTGCACGGTTTGGCAAAGTACCAAAAAAAAAAAAAAATTTAAATCTTTTTTCCTTCATAAATATTTAATGCAGATTTACACTAAAGTTGTACTTTATGATGAATTTAATTAAATGCATTCACATGAACGTGTCATTGCTACGAAAACGCTCGATAATACCCGAGATCCGAAGGTGGCCCCGCTATCCGATTTAGAATAGGAATGGTGAATATGTGTAGTAATGTGAAAATTCCTTGATTTTCTGTCTTTATCCTAAAGAGGTGCCTGCAAAATCTTAGATGATATTATAGGTCTGGCATTTAAACTTCGACAATTTTTGATATTTGTTCTTAGTATTTTTTTAGTGGTCAATTTACTATTAGCCTTTATGTGAACTTTACGGATAATTTTTAACATTTGGCAAAACGTAATGTTTATTATGTAATTAAAAGGATGGTTTATAATGCTTTCAAGGTTCTCTTTAAAATTATAGTTATTATTATAACAATTATCCTTATTTTTATAAATTTTTATGCTGTTGTGCGGGATGCCAAACAGAAAATCTGATCGTTTTTAGGGCATTTTTTAAAGTTAATTGAGCAAAGATGAAGAAAAATATGAAAATTTTCTGAAGGTAGTTTGAAAGTCGACAAACCACTTAAGTGGGCGAACGTTATTTTCATTTGAAAAAAATACATTGTAAATATGGGTCACCAAAATCCTACAGCAAAACGCAGTTTGATAGTTCATTAACACTTTTTTCCAATAAAGATAACTTTTGCATGCTCTCGTATCAATGTAGAATCTAAACTATAAAACATCATTTAATTTAATTAATAAATACCATCAGGATTTACTTCGAGATGACTATGCTGTTGAATATATAATTTTACTGTTTAAAACCGACTAAAAATTGATTTAAAAAATCTCGAAAGATATAATAATATAATATAGATAACTCGATTTCCTATAGTTGAGTCACAAATTCGAAAGATTTCTAGGACTTATTTGAATTGAAGTTTTTGTTCCTCATAAATAGGATATAAAAGCTTTTGTTAAATGAATACTACTACTCATTCTAATCTCTGTTTAAATCAAGTAGTCAGTCAATTGGCGTCGAGCAGTTTTGGCAACCAAGACTAGAACTTTAATTTTTGTTATTATATTTATTATTATATAGCCTGTCCCAAAATATAAGATCCTGATTTTTACCGTTTTAAGTGGGCAATATAAAAATTCTGACCTTTTGTTTATGATAGGTTGCAGAGATGGACTTAAGAATTTTATTCATTAATGCAAATAAATAAAATTATAAGTGTTTTTGGAGATGTTTATTTATAGACGCATGTAAAAACAAATGGATAAGAAGTACAAATATACATTGTAATAAATAAAAATATATTTTAACTAAGCCTAATTCGGTTTTACTGTCACTCTCATCAGCTGAGGTAATTATCAATGGTTTTATATTATTACATGAATATATGAATCTTCAACTTTAACAACCTGCTGAATGGAATTCTTACAGCTTTCACAAGGTATATATATCATTTATAACTTTTTTTTACTAATTCAACCACTGACACGCTTAAAGTAGGAGAAACATTTTGTGCCCTTATTTTTGATTTAACTTGATGCCAAATATGTTCAATTGAATTACACACAATAATACGGAGGAAGCCGCAAAAGAGTATGTCCCATTTTCTCAGCCATACCATCACAAACATATTTCTTTTTCAATTTGTAGTCTTTCAAAACTTCCAAAAGATCACTTTTTTATAACTAAAGGCAAAATAAATGTAATTTTCTAACATATATTCCTGTATTTCCGATTTGGTGTTGGCTGCATTAGGAACCTTATTTAGTAGGCGAGTATGGCAACTTGCATTGTCCATAACTATAACACTCTGTTCGGGATCATTTGACGAAAGGGAATTTTGAAACCAATTTTCAAAAAGTTCTGCGTTCGTGTCTTCGTGATAGTCCAAACTAGAATCTTTTATATATTTTGCAGATAATAGTAGACAATTTGAAACCCAGCCCTTTTCAGATCCAGAATGCAAAATGGTTATTCGTTTACCTTTATTTGAAGGTGCGTCAGTCTGACATTTTGTACTGCTGTCAACCCACCCTTTTTGCACAGTGTCATGGGTATCGAACCATGTTTCGTCAAGGTAAATTATTGGTCAATTCTCTGATCGATACTTTTTAATTTCTTGTAAATAAGTATGTCGCAAGATTCGTAATCTTTGTGACTCCATCACTACTTGACTTTTGTTGATTTTTTCGGAACCTGAATCCCATTCTTAAAAGAATTCTGTGAAGGGTTGATCGGCCACAATGTATATTGGTCCCGTCCTGCACCAGTCCTAAATTTATTTTGTCTAGTGTCGGCACCAACTGCTCTTCATACATAGAATATATTTTTCCCCTGATGACGTCTTTTTTACGATCGTCTACATAATGCATTTGAAAATCTTTCCTTTTTTCCTGTTCCTGAGTGATGGTTTTCCTACAATACCCTTAATCGTAGAAATTGGGGTTTTTGTTAGTTCACTGGTTTCTTGCAAAGCACTTTGTTTATTCAAATTTCTTTTTACCAAACTGTCGTAAATATTTTTCACTATCTTAGGGTCAAGTGATAAATGTTTGCTCTTGCGATAGCCACTATTGCAATTTTCCCAGGAACGCTATATAATTAAAATAAAACCGTTACGTTGTAAGTTGTAAGTAAAACTAAAAATAAAAATAAAAAAAAGTATCTTTCGAAACTTAATGGGGACCTGTGGTCATTAGGCCTATATTATCAAATACTTAAAGGGCTCCAAACCGGGTTGCTAGGTAGTAAATATATAGGTAAAAATAGATCCAATATGACTGTAGGTGCAAGTGAGGGCGATATACAAAGCAGGTAAAATAAAAATACGTTTATCGTAACGCCTGGAAACTCTGAACAAAACCTTAATAAGGTCATTTATTGCCCGATTGAAAAAGCAAGGCAGGATCTTATATCTTGGGATTTAGTATACTAACGTACTACTACATTGGACGAAGGCAAGAAAGAAGATATTCCTGGAAAATACAATTTTTAAAATGTTACTCTTAATATTTCTTAGATTTCTGCGGTGAATGGAAGTTGTCGATAATCTAACGTACTAAGATACAGAAGCAATAGACATGATGACGTGGAGAGAATAACATCGCAGCGTATGCTTTAGGAAACCTCTAATTTTTTGTATCTGTCACTACTAAAGTTTTCCTCACTTTGCATTTTACTAGCCAAAATATTGTTAATTTCAGGGCGGAATTTAGAATTCTTCGTCGACTCTTCTTAACAATTAGGTGAACCAACGTAAACTTACATGTTTTTTAAAATGAGTCATCTAATTACTGTTTCTATCCACGAATAGATTAGTTATGCTTTGATTTATTATCTATTAATTTAATTTTGATCCTAATGGGAATTAAACCAGACGAACAGACCTCTCAGTCTATATATCATATATACATATACATATGATTTAAAAATTTATATATATATATATATATATATATATATATATATATATATATATATATATATATATATATATATATATATATATATATATATATATATATATATATATATATATATATATATATATATATATATATATGTATATATATATATATAATATATATATATATATATATATATATATATATATATATAACTGGCAAGTCAAGTTACAACAGATCAATGCATTTCGGAGAGGGTAGTATATACAATAGTAAAAAATTAATAAGAATACAACGCTGAAATTTATACAAATTTACGCCCCAACATCACAACACCAAGACGACGAAGTAGAATTACTCTACGAAGAAATTTCGAGAGGCCTAGCAGAAAATAAAACCACCATCACCATAATTGGTGGCGATTTTAATGCAGAGATAGGCCAAGGGAATGACGAAAATGACACATATATCGGTAAATTCGGATTAGGCGTTAGAATTGAAAGAAGCAATACACTAGCTAACTTTGTAGAAAATGAAACACTTTATATAACGAATACGTTCTATAAAAAAAGAACTGCTATAGAAAATGAACATAGGTGGGTCCAACTGGATGTACTAAAAATAAAATTGACTTCGCTTTTTAGAAAAAAACCTGAGTTTTTCTAGCGTTAAATTCTACTTGTTTACTGTCACCCCAAGATAGAATTTTGTTCAGGTCTTTGTTAAGCTGAATGACTTTCTACTGTTTGTGGATATTGGCATGAGTAGCCGATGTTCCAGCATTCAAAGTGAATAAATAAATAAGCGTACTGTCATCTGCAAAGCTGTAGATTGGATTCCTGATCCTTTCCAGCAGATCGTTGATGTAGATGAGAAAAAGAGTAGGAGACACTATGGAGCCCTAGGGCACACCGGCGTTGATAGTGAAGGTGAAAGAAATCCGTCGACTGCCGCTCGTAAAGAACGCTCTCTGAGGAAATACGAGAGCCATAAACAGAACTTTTTATGGTATGTCTGAACAGACCATATGACCTTATCTGAGCCAACAACAACAACTGGTGGAGATTCTCTATAGTGTTCGGTTGCGTTATTCCAAACATGTTTTATATAAGTTGGACAATCTCCTGTTAATATTTGCTTACGAAAGCCATATTCACTGTCGCTAATAATAGTCAATTCTTCAAGAAATTTTAGCACATGCCGAGTGATTACCCTTTCCATGACAGTGGATAGTATTGAAAGCAGTGCGTCGATAGTTGTTTGGCAAGGAACCACAGTTCCTTGCCAAACCTGCATTTCCAGCAGGAAGGAAATATTCCCTTTCCGAGTATAGGTTGAAAAGTCTACAGAAAACTGCTGTTAGTTCTCTCGCGCATTTTTTGAGTATTATGACAGGTATACCGTCAGCGTCAGAAGCTTTTTTGATGTCTAGCTTCATTAAAATACGTTTTATGGTACGCTGTTTAAAGACAATATCGCACATCCTTGATTACACTATGGGAATATTTGGTGGTTTTTTCTTGGAAATCGACAGTAGAATGTGAAGCAAAAAATTCATCTAACAAGTTGGCTTCTCAACTGGTGTTGTTGCAATAGTATTACCCGGCTGTATGAGTGGTGGTATAGTCGATTTAGTGAAACTTTCGCTAATGGCCTTAGCGACTAGCCACAAAGACCTGGAATTGTTCGGGCAGGCAAGAAAATTTGTTTTAAATTCTTGGATTGTATGACTCCTTTGTTTTGTCGATAATTTCTTTGCATCTGTTTCGGGTACGAACAAAGATGTTTTGATTTATGACATTAACATGGTATTATGACATTAATAATACGTTTATTATATACATGTATATAATCAACCTTTGGAAATAATGCGACATTTCGCATAAAATTATAGTATTGTTGAATACCCCCGATAAAACGGAATTTACACGAATAAATAATAGCTTCTAATCACTGTTTATTTTTTAGATTTGTTGTAAATAATAAGTTATAAAACTGCAACGTCCTGTATTCGAATATCTTTTCTAGGTCACCATGAAAGGCCACATACTGTCTCTCATCGCCCTGATATTTGCAAAATATTCAGTTGCAGATCATCAAACATATCCCGGAACAGATACTCGTCCGATTTTATCCGCAGCCGAAGCTGATAAATATACACAGAGTAATTACTTTTCTGGTTGGCAACCTGAAGAAATTGTCATCCCAAATCAGCCGGATTATACAGTAAAATCTACAGACTCAATCCAAGCAGTAGTAAATGAAGCTATTAAAAATGGTAGTCCCTCTTATAGAACCTATATTCTCATTGAACCTGGAAGATATATGTAAGTACAAGTAGGTAGTAACTGAGTGGTTTTTTAAAGTGAAAAAATAGTTGTTTTTTAAGTTTTTTTTTATCGTTCACTTCCCCTCCTGAGTAGGGATTTTACTCTTTTCCATATCCTAAGGATATTGGCGAGGATGTTGTAATACCCGTCAATGTTGTCCAAGTGCCGAAATATACATTTTTGTATTTCACAGCATCTTTTAGACAACGCGGTAGCACTGCCTCGGACGTTATTGCATTTCGGCGAACAACTACTACCTATGTATGTGGCCAGGCTAAATATCTATATAAATAAAAATTAAATGCTGTTCGTTGGTAAGCGCATCACTTGAGAACGGCTGGACCGATTTGTCCAATTTTTTTTAAAAAAAATGTTCATAATAGTCCGAATAAGGTTTTTAGGGAAAAAAAATTGGAAAAGTTGCCCGGAAAATTGGAAAAGTTGCCTATCGGGAAAAACTGAAAGTGCTTTTTTTCTATGGGATTTTTGTATGAACTCAAGACCATAATTCACGATTCGAACGATGGATATGCATAATTATTTTTTTGTTTTTTTCGTTATGGTAATGGAAAATTCGACAAAGGATAGTCGGAAAATTCGGACAAATTGCAAAAATCATAATTTTTGTATGCACTCTCGATCGACGATAGGAACTACATATTTGGTTGATTCTTTTTTGTTCTGTTCGTTATGCTCCCGAGATGGAAATAGCTCAATTGAATATTTTCAACTGAAAAAAAATCTGGAAGATCTGGAGAAAAATCTGGAAAAAAACTACATTTATTTTACCTTTGTGTTGTTTCGCGATCTGTCCAACAAGTGTAGTTATTTTATTTCTATTCCAATTTATTTCGCTACGTGCGCAAATGTCGTTTGACAGCTGATTGTCAAATTGTAAATCAAGCCAATCGGTTACATAGTGACGAAAAGTTGATTTAGTTGGTTATTTTCAGTTGAATTGTGATTCTGTTATAAGTTCATCGCAATCGTTTCATGAAATGAATTAAGTTTTGTCGTATTATCTCAAACAAATTTACAGATTTACTTACGAAATACGGCGAGTTTTGAAGTAACAAACGGTTATACCGTAATAAAGGGAATCAATTTTCCATTTTCAGTTTAATTGTTATTCTTCGCATCGTACATTGTGTCGCAATCGACACAATTGAATTGAATTGACACAATTTAATCGCATTGTAATTCCGCCAATAATATGGAGTAATTGAGGTCGCAGAACTCGCAATGCTACAAACCAAACGAATTTTCGATCCAGTCGAGCTGCAGGACAACGCGAAGAGCGAAATGAAATTGAGCGGAATCGATTATCACAGACAAGTTCAGCACGTACACAAGAAGAAAGAGAAAATGCAAAAGAAGATAATATGCATCGAATGACACATCATCGGGCAATAGAAACCAATCGCTCGAGAATGAATTTGAATAATCGTGCAAGAAGACAAACTAATGTTGCATTGAATACTCATCGAGCTGCATTCCGTTACAACGTGACAATTGATTACAGTGCAGACCAATCCGTTGCTATTAGATCGATGAGCAGTATGTGCTTACATTGTAAGGCATTAAAATACAGAAATGAAACCCCTGGATTGTGTTGCGCAAGTGGCAAAGTCAAATTGGCGCCATTGGTCCCGCTACCAGAGCCATTTCGCTCATTAGTCTCTGGAACAGGAACAGATTCCACACATTTCCTGACACAAATCCAGAAATACAACAGTTGCTTCCAAATGACTTCATTTGACGCAACAAATGTGATTCGGGACAATTTTATGCCCACTTTCAAGGTAATTGGCAAAATCTCTGTTGTCGATTTTGGCCAGTTCACCGAATCAAAGACCGAACTCATCCGAAAGGTGTTCCCAAACATTGCTCAAAATTACAAAAATCATGTTTGGTTGAGAGAACGTGCTATATTGGCTGCGAAAAACATTGATGTCGATGAACTGAATTTCAAGATTCAAAGTGAAATTGCTTGCGAATTGATGACGTACAAATCGGTGGATTCCGTTACTAGCCAAGATGATGTCGTCAAATATCCAACCGAATTTTTAAACTCGCTGGGATTGCCACCTCACAATCTCCAATTGAAAGTCGGATCGGTAATCATAATGTTGCGAAATATCAACCAACCACGTCTTTGTAATGGTACCCGGGTTGCGGTGAAGAAACTGATGAACAACGTCTTCGAAGCAATAATTTCTAAAGGAAAGTACAAAGAAGAAGACGGTTTGATACCACGCATTCCAATGATTCCGACCGACATGCCATTCGACTTTAAACCCTTGCAGTTTCCGGTGCGGATTGCATTCGCAATGACAATAAACAAATCACAAGGGCAGTCATTGAGTGTTTGCGGCCATTAACCTTGAAAATCCATGCTTCTCGCATGGTCAGTTGTATGTCGCCTGTTCCCACCTCGGAAAATCATCAGCTTTGTTTTTTTACGCGCCAGACAACAAAACAAAAAATGTCGTGTATCAAAAAGCATTGCATAGAACGAAATAGTGATGTCACAGCAAACCAATCGAAACAAAGCATTTCTTTGTTTTGATTGTTTACTTGAACATCGATCTTGCAATCGAAATCGAAATGTAAATAAAACACTTTGAGATTCATTGTGATTTCAAATTTAATGGAAGAAAATAAATCATTTGGTCGACATGAAATTATGACTTAAATTTTGGAACAAAACCGCATGGTTCCAAGTCAATCACATTTCAGGCACATCATACATTTCCAGCATTTCAGCGGTGTACTGCCGATAGAACTCATCTCGCATGTAAAATTTTCCATTGGCGTACTTCTGAATGTACTCCTCCTCAAATTGAATATCCATGACCACAATCGTTAATAGATACAATGATCACTCAAAAATACGTTTTTTTTTTCTCATTTTTACTTTGTTTACACATTTCCAATAGCTTTTCACAAATTCACAAAACGATCACAAACAACTTTATTGAAATTTGGACAGGATAACGTTTGTCGGGTCAGCTAGTACTTAAATAGATTAATAAATAAGTATACCGACCTGCGGGATTGAACCCTCGACCTGCTGCACCGTAACCAAGGTACCATGTCACGGAGTCACGGATCGCCACCAAATATGGACTTTAAACAAAATTTTTCATTTACATTAAAAATTACAGTTAAAAATTTGACCGATTTCCTAAAAATCTGATATGTAGTTGTAATTGCAGTTCCGTCTATAAGAAAAATTAAGTTACTGCAGATAAGAACAACTAGAAAATAGTAAGTTCAATTAAGGAGTAGTAGTGGCAATAGTGAACGCCTTACTAAAGGCACAGTACGCCGTTGTCTCGCGAGATCTAAGACAGTGGATATGTAATAAATTAAATCAATCTCAAACAATCATGACAAATTGTTAATAGATCGTGAAAAATATTGTTTTATTTTGAAAATCATAACTTACGCCCAAAGAAAAAATGACCTTAAGTTCTATACTACTAAAAATGTGTACGGGTTTATTGATTATAACTAACTTATTTCAAGATTTAGGGAAAATGTTCAACACAGAAGTTATAGAATTTCTTAAGATCTTTTTAGGAAGTTAAAATAGAAACAATAGCGTATCGCATTTTTGACATATTACATAAAATTTATTTTTTTTAAATATAACACCCCATATATCATCTTTAAGTTTTATAGAACTTTTGGTTCCAGAAATGCCAATATATATTTTTATGATGTTTTTTTTGTCAAATAAGAAAGAAAAACTCATTTTCCAATTTTGACGAAGTCAGTTATGCACGTTTGACAATAAACCAAATTGATATTAGTATTTGTTTGTGTTAAAAATTTTGATAGTAATATGGTTCAAATAAGTGCAGCTATAAGAAAGATTTTTTGATAAGTAAAAATGGTGATACATACTAAATATTTATTAAAAATTGTTATAAATTTCTATTATTCAATTTAATGCATTAAATCCAAACAAATTGACGATCAGTTATTTTATTTCTCGTACCACTCGATCATTTTCGTCAGCCTAAAAGCGAACATTTCTTTAATTAAAAACATTGGCTGTTGAAAAACTCACCTGTCCGCGCATTTTGTTCCATGCGTTGCATGTCCTGTCCCCTAAAAGCCTTAACTAAATTTCTTGTTTTTCTGGATTAAATTCTGCACTAGTTAACCTTTATATGGGTGATAATCGTTTCTTTAAAGTATTTTGGATCCTGTAATATGTTTTGCCAAGATCTTCAACAGAATTTGTTGAAAAACGAATCTAATAATTTACAATTTTGCATATATGTACATCTATACTAAATTGTTCTATTTCTAAGAGCAACATAACACGTAGGCTGAAAACTTTTTGGTCTAGCTACTAGTTTTTTTTGCAAAATTCGACTTTATTCATCAATATAGTCTCCTTCAAGAGCAATAGAATCAGTCCAACGCTTGTCTAACATTTTCTTGTAGAAGGATTTGTGTTTGTCTTCAAAATAGGCCTCAGTTTCGACGATAACTGGAGCCATATCTCTTTCCCGCGAGGTCTGCGAATGGATAATAGTCGGTGGGGGCCAAATCTGGAGAATACGATGGATGAGGAAGCAATTAGAACTTCAATTCATGCAATTTTGCCATCGTAACCATTGACTTGTGACACGGTGCATTGTCTTGATGAAAGAGCACCTTTTTCTTGTTTATTTGGGGCAGTTTCTTTGCGATTTCTGCCTTCAAACGCACTATTAACTTTATTTAATATTCGCTATTGATGGTGTTTCCCTTCTCAGCCTAGTCGATGAAAATGATTCCATGCGCATCCCAAGCTACAGAGGCCAAAACCTTCCCAGTCAACTGATATGTTTTTAGTCGTTTCGGGCGGCTTTCACCGGCTGCTGTCCACTGAACTGACCGCCGATTTGATTGCAGTGTGTAGTGGTGGATCCATGTTTCATCCATTGTCCCATATTGCATGAAAAAATCCTTTATATTGCGGTTAAACAGGACCAAATAGCGCTCAACATCATCAACACGTTGTTGTTTTTGGCTCACTGTGAGTGCCCATTTCGAACAAAGCTTTCTCATGCCCAAATGTTCATGCAAAATATGACCAACACGTCCTTTTGATCTCTTTAGGGTGTCAATTATCTTATGCAATTTCACTTTACGGTCATCTAAAACAATTTTATGGATTTTTTTGATGTTTTCCGGTGTAATTACCTCATTTGGGCGTCCAGAGCGTTCAGTATCATTTGTATCTGTAGGACCGCGTTTAAATTCAGCATACCAGAAATTGTCCAGGAAAGTCCCCGTAACACATATCAAGCCATTGCTTTGCTTGAACGGTGTTTTTCCCATCAAAAATGATGTTTAATCAACACACGAAATTCAATTTTTTCCAATTTTTTGTAAATATCAAAAGTAGCGTTACTAAAACCACTGTAACTGTAAACTAATCGTCGAAATGTCATTTGAAGGTTGGTGCTTCCTAAAAATCATAAAAATTTCTTGAAAAGGGCGACATCTATGTGTCAGACGTGTTACGTATATAACCTAATGAAATTATAATCAGTCCTTTTTGCATACATTGCTAGCAAATGTCTTGGATGCGTATAATTGAGTTTTCTTGTAGAATAAACACTCTGGAGTTCACTATCTTTAAAATAAATTCGATTTTTACAAAAAAATATGAGATATTCCTTCACATAAATAGCAATGACTGAAAGAATCTTATTTGCTTTGATTTTTCCTCTGCTAGTTTCCCTTGAATTTGGATCAGCAATTGATCACGACGCCCTTTTTTAAAAATGAATAATCCATCAACACCATCGCTGTTTTCATATAGAATCATACCATATCTTAAATGAAATTCAAAATTTATATGATAAATCATTCTTTTTGTCTCTATATCAATATGTTTAGATAATACACAAAATGCGTAACATATACAATTTAAATTATTTTCGAAGTGCTCTATATGTGCTCCTAGGTCAAGTTGTAATCTAATATCATCCCCACAAACTTAGTAAATTGCTCCACTTGCATTATCACATCATTGTTAATGTGAATATTTGCTATTTTTTCTAATCTTGATCATTTACCTTTGAATAATGCTATATTTGTTTTACTACTGTTAAAAATTATTGTATTATTGTTTTATTCTTCGTGAATCAATTAGATCACTTGAGAATTTTTAATAAGAGTAGGCAATGTTGGTGTAGCTACTAGATAATTCGTGCAATCAGTATAGTTTATAATAATATAATTAGTGTTGGCATTATTTAATTCAGTTATGTCGTTGATATAGATAAGGAACAATAAGGGTCCAATGACACATAAAGTATATCTAATTTTATTTCAGCCTGGTGGGAGAAAACTGAATGTGAGCCTTTTCCCAAAACTACCTTCTGATATTAAACAGAAATATATAATCTGGATTAGGTTATATATTTCTGTTTAATATCATTTAGATTATAATCCATCATAAAGTCGTGACTCTTATCCAGGTGTACAAGTATGAAATGCGGATTTCAGACAACAGATGGTGCACCAATGCAGTTTGTGCTATAAAGATTTGACACTGCGCCATTTTGTTTTGTCATCAACAAGTGTCAGACGCGCACGAGTGACAAATTGGAAAAATGTGTGCATAGTGTTGTGTTCAATATGTCGAAATTTATACCGAACAAAGAACATTCGCGGACAGCATTAATTTTTTGTTTTCATTTGAAGAAAACTGCTGTTGAATCATACCGATTACTTCGAGAAGCTTATGGTGAACATGCTCCATCGCAAAATACGTGTGAACGATGGTTTCAGCGTTTCAAAAGTGGTGACTTCGATGTTGCAGACAAGGAACGTGGAAAACCGCCAAAAAAATACGAAGATGTGGAATTGCAAGCATTGTTGGACGAAGATGATTCGCAAACACAAAAACAACTCGCCGAGCAATTGGGCGATAGTCAACAAGCTGTTTCCAATCGGCTACGAGAGATGGAAAAGATTCAGAAGACCGGTAGATGGGTACCACATGAGTTGAACGACAGGCAAATGGATGGGAAAAAGCGCAAAAACACGTGTGACATTTTGCTCGCTCGGTACAAAAGGAAGTCGTTTTTGCATCGTATAGTTACAGGGGATGAAAAGTAGATTTATTTTGAGAATCTCAAGCGCAAAAAATCATGGGTAGACCCAGGCGCACCATCCACATCGATTTCAAGACCAAATCGCTTTGGCAGAAAGACGATGCTCTGTGTTTGGTGGGACCAGAGGGGTGTGCTCTATTATGAGCTGTTAAAACCTGGGGAAACGGTTAATACTAAACGTTACCAACAACAATTGACCGATTTGAACCGTTCGCTACTTGAAAAAGGCCAGAATACCGAAAGAGGCAACACAAAGTCATTTTTCTTCATGACAATGCTCTATCACATACGGAAAAACCCGTTCGCGACACGTTGAAAGCACTCAGCTGGGAAGTTCTACCACATGCGGCTTACTCACCAGACTTGGCTCCTTCCGATTACCACTTGTTTGCATCGATGGGTCACGCACTTGCTGAGCAGCGCTTTGGTTCGTATGAAGATGTGAAAAAATGGCTCGATGAATGGTTCGCAGCAAATGGGGAAGATTTTTACTGGCTTGGTATTCACAAATTGCCCGAAAGATGGAAAAAATGTATAACAAGCGATGGAGTATACTTCGAATAAAGCACTTTTTATATATCTTCCGAATTTAACATGTTTTTTTAAAAAAAAAATCCGCATTTCATACTTGTACACATATGTAAATTCAGTTTTTGAAGCAAAATGGCATAATTTAGAGCGCCATAAGCTTTTGGCAAGTCAAGATATAGCCTAAAAGTAACTCTGATTATCTCAGACATTTGGGGTTCTAAAAAAAAAAAGTTATATCAAATTGAAAATAAATTTTTAAACTTTGTACCGATGCGATGACGCGACGACAGTTCTCGAAAAAACCCAAGCGCGGGTGACATCACAATGTTTATTTCTACTCAACATCACAGACAACTGATACGAGTGTTGAGTTTTTAATCAATTTATTCTTGTTATTAATGTATTGATAAACTTATTGAAAATGTCTAATCTAAAAAGTTATCGTGCCTGTTTCATACCATTTTGTACAAATACTAAAAAACAACTCCTGAAAAAATGTTTTTAAATGTGCCACAAGATGTTAAACGTCAAAATCAATGGTTCTAAGCCGCACGACGTATTAATTCTAAAACATCATTATTTTTTTGTTGTGAAGATTACTTCAATGTAAATATTTTAATATAATAATGTATTTAATAATTAATCATTCATATAAGAATAGAAATATAATACATAGAGTTAGATCACAGAAATTTTTAAGGAGACTAACTTCAAATTAGAACCAACAAAATCGTGGTGATGCAAAAGTTTCAATAAATAATAAATTAACATATTACTGAATTAAATTAGTAACCAACAATAATTTTTTTGGCACTAAACTTCAATAATCACAGGTAGAAGCTGTTGACAGTACTTACGGGAAAACACTTCAACATAATGACGTCACAAACATAGCAGCCAATCGTGGCTCTTTCGTAGTCATGTGATTTTTTTTTTAAATTATATAAATTTTAATTCATTGTAAAAATTTTTTAAAATTTTTCGCATCGATTATCCACATTATCTATAATATATATAAAATGCAACGTCTCTCTGCCTGTCTGTCTGTCTATCTGTCTGTCCGTTAGTGCGCTTATCACTGGAGAACCATTTATCCGATTTTCGTGCTTTTTTTAAAAAAACATACATATGTTCTCTGGCCAGGTTATAGGCTATATTTTATTACATTAAGTAACATAAGGAATAAGCAGTGACGATAATAGTGAATCAAGTCGGAGAAAAGTTTGCCGCCAGCACGTTCTCTCGCACTACACTGCCTAAAGCATTAAATATGGAACAATAACATGTAGCAAAGAATATAATATATATAAAATGCAACGTCTCTCTGTCTGTCTGTGTGTCCGTTAGTGAGCTTATGCTCGAGAACCACTTATCCGATTTACGTGTTTTTTTTAATTCATACATTTGTTCTCTGGCCAGGTTCTCTATAATCTTCTATCTATAATATATATAAAATGCAAAGTCTCTCTGTCTATCTGTCTACCTGTCTCTCTGTCTGTCTCTCTATCTGTCCGTTAGTGCGCTTATCACTGGAGAACCACTTATCATATGTTCTCTGGCCAGGCTGTCTATCTATAATATATAAAAAATGCAACGTCTCTCTGTCTGCCTGTCTGCCTGTTAGTGCGCTTATTACGGGAGAACCACTTATCCGATTTACGTGCTTTTTTTAAAACATACATATGTTCTCTGACCAGGTTATAGAATATATTTTATTGCGTTAGGTAACATAAGGAATAAGCAATGACCATAAGAGTGAATCAAGTCGGAAAAAGGTTACCGTTAGCGCGTTCTCTTGCAATATACTGCCTAAATCATTAAATATAGAACAATATCATGTAGCAAAGAATATAATATATATAAAATGCCACGTCTCTCTGTCTGTTAGTGCGCTTATCACTCGAGAACCACTTATCCGATTTACGTTTTTTTTTTTTTTAATTCATACGTACATATGTTCTCTGGTCAGGCTATAGAATATTAATAATGATCTACATAATATATATAAAACGCAACGTCTGTCTATCTGTCCATTAGTTAGTCCTTGAGAACCACTTATCCGATTTACGTATTTTTTTTTTTAATCCATAACATTTATCAAAAAAAAATCTATAATATATATAAAACGCAACGTCTCTCCGTCTGTCTGTCCGTTAGTGCACTTAGCACTCAAGAACCACTTATCCGATTTACGTGTTTTTATAAATTTATACATATGTTCTATATAAGTCAATATAAGCGTAGATAATGGGAGATAAGATGAGATAATAGGAGATAAGGAGAAATAATGGGAGATAAGTGGAGATAAGTCTCGATAATGGGAGATAAGGAGAAATAATGGGAGATAAGCAGAGATAAGTCTAGATAATGGGAGTTATGGTGAGATAATGGGAGATAAGGAGAAATAATGGGATATAAGGAGAAATTTGCGAGATAAGTCAAGATAAGCCTAGATAATGGTAGATAAGGTGAGATAATGGAAGATAAGGAGAAATAATGGGAGATAAGGAGAAATAATGGGAGATGAGCAGAGAGAAGCGAATTATGTTGAGATAATGGGAGATAAGGAGAAATAATGGGAGATAAGGGGAAATAATGGGAGATATTTTATTACGTTAGATAACATAAGGAATTAGCAGTGACGATAGTAATGAATTAAGTCCACGCGAGCGAAGCCGCGGACACGGCTAGTTTATGATAAAGTTTTAAAATAAAGTAAAAAAGTCTATAATTATTTTTTATTCAAAAACCCAATTCCCGTAGTAAGTATTTTTTTGTCTGTTAGAAGGGTATATTATACCCTTCTTTACCGACACAATTTATTTTTTTTTTTGTTTTACACTGAAAGCTTTCTTGTCGATAAATTGCGCTATCCACATGTTTGTTTTCCTCTTGTCTATAGAAACAGCTAACCAGTTTGTACCATTTTCTAATATAGTTTGGTAGTTGGATATTAGTTTTTCAATACTCTGTGATTCATAGTACATGACATTTGGGATTTTCTTCCAAAAATGTTCTAACATATTCAAGCTATGTTTAATTAATTGGAGGTTCTGATAATTCACCATACTTATGTTGTTTTCAATTTTTTTATTTTGTTATGTTTTATTTCATCTTAGTTACTGTTTACCCAAAAAAAAATCTCCATTCTCATTATAGTTGACGAAGATAGAACACGAATGTTCTATCTATTTTGCGTTTATAAATTGGACCATTTGGATTTCTTGCTGAGTGGCATTTTATACTGACACCCATGAAATGACAATTTGGACAACTCAGTATATCTGGAGTGCACTGTTTCCCTGAATTTTATCCTCCGCATTTGTTACAGCACTCTGTATTTTGATAGTATTTAGAAATGTGCCGAAAGTGGCAGCATTTGAAAAAAATGGTAAGTGGCAAGTATTCCTTTAGAAATATATGGCAATGAGCTTAACAGCGACTTTTAGGTCACAGGTATACTTGTGACGGTGATTTATAAGTCACAACTTCTCTTAACAGCGACTTAGGTCGCTGCATCAGTCGGTCCGAAAATTCCGGAAACCCGAAACTACTACTGCTTAATGATCGACAAGAACGCCTCTCACAGCCAGCCAATTTTATGACCTATTATTTTTTGTATGATGATTGATGTATGTATACAGAGTACTTTTGTTGTTTTATTAATTTTTTTATTAACATCTTTCTGCCTAAATGTACGTATATAAATATTTACCAAAATATTTACATATAAACTTATACAACAAAATTTTACTTTGTAGTTATTTGAGCTAACAGCGTTTTGTCTTCCAACGGCGACACGACAGTCCAACCTCCTGTACCGGTGAGTCGTCGGCCGTCGACCGACTGCGACCGTTCTCTATAACGAGACGATAGGCGCCGTTAAGTTCAGGTCCGGGCAGATCTGCGACATCTGTGTATGTAGCGAGTATTTAAAACAGCGACTAGAGTCGCTGCTTTACGAGGAATTGGGTCGCAGGTATTTCCTGTGACTATCTAAGTCACGGGTAAAATTCATAGATATGATAATATCGCTCATGTTTAGAAAGGTAAGTTGGGAATGTGGAATCTTGGCACAATGATACTACTCAGTATATATCACCACTACACCAAACACTTTATTTTTGCACTCGACGCGCGTTTCGCTAACCATGTTAGCTTCATCAGGAGCGATGATTGACTAAAGCTTTAGTGAATCATCGCTCCTGATGAAGCTAACATGGTTAGCGAAACGCGTGTCGAGTGCAAAAATAAAGTGTTTGGTGTAGTGGTGATATACTGAGTAGTTTAGAAAGGTAGATAAAAGGTAAAAATTTACTTTTTCTTTTCTTAAAAACCATTTAACTATTTTGAGATATACTCTTAGTATTCAATTCTCTTTAAGAGGATTTCTGCACGTTTTTTTTTTTGTAATACCTTCAATCTGTCTTAGTTCCTTGACAGTTGTTTTTTGGTACTTCCGGGTTTTGGCATATTAATTCTTCAATAAATTAGCTAGCGTTTTATTTAGTTCTTTAATTTTAATATCTATGTTGGGTTAAATTAATTTTTCCTTGCTGAGATATAGTGTGACTCTTTATGATTACTGCCCCATTTTTAGTTATTCTAATATAATAACCTTCTTCTCCAATTGTGTGCTTTACGTTTTCTTTCAGCACGTGGATAGTTTTCTTTAGAACTTCATTCTTTTATATTCCCACTAGAGTTTCAATTTTCCATGATGTAGCTGGTGTCGTCCAGGACGTTATTAGTATTTTTATTATGTGCTCTACTTTGGTTTTGTATTGTATGTTACGTCTACATATGTGTCTTCTATGATATTTTTCTAAGTATTTTTTAATATAAGAGTCTCTTTTTAGAGTAAACCATTTTGATGTACAATTTTAGTGAGATTCTTGGATAAAACGACTGTCGCCTTTCCATGAACAAACCAATGTTCTTTCTTGATAAATAATATTATTTGCAGTTTTCTTGACTTACTGCTAATTCGATGTTTGTCTATAGCATTTACAACAACACACCCCAAATGAGTTTTCAACAAAGTTTGTTTCCACTCTTCACTGAAAACTGATGACCTTGATTTTTTTTTTATATACCAGATAAATTATTAAGGTAATGCACTCGTGATAATTTTCGTTCAATCTACACCCCGTGGAGAATATTCCAGAATTTTTTCAAAATTTTTTGATCAGTACTTTTCGAGATTTTTTCACTTCCGATCGCTGGAAAAGACCACGAATCCAACCTACAACTTTGCACATGACAGTAAGCTTATTACTTCATTTACTTTGAACACTCGAACCTCAGCTACTTATGCAAATACCTGCAGATAGCAGGAAGTCGTTTAACTTAATAAAGACTTGGAAGAAATTCTATCTTGGGGTGACAGTAACCAAGTAGAACTTAACGCTAGAAAAACCTAGGCGGCAGTTTTTTTCTAAAAAGTTAACGTTACTGAAACCGATGTAGTTCTGTCGGGGCACTCCATTCCTCTAGTATCGTCACTCAATTTGTTGGGCGTTAATTTGGGAGCAAATATGTCTTGGCAATTTAAGAGATGCTAATATCCTGGGCTTGGAGAGACTACCACTTGAACTGAACATGACAAAAACAACATAACTATTAGAGGTCAGCCTCAAAGTTGCTACACGACCAAAAGGGAAAACAACCAAAATTGGTGAAATATCAAGTAAAATGCTAAAAGAGAGAAGAAGATTATTAAATGAGAACAAAGGGAACACAACAGAATTCAAAGAACTCAATAGGAAAGTGCGGAAGCTGATCAAGGAAAATCTTAGAAAACACCAGGAAAACAGAATTGAAAGTATTATAGAGAGAAATGGTTCACTTAAAAGATTTTTTAATCGTTCACCTCCCCATCTCAGTAGGGATTTTACCCTTTTTCTATATCCCAAGGATATCGGCGAGGATGTCGTAATACCCGTCGACGTTGTCCAAGTGCCAAAACATACATTTTTGTATTTCACGGCACCTTTTAAACAACGCGGTAGTGCTGCCACGGACGTTATTTCCATTTCTGCGAACAACTACTACCTATGTACGTGGCCAGGCCAACTAAAATAAATTAATAAATAAGTATACTGTTCTGCCGGTTTGAACCCTCGATCTTCTGCACAGTAGCAAAGTACTACGCCATCGAACCACGGCCAGCCACCCTGAATGAAAGAAGAAGACTACAAACAGGCAAAAAGAAGATAGTGATGTTAAGAAACCAACATGAAGAAGCACGAGAAACAACAAATATGGTAACAATGACTAAAGAGTACTATAAAGATCTATACAGCTCAAAAAGAAGCCCTCCACAAATATCAGTGGAGAATTTGTCAAGAATAATGACCAATGTGAACTCAGAAGATATGCCAGATATTACCAGTGAAAAGATAGAAAGGGCCATAAGAGAAACAAAGCGCATTAAGGCTGCAGGTGCCGATGGGATACTAGCAGAACTCCTTAAGGAGGGCGGAAAAAAAACTATAGATTACCTAAGAATTTTGTTCAATAAATGCCTGGAGGAAGGTAGAATACCTGAACAATGGAACAACACAAAAAAGGAGACCCATCAAATCTGGATAACTACAGACCCATTTCCCTTTTGTCGCAAACATACAAAATATTCACCAAAATTATTACCAACAGACTAACTAGTAAATTTGACCTATATCAACCGATATAACAAGCTGGCTTTAGGAGGGGTTACGGAACATGCGACCATATACACACTTTGTAGATACTCATAGAAAAGTCCAACGAGTATAACTTGCATCTGTACTTAGCGTTTGTTGACTATGAGAAGGCCTTCGATAGTATAGAACTATGGGCTGTCGAAGAAGCATTGGACAACAGCAGGTTAGACTCTCGGTATAAAAACCTTATATACGATATATACCAGAACGCAAGTATGACGGTGTATTTGGATGACGAGTTGCAAACGAGACGGATACCCGTTCAACAAGGAGTGAGGCAGGGAGATACGATTTCTGCTAAGCTGTTTACCTTGACCATGGAGGAGTTATTTAAATCAGTTAATTTTGAAGGGAGAGGTATCAACATCAAGGGTAAATACCTCAATCAGCTGAGATATGCAGACGATGTATTTCTTACCTCATCCAACTGGAACGAACTGAAAAGTATGCTAACTGATCTCCACGAAACATCGATTCGAAAAGGATTAAAAATCAACTTTAGCAAAACGAAGGTTACGACCAACTCATATGACCACATCGAAATAATACTAAATGGAACAAAAAAAGAACAAGTGGAGGAATATGTATATCTGGGCCAAGCTTTTAAAATGAATAAAGATTTTAAAATGAATAAAGATAACCAAACAGCAGAGATAACAAGAAGAGTGAGAATGGGATGGGTGGCATTTGGAAGGTTATCGTATGTCCTCAAGAACAAAAATATTCCTTTATACCTAAGAACTAAGGTTTTCGACTCCTGTATCCTATCAGTCTTCACTTATATATATATATATATATATATATATATATATATATATATATATATATATATATATATATATATATATATATATATATATATATATATATATATATATATATATATATATATATATATATATATATATATATATATATAATATACATATATATATATATATATATAATATATATATATATATATATATATATATATAGATATATATATATAATATATATATATATATAATATATATATATATATATATATATATATATACATATATATATATATATATATATATATATATATATATATGTATATATATAATATATATATATATATATATATATATATAATGCAACGTCTCTCTGTCTGTCTGTCTGTCTGTGGAGAACCACTTGTCCGATTTACGTACTTTTTTTTTTTAAACATACATATGTTCTCTGGCCAGGTTACAGGCTATATTTTATTACGATAGGTAGCATAGTGAATGAAGTCGGAAAAAAGTTTGCCGCGCGTTCCCTTGCAATACACAGCCTAAACCATTAAATTTGGAACAATATTATGTAGCAGAGAATATCTATAATCTATACTATATATAAAATGCAATGTCTCTCTGTCTGTTTGTCTGTCGATTAGTGCGTTTATTACGCGAGAACCACTTATTCGATTTACGTGTCTTTTTTAAATTCATACATATATTTTTTGGCCAGGTTATATAGTAATAATAATAATTGATATCTATAATATATGTAAAATGCAACGTCTCTCTGTCTGTTTGTTTGTCCGTTAGTGCGCTTATCCCTCGAGAACCACTTATTCCATTTACGTGATTTTTTTAAATTCATAGATATGTTCTCTGACCAGGTTAATAGATATATATTTTATTACATCTATAATATATATAAAATGCAACGTCTCTCTGTCTGTCTGTCCGTCCGTTAGTGCGCTTATTACGGGAGAACCACTTATCCGATTTACGTGCTTTTTTTTTAAACATACATATGTTCTCTGTCCAGGTTATAGGCTATATTTTTTTACGTTAGATAACATAAGGAATAAGCAGTGACGATAATAGTGAATTAAGTCGGAAAAAAGTTTGCCGCTAGAGCGTTCTCTTGCAATACACTGCCTAAACCATTAAATATGGAAGAATATCATGTAGCAAAGAATATCTGTAATATATATAAAATGCAACGTCTCTCTGTCTCTCTGTCTGTCCGTTAGTGCGCTTATCACTCGAGAACCACTTATCCGATTTACGTGTTTTTTTTTAATTCATACATATGTTCTCTGGCCAGGTTATATAATAATAATAATAATTTATATAATATACCATATATAAAACGCAACGTCTCTCTGTCTATCCGTTAGTGTGCTTATTATTCGAGAACCACTCATCTGATTTACGTGATTTTTTTTTAATTCTTAATTTAATATATGTCAAAAAAAATCTATAATATATATAAAACGTAAAGTCTCTGTCTGTCTGTCTATCCATTATTGCGCTTAGCACTCAAGAACCACTTATCCGATTTACGTGATTTTTTTTTATAAAATACAAAGGGAACAAACAGAGACAAAATGCTAATATGTAGAAACAAAGATGGAAGTTTAGCAGTAAGCTTGGTAGAAAGATTGAATAGATGGGGGGAATACTTTAA